>JAAWXA010000003.1:41410112-41465112 GCA_038090715.1 Florisuga fusca
CCCCCCCCCTAGCCCCCAGAGTAGCCTTGGGTGATCTGGGAAAGCGGTAATTGCAATAGGACAAGGAAACTGGCTGAAACGAGAAATGCAATCATTAAGCGGAATGTTGCAGTTGTCCATGCCTCATTATAACACGCATACAAGGCAATAAAATGCGTGTTTCACAAACAAATCTTTTAACAAGTGTCGTTCAAGAGCCTCCAGCTGTCCACGTTTACACCTATTTCTTTTTTTCCCCCTTTTTGCAATCATTACTGAGAATAAACTTTATGCTGGTTTTAGAAGATGCATTTCTACAACAAACTTTCCGCATTCAGAAACTTCTCACTGCTTTCCCACTAACAAAAAAAAAAAAAAAAAAAAAAAAAAAAAAAAAAAAAAAAAAAAAAAAGGAAGATAGCTAAATAATCAGATGTAAAGGTCATCGAGTGTAAGTACAGCTTGGAACCGGTGAACTATCGGACCCAAGAGTAAAGCAGCCAGAAAGAAAAAAAAAATAATAAAAGGTAACAGATTCAGCATTGTCCAAAAGTTCCAGACCAGTGATTAATGTGTAAGATAATGGACTTGGGAAATGAGTAAACACTCCCGTGCTCCCTGCTTTGTGCTTGAATGACTTGATGACAAGGGCAGAGCAAGGTGAGAATTTAAACAGGACTACAGGAAAAGAGACAAAAGACTTGAGACAGCAGCCTGGGAGGGGGAGTTCGCCTCACTGCAGCGCAGGGGAGCCGCTCCTTGGGACGCTGCACCCCCAGTCTAATAATTTCAGTTTTCTGGGTTTTGTTTTGTTTTGTTTTGTTTTTTAAGAGCCGCAATAATTTGACAGTCAGTTTTTAAGAAGTTGTGTTTGAGCTAAACCAAAAATTTTGTACTCATTAGAGGTAACACTTGTTCTAAAACTTAAACTAGAACTAGTCACGGCTTCTCTGGATTATGCCCTTTGATGCATTTCCCCTTGGATTTACGTATTGCTAAAGAACTCCTGAAGGATGTGTTAATTTAGGCTGTATGATCACCCGTTATTAAACATTTTGGTGGAAAACACACTTTGAGTTGATGTGCAGTTAGTTGATGTTGTATTCAATGAACTTCCCTAAATATCTTACATATTCTTCTACAGAAATGTTGTTTTACTAGTCTGTGACATACAGATAAGGTGCCTCTGTCTGTTTAGGAATCACCAGCACAAAGATGATTCACAACATAGGGATACTTAATAGCAATTACAGTATTTAACAAATACTGGGCAGTTATCTCAAATTGGGTTTACTGCAACTGGTGAAAGTGGAGTCTTCAATGTTTCTCATTATTTTTTGCTGGTACATTTTAGGTCTTCTCATTCATTTAAGTGATTTAGGATTTAGATCTCATAATGCTTATCTTCCTATGTTCATCTTGGACTAACAACCTCTTGGACTTTTTTAGAACTATAGCTACTTAAGAAAAAAAGTTCGGTTTAAGAAACTGGATTTTTTTGTTTCTTATTATTCTGTTAGATAATTATATTTCAGAAACATTGGGGATGTTTTAGGAAAAAATGTTCTATGAAATGTTGTGTAAGAATTTCAACAATTCAGTCTTCACAAGTGTGTCAGTTAAGTTCCCTCAAATTTATTAAATACTGACCTGTCATCAGGGCACCACAAAGCCATAGTCGTAGGTCTCATTGTACTATAGCTGTGTACAAAACCTACACAGCTTATTGTATAAGGGTAAAATCACGATTAATTCAAGGTTTTTTCCTTTATAATATTTGACACTATGTTTCAGCTGGTGTTTTATAGAAACTTCAAGTCTTCCGTGGAGTACGTCTTCTTTAGAAATGTCTGTCTTAGCATACATACTGTTCTTAATCAGCTTAATCCAAATAATGACAATGAAAAAGTACTTAAAATTTATTGTAAAATAGGTTTTATGGCATTTTGAACAGTATAGAACAAAGGAAACTAAACCAGTAAGGTTCTTTTACAGTAGCTCAGGGTCCATAAAGCTACAGAACTAACACAATACACATTTATGTGGTTTGGTATTTTCCTAAATGCAGTACAAAATCCTCAGCTCATACTGGAGGTTTTGCAACTATGTACATCAATAATACTGCTCTGGATTTTTCACTCAGTTTCTTCAGTCTTAGAACTTAGTATGTCTGCAATTGATATCAGAATGGTTAAATGGAAAACTTGTGCTCACCATTAAAAGCTTCGTACACTTAAGGAGTTTATTCCACTTTCTTTACAGAGTTATTCACTATCATGGGTTTAATTTAGAAGTGAACAAATGACAATTTTTGTTGTGAGACTGTGGAACACAAAACATCATTATTGTGTCCCTTCCTCATTGTAGAGTACTTAATGAGTTAGATCACAACTCAGTAATGTCTGTGTGTGAATACAACTTTTAGCAGTCTTGTCAAGTTCAATGGACTTATATCTGTGAATATTTAAAAAGTTCCATCTCAGTTGATCATCTTGCATTCGCTTCATCTTCTGTATGTCAGCTCCACCGTTTTTCTCCTTCAAGATGAACCTTCCTGTTCAGCAGCACCCAGAATCTGGGCAATGCTGACAGAAAGAACAACCATATAATTAGGGCTTCATTTCCATGAATGGACCCCAGTCAAACACAAGTTGGTATGACATCAGGTGGCTGCTCATTACATGCATATGCAGTTGATTTCTTAGTGTGTGTTCAAATCATGTTGCTTTATACATTCTACTGATTATTTCTTTTGTCCTACATTTCATGTTTAAGGTTTCCATTTAGAGCATTAAAATGTTGTTTCTTCCCCCTTTAACTGATGTATACACAAAGTACATACAGACTTAGAGAACCTGAGTTCCTAATTCGTCATCATTCCCTGATTTATACTTCCAGAAGGCTAATGAAAGAAGGGACCAGCACTGTAAAAAGTGTCTAGGTGCTTTGAATCAAATCAACAGAGACCAGAATGAAGGCCAAGAAATATTTTTATTCTACCATTTTTTTTTTCCTGTGTGTGTGTATGAATTTTGATTCAGCTTTTCCATGAAGCTGACTTGCAGGGACTTCTGTTATACTTTGTATCCTCATGTCCTGGAGAGACAGCTGAGAAATTTGACTCCTGAAACACTATTTTTTTGTTAATTCTGAATTGCAGACAACCTAGTCCATCTGGATTTGGTCCAGTTTCATATGACAGTTAAATTTGTGATACCTTCCTATAGGGAACTCTGCTACTTGATACTGTTTGTCACAATTAGTGCCCTCTAAGCCAGCAATAGAGTTAACAGTTTGGCCTTGTTTTTTCTTGCTTTAATAAAATGCTCAGACTCTCTTCCAACTTAGCATACCCCAGTTAATTTTCACAAAATCCTTTTAACTATTCATTAGAAATTATGTGGTATTAACTATATGCATCACTGTTTTTTAAAAATAATTCTACATTAAGTAGTAATTTCCACTTGTATTGCCAAACACTGTATCCTTTAACCATGTTACCTCTGAAAAAAATAATTCAAAGAGAAAATAGAGAAAGCAGAAAAGATGTAAAGTGTCAAATAACCTGTAGGTGTTTTTGAATGTAACAGAAGTTTAAAGCAGTCTAAATTTTTATCTCTGTAGTTTATATTGGAAAAAAGAACAATCAACACAAATTAAAGACAGTTGTCACACAACAGAATTGATTCACTTGATCATTTGTGCTATCTTCCACATCCTCTGAGGTAAAAATAGCTGTATTATTTTACTTGTCCAACTGGTCCCATGGGATAATGTACAAGACAGGCATTTATGGAATTATGAAAGTGAAGTAAGGGCCAATATAATTATTCATACCAGAGATTTTTTTTTTGTTTTTTTTCACTATTAGTTTTCTTCAGAAAATACTGGGGAAGATGGAAAGCAAATGCATATTCTGATAATGTCTATTTTATAATTTCTTTTTGCTAGCCTTAAATATATTATTTTTACCAAGGCATCATATTTGTTTTCTATTTTGAAAGCTACAGTAGTTGCTATAAAAAGGTTAAATTTGCAAGCACTTATCACACAGCAGTAACTGAGATCTCCCACTCATTTCCTATTTGAAGTACAGGGAAGAAAAAAAAAAAACAACTTGTGATTGCTGTTGGCAAATGAAGACTTTTAAAACAGTACCCGCTGCAGCTTTAGTTAGAAGTGTTCCTGTGTCTTCTCAGAAAAAGGGGGGACAAGGGACACGCTGACTTGCTAAGAAATGTTTGATTAATATATAAAGTAATTTGTTCCTGAAGAAAGCTCTTCCTGAAGGAACCGTGCAGCATACATAAATCCTGCTACTTTCTGTCTCCAGATATGTTTGTCATTGCATTTGTGGTACACATAGGTAGATTAATAGAAACACACACAGAATCATGTGTACTTACTGCTTTGAGGTATTGCATGTTCAAACAGATGTTGAAGTCAAGATTAGCCTTTTTTTTTTGCATGTGCTAGTAGTGTGCAAGCCCTTTAAAGGCATCTATGAATTATTGCTTTGGTTCAGCATGAGTGCAGTATGAAGAAATGTACCTCATCTGTAATACACTGTGTAGACTAATATCAGCTTCTTTTTTTCTTACATTGCAGTGAGATATTGATCTGGTAAAATGGTACCATATTGGAGCTGTCTGTTGTGGTATTCATCATGCTGTCACATCTCCAGTGCCTTGGAGTTATTGAAAAGCGGAATTGAGGGAGTTCTGTCACTGTGTGTTGCAATCCATTCATAAGAAAGTTCACTAAAACATCAGAAGTAGTATTCTGGCTTATTTATTTATTTGCCTCTAGTGAGAGCTGTTTCACCTCTTTGGAGAAGCAGAACCCTCCTGTTTCGGGCACAGGGCTGTTTATAGGCTCGGTTACCTCTTCTCAGGCGTCTTTCTCCAGTGAAACATTTGTTCTTTAGTCAAAGCTTGCACCTGCTGCCTTTACTGGTGCTGATGCATTTGGGTTCAGTCCCTTGGGAGTAATATATCTGAGAGCTGTGGCTTCATTGCCCTTATGCTTTTATCTGATAGCTGTGAGAAGGTAAACGATGAACTTTTATATGTAGAAAGCTTTTAGTTTCTTCCCACACTAAAGTATCAGCTAATGTTAAAAGAGCTTTCAAAAATATATAAAGATACTGTCAATCTGCACTGAGTAGATTAAACAGTTTGAATGAATTATTTTTGTTTTTGAGTCTGCCTGGCAACCTGATGATGAATTTAGAAGGATGTCAGGTTTTCTTTAAGGCCATGATGAAAGAGGGATTCATTTATACGTATAAGCAACAATCTGAGTATTTAACCCAGCTACAGTAGAGGTCTGCTCTGCAGCTACAACCCCCTGGCTCCTGTAGTTTATACAGATACTATAAGTAGTCACCCCAAATCTAAATTTAGTATATAAGAGATCAGCACAAGAGCAATTAAGTTGTCATTTGCTGATTTTAAAAGTTACAAAGAGAATGAAGAAAAAGCATAGAAATTAAAGGCTGGCTTTGTCTTGCAAGGGTAGTAAGGGCATCTTGTGACTCCCCCGAGGGCTGCTAACTCCAGTCAGCTACAGAGGGAACTGGGAATGCTGGTCAGTTTTCTGAATTGTTCCCCAGATTCTTCAGAGCTACATAAAATGTGTTCATTCTTTATATTAAAAGGTTGTAAGAAAGAAGAAGCAGAATATCTTTGTCAATGTTGCAATTCCCTCAGCTGTAAAATTACATTAATGTTACCTGGAATTCAAATAAGCATTGTGGCTTTAATATTTTAGTAAGAATTTATCAAGTTTTGATATTGTTGCAAAACTCACTGTATCGTGGGTCTCTAATAGCCAAATGTGCAGTATTTTTAATACACAGCCACAGCATGCTCTACAATTGCTGAGAAGGAGCCTTCTGTGCTGTTAGGTTGTAAGACATGAATGCATATTAAGATTTATCTATGTTCTGTGTAATGTTCCTAAGAAGTCCAATAACTTGACAGAAGGTAACGGAAGGCATAGATATTCAAGGCACATCACTATTACTTACAAATTTATTTATCCTTTTTTTCTCTGTTAAAAAAATGGCTCTTTAGATTTGCAAACCAAAACAAAAACTTACCTTAAATGCCGAAAATGAAATTAAATTTAGTGCTGAAAGTATGCTTTTAAGGCAGGTTGTCTCTGGCTGGGTGCCAGTTCTGAATAGGTGACTTTTATTTGTGGCTTTGTTGATCTAAACAGCTCATCTTCATCCGTGGTTGTAGATGTAGAACTGACTGGGCTCATGTGCACTAATATATTATCTTCCCTTAGAATGTGTGTAGGACTTCTTTATATTTGGTTGATTTCACCTCTGTGCAGCCACTGGAGAGATAAATGTTTTAAGTTTTTAATACTTTTGTAGCACCTCTTTAATCAGTATTACTTGGTAGTCTTTTCTTTTGAAAACTCTTCATTGGGTTGCATGACCTCTGTCACATCTGCCTCTTCCATCTATTTCTTGCTGCTTCTTGTACCTTAGAGTATTTCTTGTGCACTATTCAGGCACGTGCTATAGCAAGAGACTTCTGTTTTGCTCCATCTGTTTTCATGGGGCAGCACAGAGTCAACATTTTTAGTAATTTACATGCAGTTGAAGCAATTTTTGCTGCAGTGCTTGGTTTGTGCCGTATTTCAGAATATGGTGGTCAGATAAAGCCATGCTGGTCTTCTCTTTGAACCTCCCACCCCATCCAATGTATCAAGCTGATCTTTTTTGAAATTTCTTTCAAGGTTCTATCTAACTGTCCTTGACTCCATATCTCCCTACGACTTTTATCCTACCATCTCCTGTCTTTTTAGTTTTCAAGAACTGTCTCTCATAGCAGTCTTCATACTTCTCCATGCCTACTAAATACCGTTTCCTGGACGGTCTTCAAAGCCCAGTGTTGGCTTCTGTGAAGCCTTCTTTACTACAGTCCTGTGAAGGCATGTTTGTGGTTCCCCAGAACCTTTCTCTTCATTTCAGTGGTCTCTGTGAAGAATTAATTGTCTTTATGGGAAGGGGCGACTAAATACTGGCTATGAGGAGAAGAAAGGACAGTTCAGCATCACCTGTAAGCTGAATTAAAGACTGAATGTGGGAGGATAAACTAAAGGGAGCTCAGCTACATAAACCTCAAGGTAATGTTAAAGCACCTCTCCATCAAAATAAAAATAGTGGGGATAATAAGACCTGTGCTTCTCTATACTGCAGCCTTTTTGTGGACATCTTATTCTTCCCCCCACCCCCTCCCCTGCTTCATCTGTCATTGTCTTTTTATACGTACGCTGCCCGGAAATGTGTCTTCATTTCTGTTTGGAAAACATCTAGCATACTGTGGGGTGTTATCACAGTGTAAAAAATAACTCCCAAGACAAGATTCTATTGCTGTATTTATAACCAGTTTCAGGAGAAGGAGGATCAGGTTCATTCTTTATGGCTTTTTCACCATGCCTCTATATTGAAGACATTTGATTTACTTAACATATGGCCAAGCGAACTGTTTGGCATATTGGGAAAAATATGTGAAACTACTTTGAAATGTTGCAAATGTGTTTGGAGACCTTTGTGCCACACTGAGTGTTTCTGTTGTTATTCAATTACTCTAGTTTATTTTTTTTTCTTCCTTTTAAACACTGGATAATTACAGTATATATCAAATCTTGCAAAATGTATTTGTACACTAACAAAATATTTCTGTACTTCCTTGAGTGATACCAATTCCAGTCTCTCTATCTCATCTACCCATCCTCTCAGTTCTCTCTCTTAACCAGTAAAAATGTGTGTGCTGTGGTAATGAAATAATTTCCATGTCCTATAGAGTATTTATGTCAACAAGACCTTCACTTATTAGAAAGGGCAGAGTAGTAATGCTTTTGGCAAAGCCATTATTGTGGTATTGGTATTCACTAGAAAGGACAGAAATAGAACAACACTGTCCTCCATAAACAATTCCAATTTGATCTGTGTACATGATAAAATCTTGGCTTCTCAATGCATTTAGGTGCTGTCATAGCTGTTGTTGCCAAATAAGAATGCAGTGTGATGTTATTATAGTAAACAGCACTTAAGCACAGCTGGCAGAATTGATCAGGGCCACATTAGAGTGAACTTCAGCAGATGACTGACGCAGCAGAAACAATAACTGAATATGCAAACAGTTCCTGCAATGAATGCTCTGGGGATCAGGCACCATTATTTTTGACTTTGAACGGGGAAAAGGGGCAGATTTGTAACCTCCTTCCACACAAAAGGGTTCTGGGTATTCTGTAAACATCTGAGTGCCATTTATAATAGTAGCTAGTTACAAAGCAAAACTCGAGATTCCCCTGACTATTTACATTTCATTAATTATTAAAGAAAAAAACATAAATATCAGATAAGTTTGTTTAATGTTTCACACAGGATTCTTTCTTTCTTCTTTTTCCTTTTTTTTTTTTTTTTGTCTAGAAAAGCCTTTTCTCAATTAATGTTAATCATCGAGGACTTCCTGTTTAAATTGCACAGAAATGCATGTTTGTCTCAGCGAGGGCTTTTTTCCCCTTCTAATTATTGTAAGAGCTAATTATGTGACCACATATTGCTATTCTTTTATTGTAATAATTTAGATTAGTAAAAATAAACAGAGGATAAATAGTGTATGAACCTCATTCTTGCACAATGTAAATAAGAACTTCTCTTCATATCTTGGTAATTTGCACACTGCACATTACCAAAATATTTAAAGTCCTTGTAAACAGCTATTCATGATTGTACTTCTACATTGTACAGTGTCATCTTTTGATTTATTTGACCATTAATGCAAAACAAAAAGCTCAAGTATCCAAACCAAAACAATAGAAAACTTTTTTTTCTTTTCTTTTTTTTTTTAAAAATCTTTCTAGCTGAGCTTGTCTACTCATGTAATGATTTTTTTTTTCTTCAAACAAGATGTGCTTTAAAAATGAATGTAATTCAAGTAGAAGGAAACAGAAGGTGGAGGAAAAGAAAAAAATAAAACGAGGCTGTATGAAATGAATACTTGAATCTGCCTTATGCTAGGCCTTGTGAAACATTTCAAGTTTCTTACCAGATCTCTTTGAGGCATGTTGGTAGAAGCTGTGCTGAGGATTCCATTCAAGTGTTGTGTGATGTGGAAAAAGCTGGTGGTGGAGACTCCGATGAATCCAGCTTCGTAGCCTGGTGGCATAAAATTCTGTTCTGAGAGGCACCAAGAGGTTGCCATCACTTTGTCATTGCCAAAATTAGTCTAAGACACATACTGAGGCCTCACTGAGTGCCTGTGAAGCTCTTGTAACAGTCGTTAAGTTATCCTGTTTAATTATTGATCTTACATTATAGCCAGACTTACCCCTTCCCTCCTGGACACCCTCCCCCACCTCCATTCTAGGAGCAGAAATTAGTAGCTTCCAAAATGTAGATATGTAATCTTTTCTATTAATTTTACTTCAACTTTTTATTTTATTGTAGTCCTCTGACTTTAGCAGAATAATCATAGCGACTCAGAGAAACCCGAGTTTCTCTTCCCATTTCTCATGTCAAAGGTAAAATGCACTATAAATCATAGAAAGTTTGCCCCAGAATAAGTGCTCACAACTTTATGGTCATTTTATGGCTTCCTCCTAAGAAAACTAATTTCAAACATTCCCCCTGAAGCAGTTTTACACCAATGCAGTATTCTTATTAATCATGAGTAAACATTTGAGCTAACCTCCCAACCACTGTTGCATTTTACAACATTTTGTTTTCTAATAACTTGGCTATTGAAAGATGAGGGGCATAAAGATGAGTTACAAACTTGTAGAAATGGTCTCATGGTGCTGTGAGAGAACAATTCAAGCCTTCTGTCTGAGTGCACATAAAGAAGCCCAAGAAGCAATGCTCTCCCTGAAATAGTTACATATCCATCCAACTTCAAGCCAACTTGAAGGATGAGGCAGCAAGAATGTTTTAAGACCTTGGACTGTTTTTTGTTGGGTTTGTTTTGGGTGTATGAAGTGGTCAAAATCCTGACTAGAGCAATCCAGGCAAATGGAAATGACTGCAGTAGGTCTACAGATCTACTAGGACTGTGATTCACCAAATACTTTACTTAAGAACTGCATGTTGTGCAATATTATGTGAAAATAGGGTAATGGATTGGAAAGTTGTAATCTAGATTGAAAGGGAGGGAGAAGTGCTTCAGAAAAGGGCTGGTAAGAGTATACTGAGTGTGCATCCTGGTCCTGATGTAAAAGAGCAGTATAATGCTGAAATTTTTTACCAAGCTCTTGACCAGAATTCATGAAACACTAAAATGGAAACTTTTTAATGTGCATTTGTCATACAGATACTCCCAGGTTGTGTGCTTAGGCCTGTTATATTTTAGAGACGTTGTCATTTGGGAAAAGGTATCTTGTAGACTGCTTTGTGATGCTATGTGGAATGAAGTGTCTACAGTTTCTATTGTATGACAATTTTTTCAGCATGTGAGGTTTCACATTAGATTAATTAAATCACTACAAAAATAAGTCTTCTGGTTAAGTAGAGTGTGACTGTGTGCACACACACATATCTGTATATGTATTTATACATACATATGTGCACATGCTCTATACTTGAAACATGTTCTTTCCACATTGAAGAAACCTTTATTTTGCAAAATCCTAGGCACTGACCCTGTTTTCTCATGCCCAGGATTTTTGTCAGCATGGGGAAGGTTACGCAGTCCCTGAGAAAGCATCTGTAATCTTCTGGAGTTTTCATTGACAGGAGCAATGCACACATTTTTGTTTATGCTGGGCTTCCTTTTATTAGTTGAAGCAAGTATCATTCAACAGGTACAAAATTATAGCATCATGTTCTAAAGATCTTTGTTTCATGAAAAAGTGGCTAGAAGCCTTTTCCTTGGCTTCCAGTTCTTTATTGGAACCAAATGTGCAGCTCTGGGCACTTAAAAAAAATCATATATTTGAGCATCAGTTTTTATTCTCAACTGGCTAATAGTCCTATGCTAGTCTTCTGTATTAATTGCCTATTTATCAAGGATTATGGACTGCTTCACCACCTGAAATTGTTCCTTATTGGATGAAAATACGCAGAATTGTGCATTTCCACTAATAATAGAAAAAATGGGTTCAAACTGGTAGTGGTATGGATATCCCAGTTACCACCAGTAGCAGTGAAATGATGTTGAACTTACGAGCTACTGTCATCAGTCTGTTGGTTTTATGATTGCTTAATCATCAGAAAAATTTTCCCTTTGTATGATGACCATGCATGTTGCCATTCTTATAAAGCTGACAGAAACATGATGGTTTTTTTTTTTTTTTTTTTTAATGTGAGGGAGGTGGAGAAGGCCCAAATTTCATATGGTTTGGGTTCCTTTCAAAAATCTCAGCTGAGTATTTTTACTTCCTACTGGCATTTGTCAACACTTTCAACTGACATTTCATATAGAGAAACCAAAGCTGATCTATCCTTGCAAAAGGTAATTTATTACGACTGGATCAGGACATTGATTTGTCCTTAATGTAAAGCCAGGAAGCAATACATTTTCCTGGTTTAACTTGCATGTTTTGTTTCTCGCTAAAAGGGTCCAGTGCTCATGTTACAAGTTCAACATTGGTATCATTTGCTTTTTTTGGCAGGTCCTGTAATGACAGCTGACAGTTGGAAGCTTAACTGGGTAAAAGTACTAATCTCTTCAGTAGTTCAAGTTCCCATAAATATTAAGTTAGTCAATTTTGTCTGCCTTTCCTTCATTATTGGATCTATGATCAAATTAAAGTAATAAAATCCGTGTCCATTATGCTATTTTGTGGTCTGATTTTGATTGCCAATAGAGATACAACTCACATAGACAAGCATTTATGAAAGTCAGAGTGAAATACTTGCTTTGTTTTTTCTGAAATGTGTTTCTTTTATGCCCTCCCCCAGCTTTGGATGGCTTGTATTTTAGAAAACAAAACAAAACAAAGCAAAAACCTATCCATATGTTTTTTTAGTAATCTTGCCAACCCTGATGCCAGTGAAGTGAACAGTTGCCTTAGGCTTCAACAGAAGAAAAATGAACTGAATGAGTGTATTGTTATGATCAATGGAAATATCTATCACTGATCTGGTGATAGATGATTGCTGATCAGCTGTGTTATGCACTTGAAGATATCTCTTTAGGATCTAGGCATAAGCATCTGTTTTCAAAAATCCAACATGATACATGAATGGTTTCAACTTTTCAGTGAAATGTCTCTTCTTTAGGGAGTGAAACACCTCACATGAATTTGTTCCAGTTCTGCTCTCCTTTACCTCCCCTGAATATTGATGGTGACATTATTACTGTCCATGCAGTTCTGAAAGTTCAATGAAAGATGTTTTATAACACCAGTGGAAAGGCTGTCTGGAAAAAACACATATTTTAGAAACATGGATGTGACTTTTTTCTGTGGTGCAATGTTTTCACACAAACAGTTTTCGCAAGTAGTGTTGTATATAGGAGTGTTGTACCTATAGTGTATGTTATATAGAAACACAATGATTCTGAGACTAGATAATATAACATTTAATAATTTCAGAAATGCATATTTAGATAACAGAGTATGACAGCTGGTGTTACTATGGACTCTTTTGTCAGGCTCCCAAGTACCTGAATGTATACAGAAATGTTTCGGGTTTATTTTTGTTTTCAATTTCAACAGAGATCAATAATAAGGTAGTTCAGTTCCCATTAAAAAATAAGCACTTTGCATCTGTTTTTAATTTCTGTGCACATTATTATTCTATTTACATATGTTAGGCCATTATAATACATTGTTATGCTAGTGAACAACAAATCACATTTCCATGTAATACAGTGACAAAGACTGTTTTTTTTCCTGTAAGTTTTTGATGAAGGAAAATCCCTGTTTGTATAGGCCAGTGTATCAGAGTTTTAAATTTTGTTCCATTAAATGAATCATCATATATTTTTTTAATATCTGGATTTAAAGCACTTGTCTTTGTTCTAGAATAGGCCACACCACTATGTTTTAATTTTGTGTGAAAAAAAAAAATTAAAAGAACTGTTTGTTTAACAGCGTTCATCTTCATTTGAAGGTGTAGGAAGTACATATAGGTGGATGAGAATTTCTGCTTACAAATGTTAATAAACCTTTAACTCATTCATCAAATTAGCAGATGGTAATATAAAATTAAACTATGGCATTATACAGATTAACCTTATGCAAGCTAAATCTGGAAATATGCGTGTCTAGTAAACTTAGTAAAACTGCTTCCATGTGTCCTTATAGTGCCTCATGCACTCACTGAGAAAACTTTTCTGGATTAAAAATCCAGCAGTTCTTTTGGGTGGAAATGAAGCATTTTTTGATTGGACAACCAAGTGTTTGCCAGAGCAGCTCCTTCCTGTCTTGCATTATCATCTTGTAAAAGAAAGGACAGAGATTTGTCTGATCCATTGCCCTTTCTGCAGTTTTTGCCAGTAGAGGCTTCTTAGGACCCTGGTACTTCCAATGTTTGCACACACTATATACAAGAAATTAGTGATTTACAGGTTCTCAGGCCTAAATTAGATCCTGACTCTCTTTCTTAGCTGCATTTAAATTGTCTATTCTCTTTGTGAACCAAATTAAGAGTTTGACTGTCAGAGCATCCTTCATCATTGACTTCCATAGGGGTACTGAAAGGTTCCTTAATTTGTTCTAAACCTGATATTTGGAACATTGCCTGATGTTTTCAATATGTACTCTCAAGTTCTAGTGGAAAATTTTGAAATAATAGGTTTCTTTGTAATCCTTTCCATTTTACTCATGCTTTTATGACCTCTTCTCTGTCATCACTCAGGCCTCTCTGAATCCTGGTTGCTGTTTTTCACATCTTCTGTAGTTCTATCATATTGCTTTAAGGGTGGGATACTCAGAACTGCATAATGTGGATGTATAGCCTTGTTATCTGCTCTCTCTGCTCGTATCATAGATACCACAATATGGCTTTCAGTAGCATGGGTTGTGGAAGGTTTGTTTTCGTATTAAAAAACAATAATTCTCTCCAGCATACCTTCCCCGGTAAACTTGCAAACATGAATTGAGTTCATAGTGAATCATTTGCCACTCAGGGATGAGCAGAAACACCCCAAATACATTTTTTCTTACTATAGTTTACCGTACTGATTTAGGATTATGGTCTTTGAAAGTAGGGTTAGCTAATTTTGCCAAGATCAGATGTCTGGATGAGAGAGACCTGTTGCTATAGGCTCTTCAAGACCCAATGGACAGTTCTTTTCCCAGCACAGAGGATAAGTAACATTAGACCAGATGCACAGAAGTGAAAAGTGAACCTGTCCTTGGGAAGAAAAAAACTTTCCTGTATCACGGAAAAGTTTCACAATTTCTGCTCCATAGATGTCAGTCTTATAGGCAAGAAAAATTACTTGAAAAGTTGAGGTTGTGAGTAAAATGAGGCTGGTAACCAGAACAATTCAAGCTATTTAGTGTCAAATCTCCAGTCTGTTGGAGATTTCCTGTTCATTAAAGGAGTGGTTGGTGGCAGCAGTGGTTTGGTTCAAGGTGGTTGGTGGCATTAGGCTCAGTTCCATCTGGCTCTCAGTTGTTTTACTTACTTTATTAAGTATTCTGAAATTCTTTCCTCAGATTTGGGTCAGGCCTTTGCATTTTGAAATAAACTTATAATTTTAACAAATGACTTTCCTATATTTAAGTCAGAAGCATTCCATAGCTGAAATTCCCAAGAACTGAGGAGAAACTAAGAAAATTCAAAAGGCTGCAGCAGTTCCAAAATTAAAAATAATTTTAAAATGTCTAACGTTAAAGTGCAATTCAGCTAAGCTGATGCATGTGCACAACTCTATGCACATTCTTAAATCCAGTGGGACCTCAGCATATGGCCAAGTGATTTGCTAAATTGGGACCTAATTAAGGACAATTGTAAAAGTAGCTGCTATTTAAGCAATTATGGAATCTTCAGTTAGATTTTGACTGGAGCTCTGAAGTTAACAGTGAAGTCTTCTAAAATCAACATTTAATCTCTATCTCTTTTAATTTAAAACAAAACCTAAGTAAATAAACCAGAACACATTAATATTAGTTCAACACCACTTTCCATAATTTACAATAATGTGCACTTAAGTTCATATCAAGAGTAATATTTTCTACCAATAAAATGCAAAAAAAAAAAACCCAACCCAGGGACAATTTACACTGATATATGCTTTTTTGGATTAGTAGTGCAAATCTGTGATAGTTCAAACTGCTGACATTTAAAGGTTTAATGTCGTACAGTTCTCTGAAGTATTTACAGTGTGGTATTGTCACTTACCTATCATTTAAGAAATGATACATTATACGTTTAAGGAACTACATTAGAATTTAAGGAAAAACTCAATTTTGTAAGATGATATGACTGAAAGAAATAGTGCTTTATAACTTTTAGGCTAGAATTTTTAGAATTTAGAGTTTTAAGCCTGGTATTTCTTACAATAACTTTTTCAAATTTTAGTTCTCAGAATACTTTGGTATCCAAATTTTCTTTATGTATTTTTTTAAATAAAGCATTTTCAGTAGATTTGTCTTATATTCTGGAGGCTTGAAGCAATTACTGATTGGGGGATGCAGATGAAAGTGAGGCTTTTCTCTGCTTACCATAAGGGGGTATATTAAATTGAAGTATAATATCTGGACTGCTTGTCCCAGTTTTTCAATACTGGAAATAAGCCTTGCAATCAGCACATCCCATTAGTAGCTCTTTCTACATGCTTTCTACAAGTGTGTTTTACTTGAACTACTACATCTTTTAACTTAAGAAATCATTCACAGACCAATGGTAAGCATGTGCTTACCAACTGGTAAGCATAACATAAAGTCAGAACAGGTAACAGGGAAATAATAATAAAAAGAAATACTGATACGTGCTGTTCTTTTTGAGTCTTTATTGTTGACTTCTTTAGTACAACATAACCAGGGTTACATTGTACTTACCTAAAAGCTCTGTGTATCACCAGCAACACCTTTCCTGATGCTTCCTTAATTGCCCATACTGTGGTAACTCTGCATCATAGCTCTTCCACAATGATTTTTTTTTTTTTTCATAAATCTATAGTTCCTTTTTTTTTTTTTTTTTCTGTGCGTGGACATATAGCACCAATAATTTTATGAGAGTTGGCAGAGAACTGATTGGATCAGTAGATTTCACTATTGCAACTGGTTCAAAACACTGTGACTCAGAGCAACCTGCATCTTCCTTCCATGTCTCAATCTTCCCATATAAATTTATTAGACCTTTCCTGTGATTTTGAAAGAGAAGAATTATATCCCACACCAGCCTTTGCTTTTGTAACACTAGGAAAGTCAAGCACTTTCAGCCTTGTCTTGGTGGCCTTCCCACTCTGTAGTCACTGCTTGCTGCAGTCTTTCTCTAATCCTGTTTCTTCATGATTCTCTCCTTTCTGAAGATGGTTAGTTAAGGTAATACAGGCAAAATCTCTCACTGATCCCCCCATATGTAAGCCACAGTTTCTGGAATGTACCTGGAGTACACTGCCTGATGTGCTGAGGAGTGGCATTTTTCTGTTTTATCGTTGTGTCACATTGGTGTTTCATAATCATCCAGGGATCAGCTCATAAACCCAGATTTTGTTCTCCTTGGTTATTCTCAACTTCTGAGTTCCTGGCTTACAGCAGCTACTCTTATTTCTAGTCCCTGAGTGAGTGACCGTGAACTTTGGTCCATTAAAATTCATCAACTTTCCTCAAGACCATCCAGTTCTTTCAGTGTGATGCTCAATCCTCTTCCAACTTTGTGTCATCAGCATATGTGTTGGATATTAGTTAAATTATTCAACAAGACTGATCCAAGAACTGAGTCCTGCTGAACTCTGCTATTCATTACTCTCCACTCTGACATTTCCTCTTTCCAAGAAAATACTTCTCATTCTTTGTTTATTTACCTTTAAAGTTAATATCTTTATATTTTACATATATTAATACATATCTTTTCCATACTTATTAGAATGCAAGCTGACCTTTCAGATCTGGCAGCTTAGGAAGGAATAATTTTTTTTAAACAGATAATTTTGAAAAAGCCATTACTGCTTTGTCACCTTTGTTCTATGTGCACTCAAAATTATTTTTATCAACTATGGCCATGTTTTTGACATTATATGCATTCTTTTATGCTGATCTAACATTTTCAGTTAAGTTATAGATCATGCTTACTCTTTATTACTTGCTAAGGGATATCACAAATGATTCCAGTACTCATGGAACAGAAACATTGATGAATGTCAGCATTTGTTAAGATACTAAGAAAAATCACAAAGCTTTATGTGTTTTGTAGGCAGGCAAGACTAATAATTACTAGAAAGAACCTGGCCTAGCATGTTAGCTAATAAAGAATGGATCTACTTAAAAAAGGTGAAGGGCTGAATGCACATTAGTAGGCCTTCAAATCAGAAGTCAAGATAATTCATGACACGCCATAAGGCCAAGATTAATAGACAATCTCTGTCTCTGTCTGTTCTCAAGACAGCCTTAAGATGTCTTGAGTGGCTGAAGACCTAGCTGAAAAAATCCTACCCTTCTGTTTTGGTATGGGAATTATTCTGTGAAAATTATAGTTCTGTTTACTGTGAGATGTTTTTGGTTTTTGTACTGAGCTACTGTGAGATGTTTTTGGTTTTTTAAATTATTTTGTATCTGTATTGTGTCTTCTTACAGAGAGTACAATCTAAAGTACTGCAATGACCTTCTGTCCTTAAGAGTGTCTCATTCCAATTCTTGTTTTATGTTTGGTAGATCTTTCTTGTTAGGTCAAAGATAAACCAAGTTTAGCCAAAAGGAATTCTGTTTGTTTACTGGAATCTGTAAAAAACAAAAGACAGTTAATTTAGACCAACATTTGGTTAACTAACTTGACCCTGAGATTTCTGCAGTCGTGCTAGCTGGAAGCTCTGCAAGCGATGTTTTAAGAGACGTCAAAACTTGACACTAGCTTCACCCTTCAAGTACTCCTATAAACTGTTTGATTTTTTTTCCTGTGTTTTGCCTGGGAGATTTTTTGAAGATTTTTAGGCCTGAAAACAAATTCTAAGAGGTGATAACTCCATCATTGTCCCATGTTACAGACTGTTTTGTGGTTCTTACTCTCTGAGTAGCAGCTGTCTGGTTTTACATTACTTTGTAAATTACTTATTTTAAAATATACTCTCAATTATGATAATTTATTTAAAAAATGAAAATATATGAAAATGATCAGTATTTGCAGATAATTTTTGTATAATATGGCCTCCAATCAAGTTAAAAACTTTTTTCTGTATCACATTTCATGACTGCAAGTCAAAACACATGAAATAAAAAAAAAGAATGTCAGGAGAAAAGCGGAGTGCATATCTACATCTGTGCCTAACTGATCGTGTCTGACAGAAGCATAGATGATGTTAAACTTCCCAAGAGCAGAATCTACTGACAGAGATGTATGAAAAATAGAACAGTGTCTGCCTTATTTTCCTTGAGTGAGATGTGAAAATACACCAGGCTTTTGAGGTGAAGGTTACATATTTCTTAGTGTGCAAGTGATTCAGAGATGCAGATAATTTTAAATATACTGATAAACTTGCTTACCTTTCTATCATATTCTCTGTATGCTTCACTGAACTCTCCTGGAGCTATTTATACTCATTGTATATAAATTGATACTGTTGCCCTTGTGAAAAGCTGGAGGTTGATTTTAAAAAAAAACTTAGATTTGCCTTAATTTAACATGCAGCAGTTTTTTTTTTTCCCTTTTGCAATTTAAGTTGGAACAGATTCAAAGCTGCTTTAAAGTAAATACATAATGGAATGATATTTACTCCAGGAACTTTGCCACCTCGGAAGAAGAATTAGTAATTTGTAAGATTGAGAGGCTACTGTGTGCAAAGCAAAGCAGCTCGGAGTACAGATTTCACCACTTTAGGCTCCCCCTTGACTTTAGGCTAAAGTACAATCAGCAAATTCAATTTTTAGAGAGCAAGGGTGAGACTGAGCTTGCTTAATCTCTGTAGTGTACAGTGTGAATGTCTACATCTGAACTCGTCATCTAGACTCCACATATATTCAGCAGAGAGAAATTCTACGGAGCCGTTAGTATCATCCTCAGGCATAGAGAATAAGTCAAGTGAATTGTGACATAGAAGTGCTTATTTCTCAACGTGGATTACAAAAAGATCATAGAGTGACAAACTCAAATGGCAACATCTGCATTTTAAGGCTCTACATGTAGGGAAGATAAGAGGTCTTTTTATTGACCTATCCGTTAACAAACTGAATACTGTATGTTTATTAAAAAGATTGTAAGCTTTTTTCCATATCTTGAAAATGTGAAGTCAGACTTTTTTACTGTATTTGAAGCAGTATACATGCTGACTATTATCTGTGCGTTGTAAACCACTGTAAAATAACTAATCTTCACTTCAGAAAACAAAAACTTTCTCTAAAGCATTTGGAGGATTTTTTTTATTTGTCAGTGGTTCAATTTGTAGATGGTTTTCCAGTGTATTTTGATCTAAGCAATTTTTATTGGTATATGTCTCCTTCTGGCTCTCAAACGCAATACTTGTTCCTCATTTCATTACCTGAAATTTCAGTAATTCGTTCTGTCATTCAGAATATTTCCTTTAGAAAAGCATTACCTGAAGAACAGTTGTTTTTGCAAAAGTATTAGTGTTTCAGTAGGGAACTGGAATATTTATTTCATGGTAGATTATTTTAGACGAAGAGCTGAAGTTTTACATGAGCTATATTGATGAAATTTCTGTGATCAGTGAGAGATATATATATCTTGCTTTCCACCAAGGGGCTCACTGCTGATTTGAAATGCTCTCCAGGCTTGAGGCAAGTAGGCAGCAATACCACTTCAGGAGAAACCTGAGGGTCGAAACCCTGATAGTTGTAAAAATAAATGACCAGTGAAGGTAAAAATTTATGTTCAAGCATAGAAATGCCTATATGCTCCCTTTTCTGCTTGCTGCTAGAGGGAAGAAAGGCTTGAGGTTGAAGAAAGTAGCTTGAAAATGATTAACACCTTAAGTTGTATCAGCCAGAGGTGATCAGTCTTAAAGTCTCAGACAGTGCCAGCACTAATGCTTTCCTTCAAGTAAATCTGTTTTGGGGCAGAATGAGTCAAAGACACAGTCTTTTTTCCTGTTCTCTGCAAGTGTTCTTCCTTTCTCATGGGAATAATTAGAGCTTGACTCTACTTACTCACTCCTAATACTCTATGAATTAATGAAAAACAGTGTAGATACAGCACCGAGTGCTTTAGGCTCAAGAAGACGGCTGAAGTCATTCATGTGTTGTGTGTCACTGCCTCTGAGTGTGTATGCATAGCCTGAATCTCTACTACAAAGCTGTCTGTCCTGCTGTGTGGTATTTTGACTGTTTCTGAAACTATATATTGAAGAAATTACATATTGCTATTTAAGTTACATTATTCTTTTAAAGTCTAGAAGTATACTTTCCTAGATACTTCAATGAAGTATAGGCCTTTGTAGCCATTAGCATTAGCAGTTCTGGAAGTTGATTGATTTAACAGAGACAAGTTTAAAGCTGTGAGTGAAAAGATATTTGAGACAGTAAGGACAGTAGGGGAAAGTCCGTAGATCTTTGATGGGATGTGTAGATGAACAGAAGAATTCAAGGTGGTGAATCAAGAATCTCTAGTTTTTTCTTACAGCATTTTTTTCAAAATGTGATGTTCAAGGTATTACTTTTATGAAATTGCTTTTCTTGTGCACTGTATGTTGTGCTGTGTTTGAAGTCCCTACAGGGACTTCAGTTTAATAACTGTGCTGTAGATCTTGTTCAATTTGTTGTAACTAAATCCATTCAAATATTTGGGACTGTTGCTTTTGGTGGTTGCTGTTCTCCGTTTTGACTCATGCATGTGGAATTCAGAGGTGGAATGTATTTGTATTCTACGAGGATACAGTTTAATGCTCTTTGGGGCATTTTGGGTCCCTTGCGTTTCTTACTGTCTTTTCTTGCTAAGATTTCTCCAGAGATAGGCAGCTTCCTCTGGGATGTACTGATGGCTGACACTCCATAGGTAGGCATGGTGAAACCTTCAGTGCTATATAGTGTACTATGTTAGATTGTCACCTGACACAGAGGTTTTCTCTGCAGATGATGTATATCATCATAGCCTCAGTTATAATTTTAAAATTCATGCAGTCATCTTTATCACCCCAAAGGTAACCTGGATGAATGATGTCTGCCATCTTTGGTAATGACGATTCCAACTATTGCTCTGAGCTTCTTGAGCCTTATGTGAGTCATTGGTACCAAAGTTTTTTTTCCACAATCTGTTTAACTTCTGCGGTTTTAAGAAGACAGAGAAGGAGGTAATTTGTCTTTTTAAGATGTTTGGGCTTGCTGTTATTTTACCAGCAGTGGTAATAATATAACATGCTTTCACAGAGTGTGCTTGTGGTATCACATTGCATAAATACACAAACATGGCACCTGCATGTGCCCCCATGTATTGTCAAGTAACATGCAGCAGCATTTGTTTCATTTTCTGTTTAATACAACTCACCATTGCTGCTGCTGCAAATAAGGTCTTGGGTGAGCTTAATTAATACTTGACAGGGGAGAAAGAGATCAATAAGAAGTTTTTTTTGGGAAGAAATCTGATTTTACTTGACTTGATACTTCATCCAATTTATTACTAACAGATTTAGTGTGAATCAGTGAGGATTTAGTTGCGATACATTAATGCTTAAGTAGCTGTGTAGCAGTTGCATCATAGTTTGACAATAGATGTTATTCTTTGAAGAACCCAATCAAATGTAGTTTTCTTATTCTTTGGGAAAAATAACCATCCCCAAAGACGGTTTTACATAGCAGCAAACTTCCTTTACCCCATTAGCCCACTTACCTAAAATTCAAGTTCAGAGTCTCCTGTGTTCATGTGTACTGACATAAACTGTAAAGCAGATTGTTCATTTATCTACTAAAAAATGATCCTTCACTATCGCTGTATCCTTTCTTGGTTTAAATATCCTCACAATTTTTAGTGAAACTCCGTAACTTTATAAGTAATAATGGATATTGAGATAATCTTTTTTGCTAGTAACATGTAATGAAGAATTAATGTCTGTGTGTAGTTTGATTTCCTGTTTGATTTCCATTTAGTTAAAACTTCAGCAGTGTAAGGACAGGAGAAATGGCTATGAAGATACACAAGGGAAGGAAGCTGGCTGAGGTGGAGTTGCCTATGATTTTGCACTTCCCCAAAGTATGTTACAAAAAATAATTATTCTCATGAAAGGTGCATCAAGTCAGCCTTGGGCTCTTTAAGCTACAAAGGAAGTATTATTATTATTATTTTTTAATTTTTCACCATAAATTTAGGATCATAATTTAGTAGAATTCCTTTAAATCTGGTAATTGGAAAAACTGGAGTCTTAGTTATTCTGAATTATGTCTTTTTGCAGATGACAATAATAGCATGGAGAAATAATTTACAAATGCAGATGAAATTACTCTTCCAGTGAGATACAGGATTCCAGATACCTTAGGTTCATATGACTATACAGAGAAGCATTCAACTTGTATTTTTAATTTTAGTTAAGATGGTGACTCTGTGAATAATGACTTCATATGTGCTGTAACTGAACCTGTGTAAATAGATGCCTTCAAAAGGGGTACATGATTACATAATCCCTGAAGAAATTTCTCGCTTTGTATATATGTTTTTGAAGATCTGAGGATTAAATTAGGAGTACATGTAAATTGTAATAGAAATAAATAGTAAAGCAATAAGTGGCATTGATTACCAGCAGTCCAATCTGTTTCTTAATTTCCAGCTCTTTAATTAGAGTAGGTAGAGTTTTTGCAAGGAAATTATAATGTTTTGCGGAGGTTACAGGCACTCCCATGAAATATACTTTCAATACTAACTTGTTTTACTAAAGATTTTATCTGAAAATTTCATAGGTGTTTGAACCAGCTCCAGCATTTAAATCTCCCTGGCAATGGATTGGCATCCACAGGAGGGGTTTTGTGCTTCAGCAGGTATTATCAGACCAGAACTTCTGTCTTGCAGACATTCATGAGCTAATGAAAAGGAAGGAAGAAGGTGTTATATCTGAACAGATTTGAAAATAATTTAACAGGAAAGGAGAAAGGGAAAGCTTTTTTTTTTTTTTTTATAATATTAGCAGTTAAGGTGCCTGCATATCCTAGGTCTAGTGCCTTTCTGTGGAACATGAAAAGATCATCTGTTTTTCTTTGTTAGTCTATCTGGATGGTTCAATAGGAATAATTTCCTCTTTTCTATATACTTAGTGCTATGTTTTCCCTCGCCAGCCTTCTTCCTAAAATTTAGAGAAATGTGAGAGAAAAGAGACAGATAAATTTAACAGTTAAATAAGCTGAAGAGACACAAAGCAAAAGAACTATTTATTTACAAACTTTTGCAACCATGTATACATACAGATTTCTTACTTCTCTTTTTTAGATTCATACTCTCTATAAGAAATTGAGCCTTCCCTCTGTCAAGTCTTAAGAATAATTCTGATATCTGATACATGTTTTTTCAAAGCTTTGCTGTAATCATGGAGATACTTAGACTGAGTGTGTGGGTAGGCTGATGCTTCCCAAAAATTTCCAAAGAGAGCTCAGTGAGGCTTTTCCATGATCCAAAAATCATACCGAATTTTGAATTTTGAGGTGTGCATTTAAATGAGCAAATTTTGAAAATATAAAGGGGAAATTCTTAAAAACAAAAAACCTGGATTATTGTTAAATGGTTTCTTTTTTAATTCCATTGCCCTCATTCCACTGAATTCAAGCCACGTTTGATCTGTGACAATGTAAAATGTAAAAATTCAAAAAGGTTTGGGAAAATGCTATGGTTTATTGTGGTAGACCAAGTCCAATATTGAGTTTGCAGCAATGCTTGGTCCAGGACACATTTGCATGTCTTTTGTATCTTTTTGGATTGTAATTTTTCAGATGAGCTATTCCTTATCACTGAGATAGGTGCTTGCAGTAGCCTAGTCAGGGAAGTACTGTAATAAGTGGGTTTCTCCTAGATTTATACTTTCAGACTTAGCTAAAGTTACTACAGTTAATTTTAACCATTACAAAGATCGGAGTTTTCAAAGTAGAAGGTCTGTAGTAATGTGTTGCTGTTACTGCTCTTTGTCTCCAAATCTCCAGCAGAACTGAATTTAGAAATATTTTAAGTAGATTTCACATAAGTAAGGAAGTCACTTGTAAGATCTGTTGAGAATTTTATGAAGTGAACCTTATCTGACACTGGGGCAAAGACGCTGCTCCATCGGTGATGCTTTTTATTGGATGGAGTTTAAAGAAGTTGCAGCTTGGTTCTGACTGCCTTTCATTTCAGCACAAATGGACTGAGGTAGTGGGTTGCCTTGCAAAGCTTTAAATAGAAAAAATGAACAGGTGGTTTGGGTTCAGGAAGTAAAATAAGCTATATTATTGTAGACAGGGAAAATTCTTTTCTCATTACACACTGCTTGGATAGAATTAAGCAGACAGCTCATGCTGAGAAATTTGAAACTCAGAGAATGCAACAGTTAAAAGGACAGACAAAAGATGCAGTAGTAAGTTAGAGATGGACCTAAACAGTCTACAGTGGAGCAGCTAACTCAAAATAAACAAACCAAAACAACAAAAAACCCAAAGCGTGTTATGTTATCTTTGACAGTGGAAACCTATTTTATAAACCAAGCATAATGATGACTTCATTTCTCTGATTAAAGTTAGTCATCTGTTTATTTTTCCAGGGTTAGTTAACTTTATTCGCATGGGATTATGTTAGCAATTATGTTTAGAATGAAATCTCTCTTCATTTTTTAAACAGATTTGGGGGAGGAGAGAAGAGAAAAAATATTTGTTTGCCACTAGTAATCCAGTCCAAATGTTCAACAGTCCCTCTGTGGCAAGAGGCAGCATATGACTTTTAGCTAGATTTGGTGCTGAACACATTTGAACAATAAAACCTTAGATCACGAATATTTGAAATATTTATTTCTAATTTGCTCACCATCTGCTCTGAGATTCTTTGGTTTATGTTACATATATATATATTTAAAGGCCCCAATAATTTTTATATTGAAATTAAAAAAAAATAAAGCGTTAACTTCCTCTGGGAGGTAGCACTACAAAGTGTTACATGGGCTCGCTTAAGAAGTTCAGAAATGTTTTGTGTTGGATTTTTATTATTTCATAGCATGTCATAAACATAAAATTCTTTGTAGAAAATGGCAACTTTATTGTGGTATTTTTATTTTTTTTTTCCTAGGGAATTAACAAGATAAAATAAGCCAATAAATTTATAGAGGGCCTGAAGAGTAGTTTTAGACAATGCTGATAACATTCGTATATTTTAATTTGGAAACTCCCAGACACGAATGGGTGCTACACATTAAATTCAGCACCTGATCACATGCATGTTGGAAGGTATCCAGAGACTGGGTGAGCAAAGGCTGCTACTTCCTAGTTGTGCCACTGAAATTAAGATGAACTCCCTAGAGTAGACAATTGAATTAACACAGCATGCTTTATGTGCAACAAAAACAAACTTAACCTGTATCACTACTTTGCCTGCAACTTTCAGAAGTGCAGTCAGGTACACACCATGGCTGCGGTGAATAAGCTGATTTTTCACGTTAAACATTTGTTGTCTCTTCTTAATTATATTTTAATGTTAAATTTTAATGGTTTAATTATGTGCACATTACCATTACGCTCTAAGAGAAATTTTCTGACTTAATACTGATGGCTGTTTCAAATTATAGATTTATAATTTAGTATTTTTTTTCTCACTGCTTACTTTTTTATTAAGCTCAGCTAAGCAAATTAGTGATATTAAACAAAAACAAAACCAAACCTGAAAATACTAATCATTTTATTTTAACGCCAGTGTGGGAATTATGCGTTTATATAAAGAAAACATTCATGCCATATCATTAGCAAACAAATAATAATCAGTCAGACATGAAGTATTGTTAAAAGACAAGAAGATTTTATGACGAAGACAGGAGAAATAATAGAAATTTGCAGAAGGGCTGTTGTTGTATCTTGTAAGGAATAGCTAGAAAATTAGATTAATCAAGGAGCAGACATTTGGAAGAAAGTTTGTGTGAATGCCTGACAGTCTTGCTCTTTCCCTCATTTCAAATGTTGGCAGGGTAGCATGCAGCTCCAAGGGAAATGTGCTCCTTTCATACTTGAGTAATTGATGAATTGTATGCAATATGCAAATGAAAATCCATAAATCTTATGAATGACAGCTTAATTTATGTGAGCCTTAATGAATGCAGGATTAGATTTTAATTAAATATCCTCAAAGGCACCCTGAGTAGTAGGTTTTTTTAGGCCTTGTTTTTTTGAAGACTTGTTTCACATGCAGTGCATTTTCTGAAAGAAGAAAATCAGGCAAAGAACTTAGTAGAAATGTTCTTATGTTTTAATGATAAGCATTGTTCTGCTTTATGAAGCAAACAGTACTTCAGCTGATAATAAGCATTTAACAGAATATCTACAGATCTGTTTTGTACTTCCTACACAATTTCCCAAATTTGATTACTTTTAATTGCTGCTGGCTTCTGATATTGTATGCTATTTTTAATTACAGGAAAAGTTATTAAAACTTTTCCAAAAATAAACAGTACTGCAGAAGACTTCATTAAAGTTTGATTTGATACATGAATGTTTTAAATCCAAAATCTAATTTCACTAAAATAGGGTGTTCCCACCCCATTTTGAAAATTGCATCTCTAGACAATACATAATGAGATAAAATGATAAATGACACTGAAGGTTTAAAATAAGAGTTAGCAACTAGAATGCTAAGATAAAAGTGTTTTGCAACAGTGCCCATCATTCCCAGCTGTCTTTGAAATAAGTGGAATGATCCTGGTCCTCTCATACCTGTTTTAGAATTCCTGGTGTAATGCTGCCAGGAATGTGGTTGGAGTCTGCTTGAGCTGGAGGAGAAAGCTGAGAAAACTTCAGAAATGCAGTTGTGGAAGATGTGGCTCCTTATTTCATTGATAGAGTTTTTCTCTGTCACTTGATAGTGCTTACATGGCCAAACCATCTGTCCCTTCAGGTATATTTTCTCCTGTCCTCAGTGTGATTCTTGCCCTTTCATTAGAATAAAGGCAAAGGCCTCAGTTTATTGTCAGGATCTTATCATTTTAGGTGGTATTTACAGTGTAAACTGTTGTTGTCACTTTCAGATGACAATTATAATCTTCCCCATGAAATTCAACAGCTTTCAGAAATTATAAACTATCACTTTTCCTTCCAATTTTCCTTCCAACTTCAGCAGCTTATCAGTAACTCCTTTCCAGCTCTGAGTAAAGATTCTTCCTCCTCATGATTTCATGGGTGCTGATCTTCAAGGTTTTTGCCTGCATTCCAGCTACAATAATGGCAGCTGGGGTGATCCTAGCAAGGAAATGGAGAAGCCAAAGGAAGATTTAGTCCTCTCTCATTAGTAAGTAGGTATAAAGGAGTCTGTTCATCCCCTTACCTCCAACACAGACTTGTAAGTGTGGAGAACCCCTGGGAGAAGCAGGCTTGGCTGCACTGCTTATTGGAAGCACAAATAAAAAGATATACAAAAATGTCAGTAAATGAAGAAATAGGACAATTTGACAAGACGAATCCCAGGATCCCAATGGTGTTCTGGTTTAAAGGGAGGTCAGATATGAAATAGCTGAACAGTTAATGCAAACCAGCTTAAAACTGCATTGATTTTGGTGGCAACTACGATGTTTAAAAAAGGTCCCGGGTGGTGTTCAGATAGCTGCTGATGAAAAAACCTGGATCTATACGTCACAAAAAGTAGGAAGAATAATGCTGGTGCACACTGGATAAATGGGATATCCCAGGGAAGAGTCAACACTGCTTCTGTAAACGGAAATTCTAAAGGGATTAATGATTATGCAAGAAAAGGCTATCCAGCTGAAAAACTTCATTCTTTCTTCATGGGTTTTCTGCAGGGAATTATGCTGCCTTAAGCCATTTAGAAAAGATCTGCTTAAAATGTAGGAAACAAATTTTCATTTTGTTTGCTAGTTGAGAAAGATCACTGCTATGTCTCATGGTGGTCTTTGGGTAAGACCTATATTTTTCAGTGTTTTATAAACAATATGGTAACACAAGGGAAACAATAGTGCATTAAAAATTCAACATTAGAAGTTTTTCTAACAAAAACAGATCTGAGGAGCAGAGAGAGCGAGGAAGGAAGGGTAACAGAGGTCTGTAAAATCAGGAGTGGAGTACGAAAGTCAGAAGGAAACATTCTTCTAAGAGAACTAGAGGTCATCAAATGAAATTAACAGATGGTAGAATTAACAACAACAAAAAAAATTAAGTCAGTGCTTTACATAAATTATACTTAAGTTACCAGATAATAACTGCCACAGGATACTGTACATGCCAAAAACTGATAGAGGTTCAGTAAATTATAATTAAAGTTTAAGTAAGCAAATCTAACGAATACAGTAAAACATGACTGCAACAGGTACATGAAATCTCTGAGATGCAAATTACTGGAGGCTGGGAACATACCCTGATACTGTATCACGATATGGTTTTCTTTTGCTACAAATTTTCCTTAAGCAGCTGGTACTGGTCATCATCAGAGACAGGAGACCAGGGCAGATAGATCTTTTGGTTTCACTCAGTATGGACATTCTTTGGTTACTGTGATATGTATTGCAGCCCTTGTGCATTCCTAGACACATGCATAAAGAGAAGGTGTGGAGCACTTTTAATTGAGCATGCACTCTCAAAATTCTATCAAGCAGGTGTATTCACAAATGTCTGATAGGGAAAAGAAAGGAGAAAGTGGGACTGGCAGGAAAATCAGCGTATTTGGAAAAGAATATATTTGTTGACCACTATACAAATATAGATGATTGCTGTTGGTTATTATCAAGACACAGCTAACAGGTCTGGCAAATGCTTAAGTTGGATAGGGTGTTTGAATGGATATTTGATACAAAACTGCAGTGTTTTGTTCTCTTACTCTTCTCTATTAAAATGGAGCCTAGCTATGCATCCTTTTAGAACTATGTAATCTGCAGCACTTTTGCGTTTTAAACACAGGTGTCAGAAGACATCTTTTTTCAGTTATTTTATCTGATGCTGACATATTCACAAACTTCAGATGGTGACTATGTCAACAAAAGGGTATATGAGTCCCTTTGGCTCCATGAAGAACTTAACTAAGGAGCTCCAGTGCTGACTCCATATGTGGTTATAGTTTATTAGTTAATGAACTAGCAAAAGAGTAGGAAAGAAAGACTATCCCTTTTCTATCAGCATAGCTCTTCACAGGAAGAACATTTAATCCAGCAGTGCCAGTGTTACACAGTCTGTGTGAGCTATTTCAGGCGTGACTTTGTGTTCGCAGTACAAACTTTTATAATGTCAGCTAGGCTGGTCTTTACAAATGAGCTTTGAATGATTGCTTACTGTTATTTGCCTAGAGACTCCGTTCTGGTTAGTGACTTCCATTTGTGAAATACAAGTGTTAAGGAGAAAGGGGAAAAAAAAATGTCCCAACTTTTATATTGAGTTAGTTAACATAGATTTAGATTGTTTTTATTAGTGGATTTATGTTAAGTAGAAAGCCCAGTAACCTCCCTAGAGAAATAAGCAAATAAAGTAGCTACTGAAAGCTCTAATTTCTTCTTGGGTGAAGATCTATATCTATGCATCTATACACAGATGTATATATGTGTGTGTGTATTGTTTTGCATATATTTATCCATCTGTTAATCTGTCTATCTTCCTATATTTCTTCTTAGGGATATTGTAGAAATTGATACAAGAACTTTTAAGCCTGTAGGTAGAACATATGCATATATGGCACGTATATTTTAGTCCTTGTAGTCTTTGTATACTGATTTTATTTACTTGCTCTTTCTGTGCTACATATGAGCACTAATTTTGATCTTAAAAGGATGGATGAAGGTGAAAGAAAAGAGTCTTTTAATTCACAACTGAAATCCAAATAGAGTTCCAGAAGATAAAATGTCTCTCTAATCATATTTAACAAACTGTAATTCACAACTCGTCTGTGTGCTAAAATTTGCATCACATTCACTGCCTACAATGCATAGTTTTTTTTCAAGAAGACCTACATGAAGTTTATAACAAATACATTTTACTAAGTGGAAATATGTATGTATTCTCAGCAAAGCATTAATTTCAAGTTGTGAGAGGCCCAATACATCTGCTGTAATTGTGAGAGGTAATTATAAGATCTCCTTGAAAAGGACTTTTTTTGCAGATCTCGATGTGGCTTTTAGCATTTATGAATTTGAATTGACATCCTCAGCACAGTGCCAATTCCACATGAGTACTTTCATCCCACAAACAGAGTTTAAATGGCTGCATATGTACTGCTGAACACACTGGGGCAGGTTTTTGTGCGAGCATCACATTGCTAACCTGGAGTGGTTTTGGGAAGAAGGTGGTTTTAGCTTTGTGGTGCCTTTTGGCATCCTGACCGTAGAAACAAAATGGTCTGGTTTATTTACTGATAAGACAAATCCAGGTCATTTTTGACTAGGGTAAGCTTTTTTGCCAGCTGGATCTGGGGAAGGAGAATGACCATCCTGGTATGTGTGGGATGAGGAACCACCAATTTTTCCAGTGTCACAGGAGCAGAATCATTCTGCTGCACCTGTCCTTGGCTGTAGAGGGAGCAGAAAAATCTTCACACAGCTTGAATCCTTCAGCCTCTAGATCACACATCTTCTTTCCAGTAAGAAGAAATTTTTTTTTTTTTTTTTTTTAGACAAGTATTAAACTTCCACCTTGTTGTTTCAGAGTTTTACTGATTTCATAGATAGGAGGCCCGAGAACTAGGTTGAACTAAGTCAGTGGCCAACATGAGTGTGCTCTTGTACTGAAGATGTCAACTTCATAGTGGGGTGGCAAGTGTGTAGCCAGAATGTCAGGAGAACTAAATGTCTCACTGCTGGTGAGACTGTATCTGGAGTGCTGAGTGCGATTTTGGGCTCCGTGGTGCAAGAGAGATATTCAAGGAGTGAGTGCCATGGAGACCACCAGGGTGGTGGGGGACTGGAGCACATGGCCTGTGCAGATGGGCTGTGGTAGCTGTGACTGTTCAGTGATAAAATCACAAAGCAAAGGGAGGATTTTGTTGAGAACTTCAGCTACCTAAAGGGAGCGTATAGAGATGAGAGAGCCGGACTTTTTTCTAAAGGGTGTGCTGCAAAAATACAAGGAACCAAAGTCCTCAGTTGCCACAAGGAAATTCTGCCTGGATAGAAAGAAAAATAAAGTCACCATAAGAGCGATGAAACATTGGGACAGATTGCCCAGAGTAGTTTTGGGTTCTCCAACCTTGGAGATACTGAAAGCACACCTAGACAAGGCTATGAGTATTGTGTTGTTTATTTTTTTCTTGAACTAGATGATTTCCAGAGGTCCCTTAAAAGTAAAAATATTCAATTATTGTAAGTTAGGACTAGATCTACCTTGTGCCTCCTAGATTTGTCTTTCATCATATCTACAGTATTTACAGATAACCTCTGTTCAGATTCACTTTTGATTTTACTTCTGTGTTTTAGCAATACAAAAAGGTAATACTGGTGAGATGTAAGTATAATGTGGTATTTCGTAATCATCAGAGTTAAAAAGTCTCCTTTTAGCCACCTTGTGGGTCCATCCTATTTCATCTTTGTGTATAACAAATAATGTTACGGCAAGCAAAAACTGAATTTAGTTTTGTTGAACTTTGCAGTTTTTTAGTGTACTCAGCTTTTAGCTGGGGAACAATAAATGTGATATTCATTGGAACATACTATTCCAAAAGTTTGGAATGAGTGTCTTGATTTACGTACATTATCTGATTGATTACTTTTGCTCTAGGCCTCAGTATGTTCACCTCTAAAGAGGTAAGTACTACTGAGTTGTTTGATTTAGCATTTGATTTTGCCTTGGTGGGATTGCAAACACGGAATGCATTCTTGCATACAACGATAATATTGACAGCCTATAATATATGCATGGCACGTAAAGGATTTTGAAAAGTTATTGTAGGTGGTACTATCCGTGGTAAAGTGTCATAAGCTACCTAATAATCTGATCATAACTGACATGGAAGATGCTTTTATATTTACAAAAGCATGATAAGGTAGATAAATATGGTAGTTGCATTTTAAGCATCTTGCTGAAATCTGTACAACTGTTAGCTGTGATGGCTGATTAAAGGAAACTCAATGGCAATTGTAGAAGAACCCTGAAATTAAAAGAAGTGTGAAGTTATTATAACAATTTTTGACAAGTCTTTGCAGTGATTATGTGTTTTCACGGAGAAGTAGTGTCCTATCTCTTTACATAGCAATGAACTTTAATTTGGGAAAAAACAAAGCCTGTGATTTAAGTTGTACTTGCTTTATGCTATCACTACAGATGTCAGTGGATAACTGCGTTTCCATGCATCTTTTGTAAACTAAAGTTTGTTGACTTGTTTTCTCTGTTTTTTTTTCACACACTGATATTAGACTTGGGCTTTCACTTTCCTGGTTAACTGTGTTGCGATGCTTGAATGTCCTTCCAGTGCTGGCATCTAATCAGCATTATTTTAACGTGTTACTTAATGCCAAGTTGATATTTTCAACTGGTGTTTGTATTGTAAAGCCAACCACTATTATTTTCAAAACTGAGTATCAATCCTAAGCAGTGCTAGAGACACTGAAGGAGCCTGAATATATATAATTAGCTCTAGGTTTGTAGTCATCACATCTCAAATGCATAGCAAGTTATGCTACTTTTCATAAACTCTCTCTTTCTCCTTTGTTCCTCTCCAAGCTGCAGAAGCAGGTGTGATGAAGATGAGGGAAAAACTGGCCTTTGTACAAAGCCTTGCTAGGTAGCTCACTGTTTGTGTACACATTGTATCTCATGCTATAGCTATAACCTTCCAGCTGTTTAGTCAATGCAAATACTCTCTCATCAGTAAAAGCAGAGTTACTAGACATTATTGGTGTATAGAATATTCCATGAATTGGTACAAAATGTAATCAGAACAAGTTGAGTCCAAACATATGTCAAAAGAAGTCAGCTAGTGATCCTGATTTTTTTTTTCCATTAGAAAAATATAAATAAGCTGTAACTATGTTAAACACAAATAAATAAAACACATACCGCAGAAGTGGAACCAACTAACAAAACCAGAGCTCTCAGTTTTAATGAAGATTCAGAAGTTCTCCAGTCTACAGCACTGGTAACAATTCCAGGTGCTGGCTAAAAAGGAGACCAGCACTTTAAGTGTGGTTGATTGCTGCTTCAAATGAAAAGGTTTGAGAAGGTCTGATACATACCTTTGTTTTCAGTAATGCCAACAAACAGCACATATGCAGAAGTGGTAGGTCAAAAGGTTTGAAGCATTTGTTGAATAATCAAAATGTAGTAATTAAACATGCAATTTGGTGTTTCTAACAGCTCTTGACTTGCCTACATCATATAGGACTTGGTTGGCGCCAGGTAGACTTGGCAACTGCTCTGAAAGGTGTGAGTCATGGGAATAGTTGGCAGATCACAGAGATACTACTATGTATCTGAGAAGAAAAAAGTTCTTGACCTCTTTAAAACAAAGCAGAGGAAACATAAAGATCAGAAGTTCTAAGAGTTCCAGCCCCCTTGCTATCCAGTTTTGGTATATTTTCAGTTTCATGGCATCATGGATTACCTGGTTGTTCAATGGCCATCTAAATTGAAATTGAAAGTAAAGATTATTAAAAATCAGAATACATTGGTGACATTACTAAGGTAGCTGTTGTCTTGCCATGTCATGGTGGATACACGTTGTGGATAACTCTAGTTAGTACAATATAACAATTTTGTTTTGGGATTCACTTTAAAAGGAAGATTTACTGTAGAGTAGATTGATGTACAGAGACTGGAAGCTGCTATGCAACAGCCATTGGCAATAGACAGAAAATTTTTGTCACCACACTGGGTCATCTGTATTTCTCACCTATATTGCTGCTCTAGGCAATGTAGGGATACCTGCTATGAATCACTTAGAAAATGTTATGAAACATAACCTTAGAAGGTCTGTTCACAGGTTCTTATAAATGAAGTTGCAAGGATATGAAATGGCATTTTTCTCTTCTTGTAACTTGTTTGAAAGCACATGAAACAATAATCGAGCAAAAGAGATTTAAAATATCTATATGCTGAGTGCTTGGATACAAAATTAAAATGTAGTCCTGCTTACCTCATCTGTTTCTAATTTAAGTTTATTTAACCATTTTCTAAACTTGCCCTAATATTGTGTCAGATGCTTCCTTGAACCTACTGCTGTGTTAATTAACTCATTAAGAATTTGATACGTGATTTGTGCGTTGTTCTTTTACAGTCATTGCCTCACAACCAGGCAAAAGATGAAGTATCAGAGATTTGCTTTTTAAAATATTGTATCCAGGGTACAGAGTGTGGTCAGCCAGGCTTTGTATAAAATTTTGAATACCAATCATTACTATTTGAAGAAAGCTTGGTTTCAGAGTTCTGGAAAAACACATTTATTACCAAAATGAGTAGAACAAAAGATGTGAATGGTAGTCTTACAGTACTATGGCTTAATGGACTAAAGTTCTGTTAGTTTTTTGTACTTCTTTCTGGTACTCAATTTGTATTTTTGGATCATGGTTGCTTCAGTTTACCTTCATCCCTATGAATTTCTTAAATACTAATGTAAGCTGAAGAAAATATCTGTTAAATAATGTTTGAGTTAGGGGCAGATTTCTTACGATTGAATTGAAGCATTAAAAAAGGTACTGTATGCAAATATTTATGAATATATTGTGCCCTCAAGTTTTTAAACAGAGACCCCTTTGGGTAATGGGGAGCTTTGCCTTAGAATTATTGATGTAATATAGCTCACCCAGCTCCACTTAATCGATTTGGCCATGATGACTGAACTCTTTTTTTTTTCATGAATGTTCTTTATTGTTTTGAAAAATGTATGAAGAATGCATTTGGTGCTTTGCATATGTGGTACTTTCTATATATACTGCAAAATGCTGACATGGTAAAGAGAAATTCTTTCTGTCATTAAAGGGCTATATCTTGAGGTGACTTTTCTTCTTTGGTTCTTTATTCACCTAATCCATTAGTATTGTTTGTTACAATGTAGGATATTTATAACAGGAAACATCTGTGGAGCAGTAATAAAGAATAGTTTTCATAAAGCAGTTTTACATTATCCTTCTACCAGTATCTGATAACAGTCACATTTATCTGGGTGTAGGAACGTTCTGACAGGTGTAAGGGATAACTGATTGATATAAACTCACTACTGCATGAAAATGAACCTTTTGATAAAGACATCTTAGTTAGAACTGATAAGTAAAGTACAGAGAACATAACTGTCTGCTATTATGTATCATTTTATTACCTTTATGTTGATCTTGATCTTTTAAATGGATAGTAAAGCATTGACAAAAGATGACTGAATATAGACATTTGTATAATGTTCCTTTAGCAGGAGCATAATCTTTAGATCAAGGACAACTTAACAGGCAAAGGGCTCATAATTCATTAAAATAGAGACACTATGTAGTTCATAATATGGCAAACTTAAACAATGCGGTATTCTAAAAATTCAAAATTAATACTATTTCTGTTTCTTTAAAATAGAACTCTATTTAGACTTTGATAGATTAAGAAGCAGATGAAAGCGTTGGCTAAAAATTAAAAATAGTTAAGAATTTTTTTTCCTATTTTATCAGCTCCCACTGTTTTTATGGGCATATCCCTGTTACCATCTTCTCTGATATTAAGTTTGGAGCAGATAAATGCCATGAAAATTATTACTTCATTCAATAAGGTAGAAATAAAAGTGTTTCTCTGCTTACGTGTTTTCTGTGAACATGTTCTGACTCTTTAAGTATTATTAATACAGTATTCTGGTATTTTAAAGAAGTAAATAAATAGAAATGTGTTATAATATGAAATTCTGTAGCATCTAGAGATAGTTTTCTTGATTATGCCATAGTATGTTGCATCGTCAAGTTGTTGGAGTCATGGAATAAACATCAGGAACTTTACTACTTCGACATGCATTGATTTAATTTCATGTAGAAATAAGGTCAATAAAAATAGCTAAGAAAATTCTAATTAATATGAAAAAGTAATAGATCAAAGCACAAAGAAAGTAGGTAGACACCCGTAGTATTTTATCGTATGTTAGATGTGATTTCAAAAGGTTTTCAAAAGGTAAATGTGTGTACTCAGACAATATTAATCCTTATTTAGTAAAAAATATAGGAAATCCAGTCCTGTATGCTTTCAGTAGAGCCTTCTTGGTGTTGAATATTTCTAATTTACTGAATAGTATTTTAAACAATGTTTTTTTCTTGTGTCTGATACAGTACTGTCAAGGTAGAAAAGGTACTGATAGAATGTAAGAATTAGTGATAAGCTGTGCTACTTCTTAACCACTTTTGATAGTGATCTCAAGTTTATTTTTTAGAAAGTATACTTGAGAGGAAAAAATATATTTGCCATTATGAACTTTACATCTTTATCTTAAAATAGAAAAAGTTGGATGCTACATATACATGGGTGAGTGGACACGTGAACATGGTGTTTCTTGGTAGCTCATCAGAACCTGCTAAGCTGCATTAGGGGTGGTAATCTGATTCTTTAATTTACTCTGGTTTTATTTTAAATAAAAATAAGGGGAGGTTAGTTTATGGAAACAATTGATTCACTCTTTCAACTGTAAAGTGAAAGCAACCTCTTGAATAACTGGTAGAACTTTGACATTTTACTTTTAATCAAAGAGATTTTATGTCCTAAATTTAAAGGAATCTATGCACATGATTAAGCAATTTCTTAAATGAAGGCCTTCATTTTTACCAGGAGGATACTTCATATGAACAGTAGCCTGTGCTGTGTAATTAAAACACGTTATCAGATTTAGCTTAATTAATGTTAAAACAAAGCAAATGCTTGATGCCTCCTTCAAGGACATCAAGAAGAATGCTTTCCTGCTATTCTTGATTTGTCATGTTGTGCCAACGTTGAAAATGAGTGAATTATGTAACTTGCCATAATGACAGATTCTTTTACCTGAAATGTTGTTCTACATCTAGCACTTGTCTGAAGTAAGTTGTTCATATGCAGGAGAAGTCCGTGTACATCTTGTATGTAAATTATTATCTTTTAATCTGTTTATGAATACAGCAAGGTTAAGGTAAAAGAGGTGTGAAAAAATTAACATTGCATGATCTTCAGTTTTGTGGTGTTAGAACTTTCAGAGCATGCTAATATTCATTGTGGATAATTTTCCATATTTTTAAGGCAAGTGAAAAAAAAAGGGGGATATGGAGTTCCTTCTTCAAAAATATACCATCTCTGTCCAAGATGATACGTCAGTTTGTCAGTGAAATTTTAATATTTCAGAAATTACTCTGTGATCTCTTGTGTCTTCTTTTCCAGAGGCCAGTGGTAAAGTTTAACTGGCATCAAATAGGAGTACTATATGAATGTTTATATAGGTGGTTCATCAGTCTTTGAAACATGGCAACATATGCATAATTCACATTTCTTCTCTGCAACCTAGATCCTTCTAACACTTGTTTAGTATTTGTGCTTTGTTTTAGTATTTATATTGTTAGCCCAGCATTACTGGAAACAATGTTTTCTTTTTCTGTTTCTTTTTTTTTTCTTTTTTTAAATTCAAAGGGAACTATATCAATAAATTCAGTTTTTCACATCATAGAAAGTGTAGGTGGTACATGCAGACTTGATAAAGAGTCTGAAATGTAAGTAAACAGAGCAGCTGCATTTCTGTTGCATTTGAAATCATCATCCCTTTAGTTAAGGAATGATATTTTTACCAGATAATAGGGATAAAGGACTTTGTCATACATAGCTGTTAATCTGGCATCCTCCATGAAAACCAAGATTTTCTACTAAAAATTAAAGTTTAAAACACAAAGCAGAAATATCTAAATAAATATTTAGCAGAAAATCTAAATAAATCTAAATTAACTTTATTGGAGACAATATTTTTGAATTTTCAAAATGGAATTCAGCTTTTTTTTTCCTTGTAAAAAAACATATAAAATCCTGGTTTCAAACGGTACTGCTCCACACCTCTGTAACATGTCTTATCATTAGAGTGCTAGCGTATTTAAAAAGTGAAGCCTATTGAGAAAAAAGAAAGAAAAAGGTAAATCCTCGGAAAGTGTAAATGAGAAGCAAACCAAAGCCACACCACACAGCTGACATTTGAGAATTGTTTAGTGGAATTGCATCCTGGCACAGGCTGATTGGAATAAATGAACCCTTCCTGACCATTGACTCTCAGTGTCTTAGAAACTGAATTCTGAAAACACAACATGTATTAGCTTTGGTGCATTTTTTTTCTATTTTTTATATTTACAGGTCTTGGCAATATCTGAGAGACCTTGTTTTCATTTCTGGTCACCACCTCAGCAAACTAATCAATGAGGCATGAACTGCTATCTGCAGAGAAAGAAATGAAAAATAAACCAGAGATAATCCTTCAGTTAAAAGGTTATTCTGTGCGATAAAAGCTATTTTGTTAATTTATTTACTTACTGGTACAGTGAGATAAAGTGAGGGAACAATTAGGGAATTCTAGTTGAAAGGATTTAAAAGGGCAATGACGACTTAATATTTTAGGTTATTTGATTGACAATATAGTTACACAGATTTCTTAAAAAAGAAATAGTTTTCAATGAGTAGAAATTCTGTTCAGTAAGTATTTTCTGCTATTAATATTTTCTCAATCATGTCTTCATGCTCAAAATCCTTGTTTTAAACTATATTTTATTTGATATGGTAATGTGGTGAAACTAGGATAATAAATTGTTTATGTAAAGTAACTGCAGTAACAATTACATCCATTTTTTCATATTTTTCCTATTTCCTGTTTTTCGTAATATACTAAGATACGTAAAATCATTCCTGGTTTTGACCTATATGTAATCTGGCAGAAGGTGTTTTTAGTTTGCAGACTATTATGTATTATTTAATTCAGTTAATTGAAACAAATTAAAAATTGGTTTTAGATAGTTTCTTCTGAATATAAATACTGAATATAAGAAAATTATTAGTAAAATCCATATGTAACATGTTGCAGTTTTATTTTTTCCCATTGATTTTTTTTTTTTTAAGTTTATTGATTGATCAAATCTTCCCACGTGCAAGTCTGTATTGTGGGATGTAATTCAATTTAGTTTCAAACAATATTATAATAAAATTAATATTTTGCATATGAATCTCTACCAGTTCTTGTAAGGATATCTGCCTTTCTTTAGGTCTTATCAGAAGGATTTGATCTGTGCTTGGGAAAAAGTAAAACAGCGAGCAGCCACTTCACCTTTTGGAAGTGGACAAGGCTTTGTAGCATCATGTACCTGCAGAAGAATCCACCTTTAAGGGATAAAATTAGTAGCTGTAGATAGTTTAAAACTTCTGTCATTTTATGGGAATGAGGGGTATAATTGCCAATAAAGTTTTTTTTTGTCTTTTGAATCTTCGTATTTTCATCTGCATGAGGATTGGGTTTTCCATTTTCTATTCAGCTCTTTTTCACTCTACTGTCTGCTGTTCTCTCTCCCACTTCCATTTTCACGAAGCCAATTTTTTTCCAGATCTATGAAAATCACTTTTTTTTTATTAGCCTGGGAAGAGAAAATACAAAGCACTATGTGCAGCTTATTCTGTTCTTTCAAATTTCATTTAAACGTCAGAGATGTTGACCAAGGTCTTGCAAATTAGACACACTTTTTTTGTGGAGATGGGTTGATTGAATGTTCTGTGAACTATCATGGGTGTGGTACAGTTGCCCCCAGAAATCAAAGGGAGTCTTTCCTTTGATGATAGAGAAAAGGACTCATGACCATTGTTGCCAAATGCAGCACAATAACAGTGCTGGAAGATTATCAAGTCCTCTTTCATGCCAGACTCAGGCATTGGAGATTCTAGTACCTTCCTTTGCAACCATTGCTCCATACTACAGCACAGAGGCTCTTTCATGGTCCTGAGCTTGTGTTTCCAAAGGAAGCATTTCGGGTTTTTTTCCTCTCTTTGCTCACTGCCTCCATCTCGTGGAACTGGCTTACCTGCCACACAGCCCCTTAGAGTTTTCCAAAGAAGTGATAAACTCTAAAGAGGTGGATCAAGTTTGATCAACTTGGCTAGCTAGACATAGAAAAGAATTATCACAAATCAGCCAAACCAGTTTAAAATTGCTGAAGAAAGAAGTGCAAAACTATGCTTGGAGGAAGAGGGTTATTGTAGATGAAGGTTGGGGAACGAGACAGGCAGCTGCCAACCTAGTAGTCGTTGCCTGTATTTCACCAAGCATTGCTTTTAACTCCTCCCCCCTCCATAAAGCATCTTTGTTTCCTATTTAAAGCATGTGTTTTTTGTAGCATAAGGACACATATTTATGTTGGCATTGTTGTGTGCATGAAGGTGCTTTCCTTATACACTAAACCAGAAGCTGTTCTGAAGGGCTACTGTCCGACATGACCAGACCAGCTGAACACTAAAAGGAAGATACTGCTGGGATGTGTGCATGCTCAAGATGCTAACATTTAACATTCACAGTGAAGTTATAAACTACCAAATTTGGGTCTCTGTTTGTTAGGTTTTGCCCCTGCACACCGTGACTTTAGTAAAGGAAAACTCAAATGCACATGGAGAGTAGAGAGCAATTTAAGTCTAATTTGACTTAAATGTTTTCACTGATGTGATTGCTGCTGCTGCTGCAAGCCAGCATAAGCTTTAACAGGTTCTTGAACAAGTTTAAGCAAATAGAACAAACTTTTTGCCTGGAGTTTGCATTCTTCTTCTACATGGAGCAGTCACATACTGAACTTGATTGTAACAAAAAGAAAATTAAGTTCCTGTGTGCAATTATTGTGAATGAAGTGGTGTATGATCAGAGCACATGTACTGGGTGTCTGCAGTCTAAGAGTAGTGAATACTGTTTTAGAAACAAGGTTACAGAAAAAGGAGAAATATGAGAATCATAGAGTCATCTAAGTTGGAAAGGTTCCTCAAGGTCATAGAGTCCAACCTTAAATGTAACACTGCCAAGTCCACCACTAAACCATATCCCTAAGTGCCACATCAGTACATACCTTCCAGGGTATACCTCAACCACTTTGCTGGGGAGTGTGTTCTGGGTTCTTGATAATAGTGAAGAGGTAGAGATGGAGACCCTCTGCTCTCCCATTGCAACAGCTGAGTGGTCAGAGTGGGATGTGGGGGACCCACTGAGTAGCAGTAAGGTTGTCTGTCTGAGAAAAGGCAAATAAGTTGTTCATCAAGACTAATATAGTTGTTCAAGAAGACTAATATCACAAATGCACCACACTTTAGGGTAGGACTCCCTATCCTTGTTGAAGCTATTTAGGTACATCTACAGGAGTGATGGTTTTCTTGGACAAGAGAAAAAAAAAAGGGCCTGAGTCTGTGTCATGATGATGAGAGCATTCATCTAAAAGACAAAAAAGTTGAGTGCTAATCTATGCTTAAATACTATTTTGATGTAAACTAAGTGATATCTGTAGAGTATGAATTTCACATTCTGGATAAGCAGTCTATGCTTCAGACTATGGTACACAACTTAAAGACTTAATTTTATTACTCTGCAGCTGTGTTAAAGATGAGAGCTGTAGCTGCCTAATATTTAGGTGACTATGGTTTGTGTATAACCACAGTAGCCACTAACCCGTTCCCCAGATTAATTATGTCAACATAGGTGACTTAAAAGAGAAGGGGATGAATTGATTTTGGATGGTGTCTCTCACTCTCTAGAGAACTATTATAAATTACTAACCTTGGCTGAATACTGACTTCTGGAAAATTTGGGCTAGTTTAAATTACTATTCCCCCTTTTTTTAATCAATGCCTGTAAATTAAAAATTTGTGAAATCACTAGAATGTGTTGTAATGAAATGTTTATTATTTAAAGTTTGACTTCTCCATAAGTACAAAATATATTTTACTCATGTTTTGCCTGGACACTCAAGTTTAGAAGTGCGCTATGCAGTTTCAAAAAAAAACAACCAAAAAACAACCAGTATAAATTTGAAACATCAACACAGTCTTTTCAGAACTGATGGGAAAGGGTGCCACATCTAATACATTTTTAAATCAACCTACGATTGCAGGAAAAACAAATATCTTAATTAGTGGAAATAATCAATTATGCCTTCATACATTAGTTGCCTGTAGTCCTCTATAAGAAAAAGAAAAGTTTCTTCTGTTATTCTACCTTTTAAAACTGTGGTTATCATGCTCTCCTTCTTTCAAGCATTTAGAACAAAGTCCTGATAATTTAATTACATCTCATTCAAATGCAGGACCATATGAACCTGTAATGGCTCAAATCATCTGTTTACTAATAATTCATCCAGTAGTGCATTTTTTTTTAAGGGAGAAGGGAAGGGAGAACCTTATCTGCAATTTCACTTTGGTACAGTATTATAATTATAAAAGAATAACAATATAGTTGTACAGTCTGCCATTTAGTTCAGTGTTTTTGGGTGCATTTAAGCTATTGAATTAATCTCACTTTTAAACAATAGAATATAATACTTTAATAGCTTGCCTTTGCACTGGCTTTGTGGGATGCTGAAATTAGTATTATAATGTGCTGTGTATAGTTTCTGTTCAATGTGATTGCTTTAGCAGCAGTCAGTTTGATAGTATCAGGTTCCAGCTTGCATTGCTGGGTCAACATGGACCCAGGCCGTTAAAGGAGAAAGGTTCAGGGAAAGTTCATTTCTATTGTTTTACCATGGTTACAAAACAGAAAAAAAAAAAAAAAAAAAAAGGAGAAATCCTGCATTTGTAACATATTGCTTCCTTGGGCCCTGAAGGTAGTATGATCATTTTTTCCTTTTGAATTGAACACAGAAATATAAACCTCCTGATTATCTGTAATGTAAACAAAGGAATATTTTCTGATCACTTTTAAAGTAAAACACAGATGTTCCGCATTGACTGCTGATGTCATTGAACAAAATGTTTGTATTCATTTAATTTGATCTCCCAAACTGTTAGCATTTAAATTTGTTACTATGTCAGTAGAAAAATTAAAACTTCATATTGGCTGTTATAATACTGACTTTTGTTTACATAATTGTCACTCTAATTAACTCACAGTAAGCCTGTTGAAATAAGTATGTTTGCTTTTTCTTTAAAATATAACTAGTCCATTGAAGCTTTTTTTTTTTTTTTGGTTATAAAATAAAGAAACCTATTCATGAAAAAGTGTGATCTTAAATATCATCATATGTGTTTATCATTTATGGCAAACCACTTGAGAGGCACCATTATGAAAGGGTTTAAATCTTAAGATAAACGTGTTCATTACATATGTGAGGAAAAAGAGAGAAAGGATAAAAGACTTTTCACAGCATTAGTATGTTTTACATGTGAGCTGATGAAGTACATGTAATTCTACAGCAATGAGTACTTTATTCAAAGCAGCAAATCATGTAATGGTTGTAATGTAGAATAGAATTTTCTATCTCTAGAAAGATGAAGAAATTCTGTAAAGTAAAAGGTTGCACAAACGTTCTCTTAAGGGAAAGATTTGCATGAAATTTGACTGAGCTGGGAAGGTTGTGACACAGCATAATCTTCAACAATATGTTTTTATTTCTAAAGGCCTTTATGTCTAATTCCCATAAGCCACTTTTTAGATAAGTGAAGCTATTTGTAGATCTGACTGTTGCAGAAGTCAGAGATAATGGCATTCAAGATAATGTTATAGCTTACAGGGGTGAGTGTATAGTTGTTATTTTCCAGAGTTGCTTGCCTCTATTATTATTAAATGTGTTTTCATTAAGAAAAGCAAATTTCACATATGCTAAGCTGGACCATCATGTATGTATATTTTAATTTAAGATCTTTGGGGATCATAGAGATAATATTGTTGACTTAGCTTGTGCCATTAATCTTCCAGGACAGTGGTGTAAGGCTTGTGCTCTTAGGGTCTGTCTACCCAGAGAGGTTTACAAGAGAAGTCTGCAGTCATTTGAAAGAGTTATCTCACTATACCATTGCTATTGACTAAATTGACATTTGAGTCTTAACAGTAACATGTTTGAAAGGAAAAAAAAAAGGAAAAGACTTGGTCTTTTGGCATATGTGAGAGAGTTAGGAAACTTTATAGGGTACAAATGAATATTAAGTAAACTCTATTACCCTTTGTTTACCCTTGACTACGCTTCTAGGTTTGATGTCCATTAGGAAATGACATCTGTTTTTTCAATTGACTGTGGTGCTCATTGACTTTCTTAAATGATTGTGTTAATGTTACTGTGCCCTGCTAATCACCTGCAGGGCTCGCAGTCTGTGGATACACATACTGCACACACAGATGCAGGCATACACATACGTGTATTTGTGTTTGCATATGGAGACATTATAGTGATCAGCCTTATGGACTGTGGTTCTGTCACAATGGGGAGAGTGGAGTTACTCATCTTTCACTATGTATTACATGGGGAAGGAGTCCCAGAAGTCTGACCTGTTGGCATACTATGCATTTCTCTACCTCCCAGGAGTGGTTCTTAGGCTCACAAGCCAGTGGGAGAGAAGATGGCAATCAGTACTTACTAAAGATGATGAAGTGTAGATTGATTCCTTCTTTGCTTTAAGGCATTTTGGGACCACAACACGCATTGCTTTGGGAATATCAGCCTAGAGACTGCCATATGTGGAGAGTGTGCCATGCTGTATGGACTGTATAAACACACATATGCACACACGTACTTCTCAGAGTTACTGTGTGAGACAGAGAGCAAGGACTAAATCTCCTATCCCAGGAGTCCAAGGAATCTCTTGTCATCATTTTTTTCATAAGAAATTGAATAAATGGATAAATTGGAACAGATGACTGTTTTACTGTTCTGCTTGCCAAACTGCTTTTGTGTATCGGAGACTCTGTACTTGGAAGGTGCTGCTTATAAACTGTAAAGCTTTTTTATCTCTTCTAAAAGACAGTATAATGAAAAAGCATCATTACATGCGTATTGTACTTTGCCACTTCATTCAGTTCTAGTAAAACAGATTATGTCTGATATCTAAGTCAAGAAAGTCTTGAGGACAGTGCACAGACCTCCAGCCAAGCACATAACCAAGAGTGTTTCTGAACTGGATAATGTCTAATTTGATTTCTGTTCTGTAAAAGGGGTAGTCTTCTGCTGATTTTCTTGGGTTTTGTTTCGTTTGTTTTTTCCTAAAAACTCTACCCATTGCCACAGAAATCTGACCAGTTCTGCCAGAGGTACTGATTCATAGCATAAAAAGCCTCTTGTTTGGTCAATAGATGTTTCTTTGGTATCATGTTTAGTACAAACCTTAAAGCTTCAAAAGCTAATATGGAGTGTCAAGCAAACAGAGCACATATTGGGGAGAATGTTAGCCTTGGGGAAACCATCCCTTTTAGCTTGACCCATGACACTTTGATCAGTGTTCTCAACATCTAGCATTCAGAGATCATCAGCAGAGCAAAATCTTTTGGATTAGGTTATTTGATGATTTGGGATGATCTTTTATTTGTAAGGCTTTCACTTACTTGCCTGTAGCATAAAATTTTCAGAGCTCTTTATGCATGTGAGCAAGACGGTGATAGAAAAGTAATTTTTTATTGGTAAGAAAATAGATCAGAAACTGAGGTATTAATTTTTTTAAGCTAAGGATTTCAGAAAAGTAGAAAATACGAAGAGTCAATATCTAATTGTAATTGGCCCCTGCTCTAACTCTTACCTACCTTGACTCTGGACATGGAATTATTAGTAATTATTAGGAATAATTGGTACTTAGTTATCATCTTAATGCTCAGTCAGGATTTGAATTTTTCGTGCAGTGAGCTCTGTGAATATCAAAAGACGTGTACATATTATATGCAGAGGTGTTCCAGGCATGGAGCATGCCTGTTGAACATGATATGGGTATATATACCAGACAGCTGTAGTATCCCCCAGGAGAGCATGCTGAGGGGCATTTGAAGTACTGGGGGAGTTGAGCTCATATATGGAATTCTCTTAAATGAAATGCTGTCATACATGTCCTCTGCTGCTGAAGTTACAAAGTTCATAAAAGGAAAGTGAGTTGAATGGAAGGTCTTTCAACCAGAATTCACACTGAGAATTCATTTAAAACCATAAAAATTACAAAAGAAGTTTTGTCTTTTGTTTTGGCGCCTCTTTATTTTGGCTAGAATCATCGAATCGTAGAATCAGCTGAGTTGTAAGGGAATCATCAGGATCATTGAGTTCAACTCCTGTCCTTGTGTAGGGCACCCCAAGAATCCCACCATATGCCCAAGATCCAAGTCTGAGATGTTTTTGAGAAACACATGTAGATCTTTTCACACCTAGTGCAGCAGTAATTTAAATTAATTTTGAAGTGTAGTATCTTTATCTCCTATTGTACTGTGGAGATGGGAAGGGACTAAAGCAAATGTAAGTTATCCCATCACAGAGTACATACAGAGCACACCTGTGATTAGGCATGCTAAATTACATGTTACAATAAACTTCTCAGGAACTGACTTCTGTATAAGATCTGTTGATATCTTCCTATGTATCTTGATAGTATGATGCTTCACCTGTGTTGCCAGAGTTACAGAGAAATATAAGTATCAACAAAATCTTAGCAGAAGTAGATTTGTCAGCTCTGTTATCTAAAAACATACTCCTTGTACTAGCTTACAGATAGGGCTGATTAACATTTCAGTGTTTCCCTAGGATAACACACTAGTAGTAGCAGACATTTCTGATAGGGTAAACTTCACGTAAGATAGTTATGGGACACCTTTGAGCAGACCTGCAAAAAATATATCTACAAGCACTGACTAAAGGATTATGGGGTTAAATTTTAATATCAGCAGATCTGATGCTCTGTACCTTGATAGCAGTGACTTTTAGGTTGTTGAAATATAATAAATAAAAGTATCTTTGGTTGGATCACATTAATATTTCCATTTGGACCTATAGTACTATTGAGTTATTAAAAAAAAATTTTTTTTAGGACTTGGGAATCTTGCATTGGTGTTCTGTATCATCCAAATCACTTATAGCACTGATTCCAAGGAGGGAAAACTGCTACTATTTGTGTGGTTGTAGGTGCTGCTCTGCAAAGAAAAGGGGAGGTTGAATTTGAGTGATTGTTTCTGTTCCTTGCCTCACACAAGGAAAATGAAATAGAAATCTATTTTACGATGTTGTGTGGTAGAATACAAAGGCCAAACAAGGCTGTGTCTAGACTTACAAGGCTGGAGCAATCTAACACACCTACTATCTCAATTCACAAATAGGTGATTTTGAGGTTTGGGTACACAGATCAGAGATTTTTCCTGGAATATACCTTCCTTCCTCCCTCCCCCTCTCCAACTTTGTATTTCGCTGTGTTTTGGAAGTTAACTACAACTAGCGTACACACGAAGATTTACTTATTAAAGGGTACCTACAAGGGTAATCAGATCTCTTGTATCTCTTGGTCCACATGGAATTTAAGTGATGAGCATCATGCAAGGTTTGCATAAACCTATTGCTATACCAGAAGCTGGTTTCTGTCCCAAACAATTTGAAGTCAGAATGACAAACATGAAACTAATCGTGTATACTCGTTAACTTTTAGTTTAGTATTTGCTCGTTGATAACAAATAGAAGTGCACTCAGTCAGGGTGTAGACTCGTTTCATGAGTGTTACTTACACAGTACTACCTGGCATAAACACCTCATGGTGGCCCTAGATAGTGGCTGGTCAAAGAAACCTGTCATTTTGAGACTCACTACTCATCTAATAGATTCATTCATAAGTTTGTATTTATACATATATGCAGATACAGAACACCTTATTTAAAGGTTTGAATTATTGATTTTAATGAATATTGTGTTGTTACCATCAATTATGCTATAGCAGTTTAGGAAGGAGATTGAGGTCCTGGAGCAGGTCCAAAGGAGGGCAACCAGGCTGGTGAAGGGACTCGAGCACAGATCCTATGAGGAGAGGCTGAGGGAGCTGGGGCTGTTCAGCCTGGAGAAGAGGAGGCTCAGGGGAGACCTCATCACTCTCTACAACTCCCTGAAAGGAGGGTGTAGCCAGGGGGGGGTTGGTCTCTTTTCCCAGGCACCTCTCAGCAAGACAAGAGGACACGGTCTTAAGTTGTGCCAGGGGAAGTTTAGATTGGATATTAGAAAGAATTTCTTTACGGAGAGGGTGATCAGGCATTGGATTGGGCTGCCCAGGGAAGTAGTGGATTCTCCATCCCTGGAGATATTTAAAAAGAGACTGGATGTGGCACTCAGTGCCATGGTCTGGTAACCGCAGCGGTGGGTCAAGGGTTGGACTTGATGATCTCTGAGGTCCCTTCCAACCCATCCAATTCTATGATTCTAAGATCTATGCTGTTACAGCTATACAGACTAATGGAGAGTCTTTTCAGTATTTCATATCACTACTGTTACTTTCACATGTACAATAAAAGTCACTCTTAAGCTTTTATTTAGGTGGTTCTAGCAATTCTTTGGAAGTGTACGGTTAATGAGTGTGGGTTTTCAGAATTAAAAATCAGGTGAATAAAGGGCAGTGAACATTAACCACAGTTGCTGGCAGAAACTTGAATAAAATTTTTCATTTTCAGTATAAATAGTTTTTTAAAGGGCAAAAGGTTTAAGATATAGGCAGCTTCATTAAAAAGGTGACAGTTCACTTGTTTCAGCATTTCATGCGAAGAATTGTGGCCAATTAAGTGATGAATGCATTCAGATATTACAGTGGATACACTTATATGATACAACTCCATTATCAACCATTATGAATAAGAATAGCATATTAATTAACAAACTGCCAGGAGAGTCAGAGTATTTTCATAAAATACTCATCTTGAATAGTACATTTTTTTTTCGTGAGCTTAAATCACCACTAAAAAGTTTATGTATTTTTAATTTAGTACAGGTGGTAATGAACACCAGCTCTGTGACCCCTTGAGAAGTGGTGGGTTTGTTTATTATGTAGGGGTTTTTTTCTTGTTTTCCTGTTCTTTTTTTTTTTTTTCTTTGTGCATCCCAAAATGACAGCTGCTACCCAGCATGTCCTACTGCAAAACAAATAACCAAAAATTTCTTATATGAAGATATCAATTTCTGTATGCATGGTTATATGTGTGTTCAAAGGAGGAATGTGCTCTTATATGGCTTAACTCTCCTTTGAGTCTAATTGGTTATTTGTACATGCAATTATCTGATTTATGTTCACAAATTTGTAATTACATGTGCAAGTTATATGCAGAGATGAATGCAGATGGTTAGTAAACAAGCCTTGAAGCAGGACTGTTCATTCCAACTAAAGTTCATACATTTAAATCATTGTTTCAGGCCATCTGCAGACTCTTAAAAGACATAACCACATCAGTTACACTTGCTTCACATTAGCAATCATCTCAGCAACTTGAAGTAAAAACTTTTTTTAAAAAATGAAAGCTTAAAATTCTTTTAGGTTGTGTCATTTATGGATTAAACCTGCCTTTCTGGCCTATTGGCTCCATTCTTGACATTTTTGTAATATAAATAGTAGATGTTGTTTTGATTGGATGTTTTTAGAATTAAAAGCCTAAGAAAAGATGAAAACAGATGAGGAAAAAATAGGCTTTGCATCTGTTATAGTTTGGGGTTTCATGTGGATAAATAGCACTGCTGGAATAATTTTCTTGCATATTTAAATTATGGGTGCGGTTTATGCTGTAAAGTTGAGTGAGTTGGGAAAGGCATCTGTTACAACTTGACAGAAAGAGCATTTGTGGAAGCATGCACTTTAGATCACTGCATTTATGCGGTGCTGGGGCTTTCTGGTTCTTTGGGTGGGTTTTGGGATTTCTTTTTTGGTAGTTGCAAGAATTATTCTGAAAGACAGCAATGGAAATAGAGGAATTAGCTACGATTTTGCAAGGTTTTCCTGTTGCTGTTGCCAGTATTTCCAAATAACTTTCTTCAGGTTCATAAGTGCTGTGATTTTTGTACTCCCACTGGATATTCTGAGTACTGCTTCTGTAGCAATGTTTATAACTAGTACAGGTATTTCAGTATGGTTTGGATTTATAGACAAGTTTTGTTTAATAATTGCATTTCATTGTTCATTCCGACTTATTTTCTTCTCTAACTTCTATGTCTGTCATCATCAGAGGCTTGTGTTTCACAGGTATTACATAATCTCAAGAGCCAGCTTACTTAAGCTTTTTAAGAACTTCCAGGCAGATATAGTGTTTCAGCTAATTAGATGAAGCAGTGAACTTTTTGGCTTAATTTACTTCTGACATCATAATTCTGCCACCCAACATAATTAGATTAATTTCTTACTGTTTTTTTACTTTCCAATACATGACTTAGAGATCTCAATTTCATTAAGAGACCAGCCACATTTCAGTATATTTTAAGCTTATGTGCAATCACAGCTGTATTCAAATCTGGTACTGTAATTTACTCCAATAATGCTTGGATTTCATACTGGTTTTATTTCTTTTCTTGCCCTTTGGGTCATTCATGTATGCAAGTAGTATGGTCAGCCAACCAGAATCTTCTTCTAAGATTCTTTCATTGTGTTTGTAGTGGGACTTTGAGCATCAAGTAAGAGCTGACAGGTGTTGTTGTAATATATATTGTATATATTCTATATATTCTTGCACTCTTGTGCCTTGAGTCTTGCACTCATGTCAAGAATATTCCTGATCTTGCTGGGAAGTAGAGTGATTTGGGCTGAGGGAGATGAAAGTGGCATCATGTTTACATGACTGGTCGGTTAAGGAAAAAAAAAAAGTCTTTTCTAATCTCTCCAAAAAGCTTAGTATGCCAGTGGTCATGTATTACTGTGGTAAATGGATTTGGAATGGGATAGGGAGACCAATATATTTTCTTACATTTAGCTTAATTATTTGTGCCACTAAGAATTGGTGCTGTATTTCTGAGCAAATACCAATTTTTGTCCATTTTGATTTAAAACTAGCAGTAAAGTGTTCTGTTACAGAAATGTACCAATGTTATCAGTATGCTTTTTCCAGTGCTCAGTCCTATAACCCAATCTAATTCTTTTGAAGATCATTCCTGTAGTCATGAAGATTTTTAAACAGATCTTTGAATTTATTTTTGTCAGCGTTGTTTGCTGTGTCAGTGACTCCTTCTAATATATCACGAGTTCAGCACTAATTATGGCGTGAGAACATTTTCTGTTTAACTGTGAGAAGAAAATAAATTTCAGGTAATTGCACTGAGAGTTTCATTGTTTTATATGACTGTTACAAGTAAAAAGGACATGGTGTGATTTCCAGTGTTTGTTTTCCTAACTGTCAAGATAGATATATGCCCAGTCTTAGAACTGCATTCTTGTGCTTTGTTCTTGAGTGGGATTAGAAGGGGAAAACTGAAAATAGTGAAGTCTAAGGTTTAGATCGATGTACGGTGTCATTTTTTTTTTGCCTTTAAAATGCTAGTTCAGTGCATTAGAAATATTTATGAAGGTTACCTTGGCAAGCAAGTGTTTTCCAACCAAGGAATTAAATTACACAAAAGGTTTAGTCAGTCTTCCTAGACCTTATTTTTCAGAATTGACACGCCCTTGGCTCGCGTCTTATTAGTGTGAAGGCTGCATGTATGAGAGCAGCATGGAAGCTATCCTAAAATCCAGAAGTACCATGTGGGAAGAGTCCATTGTCTTTGGTTACAGGGTGTCACAGGGCATCCCTGTCTTTCATTAAGTCAGCAAGTAACCATTGGCCATGGCACCCTCAGCCCTTTTGCAGTGGCCATGGTGTGGTGAGTACATAATTGTTGCTTCCAGTGGCTGTTCACCTAAATTTCATTCAGCCACTTTCTCTGGGGTCAAAAATTTCTCTGTTAGGCTTTGAAACACAGAGGGAAGGTAGAACAGCTGAGAAATAAAGCCTAGATTTTCAGTATGTACCTAAATGAGATGCATAAATGCTGATGTAGCTAAAATTGATAATGATATTCAAAGCTGTTCTAAGCAGTTCTAAGAACATAAAAAATATATTAAATAAATATACCAAATGCTTGTTACAGATTTGCTGCCTATCACCTCCAGAGCATAACTCTAGCAGTATTACTGATTATAAACCTGCCTGGCCAATGGCAGCTCCACTGCATCATGTTTGTTCAGTTTCAAATAAGGACAATATTTCTGTGCACTAAACATGCTTGCAGACAAGGTTAAAAATAAAACTGTAAATGTAGAAAACTGACCCTGAAAATAATTAGTTTTGGCTAGAAAGACAGTTTGCCTTCTTACAGCTGGTCAGAGTTGCTGTTTCTTTCAGGAATACCTCAGGTATTGAATAAAAATAATTTTAAAGAGAAACCTTGTTCATCTACCATTAATTTGGCATAATTACTCCTCAAAGTCAGGACATGAGAAAGAAAAATCACAGTATTAGCTCAGCTGAGTTGCACACCTTTCATTTTGTAGTATGTGTTTTGCCATGCAATCAGTCATCTATAAGTTGTTAGCAAGATACTCTGAGAGGTATGTAGTACTCATGTAGCGTTTCATCTTTTTTTTAACCAATACCTTCCTTGGTGCTCAGAACTCTTAACAGAAACTAGTAGGAGATCCGCGTGTCTCAGGCTTTCAAGGATGAGACCCTTCAGTTGTAAACCATGGCTGTCTTCTGACAGGTAGTTAAAATAGCTGAATGAAAAGTCTACTTTCTTTTAAAGCCTGAAGATAAACCTGTTGTCTCTTTTCATGTGATTGTGCATGACCAGTTCTGTCTGCTTTTAATTGTGTTGCGCTATCAATGTGATCTCTAGGATCAAGCTCATACTTCGATAACACAGTTGGAGGTGTATAAAACTTCAAAGTATAATCAAAGCACAACATTTTAGCTGATGATAACCACCTTCCATTTTTTATTCTTTTATTCTTTAATTCAGATGTCGTTGTCTATATTCTGTAACAAAGGACGGACATAGAATTTATGTGTTGATTGAAAGACTAGTAAAGAAATACTTCAGAGAACTTGCTGTCATTTGGGACAATATATTCAACTGTTTCTCTTATTTTATTATCTTTATTATTATTATCTTGTTATCCTTTTGTGCCAGTCCCAATGGAGAAGACATATACATCAGCTTTCTTTCAAGGAAAAAAAGTATAGGGCCATAGTATTCCTGAAGTATTTATGAAAGTTGCAGGGATGAAATACAACCAAAAATTGGTGGATTTATTTTCAGTGGTTCTGGAAAGTATTCTGGATATCTAATTAGCTGATTCTAATGAAGAAATACATTTCCCCCTCTTTTTGAGAGTTTCAAGAATCACCAGTAGGCACTTTTAGTTCCTCTGTCACCGAGTGATATATTGAAATTATAAAATATAATACTTGTCTATGAACATAAAGCTCAGTTGTCTGTGGGAATGTCTTCTGAGCCCTGAAAAAGTTTACAAATTTTGATATAAAGCTTACACAAACCGATATAAGGCAGACAAGTTTTGAGGCACCAAAATTAATTTTCATGTTTCACTTAAAAATTTATCTATTTGTCCAATTTCTGGTCTCTCTAATTTAATCTTCAACAAATACAACAATTGGAAGGAAGACCAACTATGACTTATGGATGTAGGTGTGTTTTTCCAGGGTCTTCTTGGAGAGTCACAAAAGACTCTGGCTTTTCCGTACTATGACTGTAGGCATTCAAAGCCTTAAATTGGCTTTTTGGAATTTGGCATTTTAGCCTGTTTATTTTAGCTCTAGGAAATCCGAACTGTAGTCATCTTCAGAATCTTCAGAACTACTGAGATAATTAGCATCACCTGAAGAAGTACAATATGCATTCAGAAGACCTGATGGTATTCTTGCAATGACTTTATTCAGATAAATGACAAAATCTTACAGTATCTTTTATATCTTTATAAAAGCTTAAAGATAGAATCTAAATTTCAGTAAAAAGAAGAGGTTCTAGGTGATGATTTTTATATTTTTATTCTAGTTGACATCAACTAGAATAACTTACATTGCTCTGGCATTTAAGTGTCTTTGCATAACAAATCAGCTCATACCTATTTATATTTTATTTTTGTGCTGAAGACAAATTTATTGATTTTGGTACAAAATAGGAGTGTGAATGCTTCAAAGTGGGCATCTTGTAATGAAAGTGAACTTTTCTTAATATAAAAAAAAGTAGGTCTTTACCCAAGTTTAGGAAAAATATCAGCAAAATGATTCATTAAGCTATTTTTATCATTCTGTTTATGATAGTTAAACTCATTTGCTATGCATTTAATGGTTTTAAATCATAGAGCTATAAAATGATAATGAACTACTAAACTACTTTTCAAATAGAAGCAAAGTTACTTTTTTTTAAAGATATTTTTCATGTACCATGTTTTCCACAATTTTTTAATGCTTTGAAGAAAATTCTTGCTATTTTTATAGTCTGAAAATAGATCTTATGAAATTGAAGTATTTCAAGCTAGGAGCTCGGTTAATGAAACAAGTACATAATATAGGTTACAAATTAAGACAGTTATTGTTAGTTAATCAATTACTGGGTACAATCAGTATGTTTTTATTTTAGCCATCCAGAGATTTACTCATTATAATTATGTATTGCATGGTCTGCTGTGAGTCTCCGATCTACCAGACCTTAAGAAATAATACTTACATGTGTTTTTCTGCCTTGTCATAAGAACAAACATTTCTTAAATGGATAAAGGTATTTTTATAGTAAACTGGAGTTAGTGTTTTGTCACTTAAAAATTATCTCAGAACAAAAGAGGTTTACTTTTCAGACTGTGAATTTAAATATTGTTAGTGGGATTGGAATACTAAGTTTTGGACTTCTTGAAATTACTTATATAGTAAAGTTTTGAGATGAATTGTGGGTCAGAGTTGGGTTATGGGACTCACCTATGTTTTTGAGCATGACAGCCTTTTTAT
>JAAWXA010000003.1:41467612-41575112 GCA_038090715.1 Florisuga fusca
ACTTCAAAATACAAATAACTGAGCAAATAATAATCCTTTATAATGTTTTCCCTCTGTTCTTTTTCTTTATAAACAAAGGACCTTTCAAAGCATGAATTACTTATCATTAGGCAATAATCTCTCTATTCACATTTAATAGATCTGATATCTTCTGGTTTTATGCTGCTTTGCTTGATTAGATAATGTCACCATTAATATAGTTGCCTGCAGAAACCAAGTTAGTTAAAATAACTCCATGCTGCACACACGTCTTTCTTAATTTTTCATCCCGAAATTCTATTTTTGATACATCTCCTGAGGCCTTATACTAATGTAAACTTCTGTAGCAATCTGTTTCTCAAACTACTATTTTCTTTTGAAAGTTACTGTAGCATCTCCTGTCAGTAACTTGCTCTTAGACATAACTAAATTAAGAAAGCCTGTGTTGAAAGGAGAGGAACAGAGACACCTGAGGATGGGGCACCCAACAGTCAAACTGTTGATGGTGGTGCCACTTTCTCTCTCTTCATGTTACAGATGAGTCAAATTCTCCACTTGCCTCAGCAAAGTTTACCTGATCTTACACTTTTTTCCTACTTGTTTGCACAGCTCAAGCTTAAGCACTGATTTTCTCCAAGGAAAGGGGAGATAATAAACAATTCAGATCCAAATAGAGAGGAAGATTGCTGGGGCTTAGAGCCTGGATTGATGGGTGTGTGTTTTGAGTGTGTGCCCAGGATCACATGCTCTTTAAGTATGAGCATGATGCTTAGCATGGTTTTGGTCACAGTTTACTAACATATTTGGAAAAAGTGCACAGCTCAGGAAATACCACATGCCAGAAACTGTTGGCAGTTTGGGTGCAAGTGTCTTGTCTGGAGGAGGGAGCAAAGCAAAGAGAGTTCAGCTCTGTGGACAAGAGTGGAGCCATCTCTCTTTGCCTAAGGGTTTCAGAGCTACTTTACATAGAGAGATAGACACATAGTCAGGAATTTTTAATTAGGAATTTACAGTTTCTCAAAAGGCTAAAGATAAAGAGGAGTAACAAAGTGAAAAGAAATCAGAAAACCAAGGTTGGGAGAGTGGTTGGAGTCAGGTACAAAGAACTCATAGTGGCAGTCTGGGCAGGTGTGACCAGCAAAAGAGAGTTGGAATTAAAATTTTTTATGCAATAGCAGTTACAGGATAGAATCTAGCAAAGGTAATAGAATTGATGCAGAGTGAATGCAACATGAGAAGAATAGAAAAGGTCTATGTGGGGAGAAAAAGAAAATTTTTATAGGGCAGAAGCATTTGTGTTTATGAGGGAGAGATCAAAAATTGCAAAAGGACACAGAAATTATTTGGGGGAAGTAAGGCAGGAAAATATCAAAGAAAAAAATGCATGGGAAAAGTAGAAAGGAGGTGACATGAAAGAAGTCAGAGACAGAAATAAGCAAGCCAAAAAGAGAGAGACAGGAAAAAAAAACCTTGTCAACAGTATCATTTGGGGCTTTATGTTACATTAATATATAAGAGCAGATTGCCTCTTGATATAATATCTTCTGGGCTTTTTTAGCATTGTTTTGTTCTAAGAAAGCAGCTTAAAACCACAACTCCTGCCTGAAGTATCCAATTCCTCTCTAGTCCTTTAAAGCTGGTCATAACAAGTTAATTATAAAAATATACAGTACTAAAAACACAGATCCAGTTTCTAAGAATATCAGCCCACAAAACCAGATGTAGACCTTTTTAAAAATTATGATTAAAAACCAAAGAAAATAACTCAAAATTAAAGTAAATAGGCATATATAAGATTATCATTCATCGAATCCTTTTAGGATCATAATACTTTGTGAGTCTCTTGCAAAGAGGAAAAGTTTAAATTAAATCACTGTTAAGTTTGGACTGGTTTCACATTACATGGCTTACCACAACAGAAGGGGTGAGCATGATTTTTTCCTGTTGTGGTGGCATTGAATCTCAAACAGCACAAAAAATGCAAACACTGATACTGTTAGGAGGAAGCTCTAGGGTGTAGTGTTCCATGGAGTGTGGCTCAGCAAAGGTAAGGAACAACATGACAGCAGTACAACATGACAGTCATTCCAGCATTTTGTAGGCAGACAAGTATAAAGATAGGCTCATAATCTGATTTTGAGAGTTCAAATTAATGAATATTTGTGCATCTACATACAAAGAAAGGACGTCTAGAACTGCAGTAAATGCCAATAGGTGCAGTTTTTATGTGCTAGTTTATGAGAGAATTCTTTTTGCTTGTGAATGGGTTCCTCCATATTTTCACTGTATACACATAGAACCACAGAATAGTTGATGCTGGCAGGCACTGCTGGAGACCATCTAGTTCATCCTCTTCTGGTCAGAGTAAGATGTCACAGAGCACATTGTTCAGGGTTGTGTCCAGCTGAGGTGGAGTATCTTCAAGGATGGAGACTCCACAGCTCTTTGCAACCAGTTCCAGTGTTTGACTGCTCTCAAAATATAATCCCTCTTCTTACTTTCCAATGGAATTTCCTCTATTTCAAATTGTGTCCATTGGGCAACACTGAGAAGAGACTGCTTCCATTCTCTTTATTCCCTCCAGCCCCATCACATACACTGATGAGGTCCCTCCCGAGACCTTTCCAGGTTGAACTGTCCATGATTTCTCAGCCTTTCTTCATATCTCCAGTGCTCCATTCCCCATTCCCTTAGTCATTTTTGTGGCTTTAAGATGACTCCTTATTTGAGAAGTTTATGAAGTTTAGATTTCCTGTTATGGAGGATCCAACTCTAAGCAGAAAAAAATCAAAGTACTAGACTGTTAAGTGCTTTCCCCCCTCTTTCTTTCACTCTCTTTCTCTCTCTGTCCTTTTTTTTTTTTTTTTTAAACAAATTCTTCTTTTTAAGCTTTCTGATTGATTTAGTAATCTGAGTATAATAACTAAGTTTTCTTCCTGCCTGCAGAAGAGTGTAAGTGATTACACAAACAATTATGTGCTATTTCATGCTCTTTAAGTAACAGAGATATGCAATTATTAGGTCTATCTAGGATACACAATGCTGTGATTTAATGTGTGTTTTTCACTTGAAAATTTCCCTTTTTCTGAAACCAGCTGCATAGAACAAAAATAGACATTTAGAGGTAGGAATCCTGGTTTCTGAAGGGGCTGGTTCTGCATCTGTTGTAATTGCATGCTTATTCATGTAAATAATATTGATACAAAATTCAACGCTGAGACTTCTCATGAAACGCCATGATTTTATATTTTTTTAGGAGTCCAAGTTGAAGATCCCTTTAAAATGTATTTTATTACTGATCCAATCTGAAAACCCATGCAGAGAATGTTTCTTCATCATTTAGAATGTATTTGTTATTGAGAAGTATTTAGGGATTAAGCTGAGATTTAAGGACTGTATCCAGAAAGCAAAACAGGCAAATAAAAGGCAAAAAAGGAATTTTATTTATTTATTTAGGGAGGGAGCATAAATTGAATAAGTGAAGATCATTTCTTGGGTGATATTTTTATCTCAAGATTCATAACTATTAGCAATAATTGCTGGTCTAGCCACTGTCTTTCATTAGGATCAGCTTAGAGAATGTTTGCAATTTAAGAAAAGACTAGTCAGCTGACAAAAACCACTCTTATGTTTATTGAAATAAATGTAGGACCTCTGAAGGTGTTACAAAATGAGATATATTTAGTAACAGGAAATTAAGAACTTCTTGAATTGTCCAGAGAAGTAAAATCTCTGCTTATGTTACAAATAAGGTAGTGAGAAAAAATGAAGTTTTGTGTAGGGTCAGAGAGGTGTACTGACTTTTCGGCGTATCTGGATAACTCCTTGAAGCCCTTCTAAAATTTGGATGTCTCATCATAATTATCTCTGATCCACATATTTCTGTGTACTGCATATCTTTTCTTGGCTAATATGATTAGAAGGCTTCAAAAGTTTTCTAAAGTTGAAGTGAAAGATAATGGTAATTAATTAGAGAAACAGTGCTGTAATTCCTGAGTAGACCACATGCTATAGGTTGTGCTCTGTATTTTTATATCTGTAATTGCTATTTAGCATATAAAAGGATACTTCCATTATTTTTCATACAACCTTAGAAAAGCAGTAATCTTACTTTTCCAATTTTTTTTTTTTTGCTAATCATTCTTAAGCATTTTAGGTTTCAAAACTGTTTTATAAAGCTCCTGATGTGATTCTTCTCCAGCTTAGCCTACTATAAATTCAAAGCACTGTACGTGTTTAATTTATTACATTAATTTAACATCAAATTAATATCAGTAATTATTATGGTTGCTATTATTGTTTTGCACAGTTTTGCTATACGATAGGTTCTTCTGTCCACCTGTTCTTTATCTCATACCAGATTCATGTTTTCCAGTGTAAAGATACAAAGCTTCCTCTGAACAAAGTTTCTCCTGTGCAAATTATAACTATTTTCCTATCTTAAGCTCCTCTTCTGTTTTTTCTTAAGTGATAATCTGAAGATATAATTTCTAATCTCATCCTTAGTTTTTCCCTTGCTGTATGCCTGAATTGACAAGAGTGTATTTCAGCTTCAGTGCAAAATTCTATGAGCCACAAAGCATTTTTATGGGGGGTTAGAGTAAAGAGAGAGTTGAAAGGTTTTATATAGATTATTTCAGCTTGGAGGACAAATGGAGTTCACAGATGCAGCTGTTGATAAAGTGTGGCAACATTTCTACTGCAGTAGAAGATGGAATTATTTGGTTTTTAAAGAAAGATTAATCACATAAATAATTTCATTTTCTCTGGCTCACAGTTATTGATGTGGTATTAGGCAGAACTGAAAGAATGTTTAAAATATAATTATCACTGTTACTGTAGCCACATATTGGATGTTATAAAAAAAGAAAATCTGTAGGTGCTCCTGGTAGATTTAGGCCTGTAAGGTTTTATGAAGATATTTAACTTAACTGAGTAAAGTTGATTTCTGTGCTTATTGCTGGGGCTAGAAATTAGAAGGTTTAGTTACATACTTAACATTTTGAGAAACAAATCTACCATTCAGTTATTTATACAGTGTGCACATTTTGTGATTCTGTGTTTGTTAGGAAGATATGTAGTATGATTGGGTGGCTATTGCTTACATCTTTTAAAATGCATACCATGTAAACACAGTGTTAACATTGCTTCTGATTGGTGTTCATATGATGTTTATCTGTTGGGACTGAACAAACCTATTGTAAAAGTAAGCAACAAAATCCTGCTTTCAGAGTATTAAACTGTAACCTAATTCAAGAAATTGAATCAGATTACAAAAACATTTTTGCACTTCATTACAGAGCAGTCATTATAATTAATGTGAAAGATTCTATCAAGTATAGTAGTTGATGAATCAATGATACTGAACTCTGTAAATAGATTATATCATAGGTTTCAAAATAATAATTAAAGTGTAATTCAGGCCACCTATCCTCTTCTGAAAACATTGTCATAATTTTGTCATATTATCATCCTATTGAATAGCTACTTTCTACTTCATCACAAGGGACTGGATCATTGAAAACCAGTTGTGGAAGCTCCCTAGTTAAAGTTCCAATGATTCTTTTACATTCCCTAGTTAATTAAGTTGATGCTCAACGTATCCACAGATTTTATTAAAATCCCCAAATCAAATAATTGTTTCAGCAGCTCTTAGAGTAAGAATACAAAACATGGTGAGAACATGAGTCCTTAGCTGCATAGTGTCAGGCATACACAGGTTCACTCTTTTCTGACTTTTGATATTTTACTTTTTAGCCTGCATTTAAAATGTTGTCTTAAAGGGAAATTAATTATGGTATTTGAGGAGAAAACACTGCTATGTGAGAATTTATTTTGGGGTCCTAGTAATCAAAGGATCAGACTTCTATGAAGCTTCAGTGACTTCAGTAGCTCTTTGTAAGAAAATAGGATTTGACTACATGGCTTATAGGGAAATGTATGGAAGATCTCCAACCAGGCAGATTATAAAACTGTCTCTGAATCTAAAGCCATTGACTATTTTCTTTCTAGCTATTTCTGCACATCAGAAAACTTTGAGTATCTTTGCTTATAATCACAGCAAATGATTGTAGACATAGCTTATAGTCATACTGATTGTAGACATAGCATCATAAAATCTTTTTAATATCAAGAATTACTAGCAGAACTAGGACCTTTTTGATTAAGAAGGTTTAATCAATGACACCTTTTAACTATTACACCATACAAAGCTACATATGTGAAAAACCTGCAGGATACTGTTGTAAGACTGTGTAAGTAAGAGGGTCAAACCTCATACAGGCTCTTCACCACTGCCTGTTGAGAGGATTCCCTGGACTGAAAGGATTCCATAGATTCTCCCAGCTTTATTGGTTTAAATTTTCTCACTCCAAGAGAGGCTGGGATTAAATATATAGGCAGTGAGGACAGTCACTTTACACCTTCAATGTACTCAAGAAGGACTGACGTTATTATATGTTGTAGTTATAAGCTAGTGAATCCTCTACTTGCATTTTAAAACTGCTCATTCATTACTAGTTTGTGATGTGCTTAGATTTATTACCTTTTAGTGGAAAATCTGAGATGAGAAAATTTTGTTTCTGTGTAATGGTACTGATTTGTGAATTTATCCATAAACGTGGTATTTGTGTATCCCAGTTTAAGTATCATATCATGTGAAGATGAACTCTTAGAATATATTAGTAAAGCCTCTGAGGATAAGTGGTAGCTTTGATATATATATATATATATCTATATCTCTTTGCAAAGTCAGGTTGGAAAAAGAACCTGTCTCTAGCTTTAGAAATGACCATTACCTAAATTCCAGTTTCTTGTTCCTAATCATAAAAGTATATTAAAGATAAAAGCTATGTTTTTTCAAAAGAAGGTGTGCTATAATCAAGGGTTTACATAAAACAAATAACAAGCAAACCAAAACAAAATGAAACACCAAATTCAAGATAAAAAAACAAAACAAAACAATTACAGTCTTACTCTTAAAGGCAGGTATGTGGCAGTTGCCAATGACTAAATTTGTACCTGATAATTGGAAGTGTTTACTAGTGATTACCATAGCCTTCTGAATTCCAGTATATTATTACTATTTGTAATTGAAATTAAAAAGTTACTCAAAAGATATATGTTGCAGAGTACACTAATTGTTTCCTAAAATTAAATTATTCAAAATAGAAGCATAGCAATTGTGGGAAATTAATCTTGTAGCTTGGATTTCAGGCAGAGTCTTTCAATTAAAAAAATCCAGATAATCATGCTCTTATGTTAAACATCAAACACAGAGTATTATTTTATTAAACACTGCTACTAGAAATTAACCTGAGCTGCTAAATTGGAAATATCTCAGTCTTATGAATGCAGTTCTCTTGCCTGGATTATGTTGATTGTTACAGCAATATAGTAAGATGGTACTTTTTAAAGTAAGCATAGCATGATCTACTACAAAGCTTAGTATCATCACGTTGTTAACTGTGGTTCTACATCATCACGATGACATGAACTTGGATGCTCTCAAGAAGCCTGTTTCCTTTGCTGTAGAATTAAACTACTTAAGGCTTTGGGTGACATGAACAAAGAGGGATGATTTTTCTCTTCCTTTTGTGTTTGATCTGCTACCAGTGCTATCTACTGCGTACCTTCGGAAGATTAGATCAGATTTATTTATTCCGAAGGTATGGTCCATGATTTCATTATGTATTTGAGGATTCACTGGAGTACAGGAAGAAACTGCAGTTTAAAGTATTGACATAGTTTTATTGGCTTTTGTTTGTTTGCTTTTTGTATGATTGTTTGTTTTTGTTTGTTTTTTGTTTTTTGTGGGTGGTGACAAACGTAATTTTAAAAATGTGATCGTCTCTTGGTATTTTTGTTACATGATATAGGATGTGGGTGATCTTATGAATTTACTCAGGCAAGCGGTATCTTCAAGATAGCATGGAAGCAAGCATGCGGTATCTGGAAAGCTTCAGAAGACTCTAACTCAAGTAAAAAACAAAATGATCTAAGTAATGTATTATGTTTGCTTTAAGTTGTCTGTGTTAGATAACAGCTTGAAAGGGTCAAGCATCTAGGGATCATATCTCAACTTTCTGGAGATGAGCTTATTGAACACTGAACGAACCAAGACAACCGGTCACTATTGGCCTAATGACTTAAAGCTCTATAACATTGCCTATATGAATTTTATGAGAGAGGATAGCATACTATCAGAATTGTAATAAAACCACTATCAGCTGTTCACAGTGCACTATATTGTTACTAATATTGTCTTATGCAGTATATTGAAGCTATCGTAACGTAGTCTGAACTGGGACAAGGTTTTTGAAGCGGAAGGTTGTCCTGCTTCAGGTCCCTGGCTCAGGATTCCAAGAGGAGATTATTGCACAAACTTGATTCTAGAGAGTCTGCAAGTTGCATAACATCTTTAATGGTTCGAAATCAGAGAGTATTTATTGTGATACAATGTGAAGCACAAAGAAAGATGTGCTGATGAACTGTACTGCAAATACAAAATGATTAGACAGTTACTGCTCATGAAGCTGCCTTCAAAGCTTGTGGTCTGTGAAAACTTGAGCTGATAGTCTGTGCTTCCATGCATTCAAAATGCTAAGTTTGAAATCCTCATTTTACTTTCTTCAGGTGAGAAGACTTCTTTTATTCCTCCAAGATGCAGAAATAGGAAGCTATGTTGGTTGGTTTCTGTGTGCCTGAGACAGCAATTGGAAAGGAAATGGAGTGGGATGGAAAGGGAGAGAAAAAAATTGTGTGTGTGTGATGGAAAGAAAGAGACAGAAAAAGGGAGAGGGTTCTTCATGAGTTGGTATAACCAACTTATTTAATATAATAAAAGTTCATTTGCTTGCTATCGTCTGTTGGTTTTTGGCTAATGAGAGGTTACAAAGCAACATTGTTAGTGTATTTGTATCATTGCATTCAGGGCTTGTCCTCTTTCAGCACTGTAAATTCTGCAAGGCTTTATTTTGTCTTTTTGAAATGTTTTGAATTACAAATGTTGGACCAGTCCAGTGTGAATTGCAGTGAGATACTGTGTTCAAGCTGTCAGCAAAGAGTAAGCTTATTGCTACATGTATTAGAGACTTGGCTACTATGGACATTTAGGAAAAAAACTTAGATTGAGGAGAATATTACTGCTATTACAATTGTTTTGATGAGGTCATCAATTAAAGATGGATTAGCTTCTGACTATGAAATCAGTAACATGCTAAGAATGAGTAAGCTGGAGAAAGGAAAACCAGTCAAGACAAAATTAATAATGTCACTGAGCCATTTTAACTCATCAAAATCTGGAGCAGTGGCAGATAAGACAGTGTACTGAGATGTTTTACTGAAAACCAAGGTTTTGTCAACATTACCTTCTCATTCATTAGGTGGTAGCTGAGATTTGGATTGACACAGAGGAAGAGGAGCAGGGAGTGTTTTAAATGGGCAGATGCATCTGCTAGATTTCCTTTTCTCTGTTTTCACTATGCTGTCTGATATCTCAGATGCTAAGACCGTACATACGGCTTGAAAAACCCAGTAGCCCTTCTTGAGAGGGTAGTTAATAGAGTAGCATTGCTTTCTGCAAACTGTGCTTTTTTAAAATAATGTTTCTGGCACTTTTTGTAGAAACAGAGAATTCAAAACATGTCAGCTCCTTATTCTCCTCTTTTGATTACCTCAGGTTACTGGAGGTACTTTGCTAGGAACCATGAAAATCAAGAATAGTATCCTAAGTCTTAGATCCATCAGTCTTACAAAGAATGATGTCACTTTTATGTTTTCTTTTGACAGTAAGCTAGTTCCTTAATTCATATTCTATGCTGCATCAATCCAATACACAGAGACCTAGCTTTAATTACCATATTATAATACTAACTCTATAATGTCACTGGAGCTTGAACTTCAGGTGGTGAGAAAAACTGCTTAACACAGTGTAAGCGATGATAGGTTTTCCCTCTACCTTTGCTTCATAAATTTATCTGAATATGGGAAGAAAAGGACTTGGTCAGTTTAGGAAATGGGCATCACAACAGTACGTTCTTTTTGCGAGTACCAGGCTACCAAGAAAGAGATAAAAAAATCAGAAACCCAAACATTTTCCATCATCTCATCAGTATTCAGTGCAAGTATTTGAGAAAATGAAGGTGATTTCTTGTGAATCAGTACATTTGTTTTGAAAAAGTATCTCAAAAGATTCCAGCAGATTAATATTTCATTCAAGTGGAAGGAGACAGTGGTTCCTGTGCACTCCGCTGCTGTGTGACAAAACATTTTTAAATGTAATATTTTTCTTCTATTGAAACCTCAGATTATATTTGACCTTTGAAGTCTCTGATACACAGACGCTGAACACACTGAGGGCAACATATTCCTAGAGGTGAATGACAAAAAAATGTACCACAGTTGCCTCTACAGTATATAAAAATGGGAGCTTCATGGTTGTGGAGTAACTCATTATGAGTAACTCATGGCGTAACTTGCGGAGTAACTCATTATGAAATAGAATTTAGCTTATTAAAAAAATGCATTTAAGTATAGCCATAAGAACATGTTCATATAAAATTTAAATTAGCTAGATTTATCTTTAAATGGTTTCTATTGCCACCAGAGCTAAAATTTTACATGGAAAAACTTTTATGAGGAGGTAACATGTATGTAGAACTGAAAAAAGTATTATTTTCAAAGATAACTCTTAAGTTAAATTAAAAAATACCTGAATGTACACCCCAGGAAGGCCTGGGCAAGAAGTGCTACTTAGAGGCTACTATTCATGTAAAGAATATGGTGTTCATGGTTGCATCTGTACCAATAAATAAACCATTTCAGAGCTGTTGTTTGGCTTGGAAGACAGGCTTGTATCCTGCAGCTTCCAGCTCTGCATCTGAATTCTTTTTCTTATCACAATGTTTCTCAACATTAAAAAGCCATATTCATCTGTATCTTCTCTTGAGGAAATAGTCCTGTCCCTTCTGTTTCTTGTACTGTCCATAGCCAATTACAGAACACATTTTGCAGGTATACTACAAAATTATTGCAGGGATGAATAACTCACTTGTTGAATTTCTAGTATGTTTTTTGTTTAAAGAAACTAGAGGTAACGCTTGTGTGGAAGTTTTATAAGTTTTATATTCCAAAAATTTACAGGCTTTTGGAACACAAGCACTTACTCATACCTGAATGAAGTTAATCACTGCTAAGATCTAAAAGCTTCTGAAAGCAGCTGAAAAAACTTATATGGAAATAGTTTTAAGTATAAGCAACTTGATTTCTCTACCTTCTGCTCAATAGCTGGATACTATTTGTTCGATGAGTGTTACTCCTGCAGTACACATTTAAAAAAAAATCTTTAATTGCTTCAATTTCAGGAAAAAGTTTCCATCTCTTAAATGTCTTTTTGGCCTGCATTTATCCTTCCTCTTTTTACTCTTAACCTCAAGTTAACTTTCTGATGATGAAGAAGTAAAAAAAAAAAAAAAATTTTTCTACATGTAGAGTGCACTTACCTCTATTCACCGGAAGAAGCACTCAGTTTAAAAATGGAATAATTACCATGTCCATATCCACTCACAAATTCAAGTATTTGTTTGCTGATTTTGACCTTGGAAACAAATATTTTAAATTAATCTTTTTTTAATGGAAAAGTTAAGGTCATCATGAGGCAGCAGTTAGGCAAACATGCCAGGTAGCTACTGCTGAGTCTTTAAGTTATGGATAATAATTCACATCAATTTCTTTTCTAACAGACCTCTGTCTGATTGTCTCAAGAAAAATACTTCCTTTGAGTTTTCGTCATAATTGTCAGTTGCTGTCTTTAGAGTGTCAGTAGAGTTTTTATTCCTATTACTATGGTCCTATATGATGTGTTTTGGTAGTGTTTTGATTTTAGTATATTTATTTTTTTATTTCACTCTCCACTTAAAATAACAGGAGTGAATTTGTTGATAACAGTCAGAGTATTGAGCTAGGAACTGAGATGCTGTATAATCTCAAAATATTTTAAATTTTAAGTTATAAGATCTGAGCAAATATTTACCCTTATTACATGTGAGTGAGTATTATATAAAATCCTACAGGTTGTCTGGGATCTCACTTTTGTGATTTCTTATTTTCAGCTAGCTCTCCCTCTGCCCTCAAAATTGGCAGAAGGATTAGAATATGTAATTCTTCATCCATCCTAATTTGACACATTTTCCATAATAAGCACTAGAAATTTCACTGGTTCCAGACCCATGCAGCTTTAGATTTGGCTTTGATATTTATTTTGAACTATATAATCTCTGCTTTATAAACTCACTAAATGAAGCACTTCAGGAAGTACTCTAGTGGGTATGGTGATGTATATATATATATGTATATATTTAAATCTTTTTTGGGGGCGGGGGATGTTGGTGGTTAGATGTGGTGGTCTTAGAGGTCTTTTACAACTGTGACAATTCTGCGATGCACAAAACTGTGGTTTGAGCGAGTATTTTTATTTATCATCTTCCTTTTCCACACTTCTTTTTCAAATCTCCTTTATGTTTACTTAATATTCAGATTTATTTCATTAAATCTTTACTAATGGAAATAAATATTTTGAAACAATAAATGAAGGATAACAGTAAATTGCAAGAAGATTTTCCCTCACCATTCATTACAAATATTTAATCTCCTAGTCCTCTTTAGCTGGCCAGACAAGAATTTCACAGAACTTTCTTTGACCAGTGGAATGGTACTTTAAAAGTTGAACAGACTACCAGGCTTTTGTATTAGAAATAATGATGTGCTTTTTCAGAATTTTAATTTATTTTTCAGACAGTAGTTTTTACTAAGTAATCAAGTAAGTTACTAGATTCAGTAGGTATAGCTTTATATCTCATCTATAAAGCAGGACATAAGCAAAACAGAAGGATATTTAATGTAGCCTTTATATAACTTGTAGTCAAGTTGGGTGAAAGTTGTTGCCAGTGGATTTCACTTAATTTCTACCCCACATCTTAGACTGTTTTAATTCACTGTAGCCACAGAAACTGTATTTTGCCTGTCCTTGCAAAATCCTTTAGTCTTTGTGTATAAAAATATTGGTGTTATAAGCTGTGAGACAAAGCTGTCTTTTGGAGTTGTATTTAAATGTGCTTTGTTGCTTCTTTTAGACTTAGTTTAAAAAAAAAAAATTTAGTTATTAATTTCCACAGATTCATCTCTTCACAGTAGAAGGCTCCTAATTTCATCCTCAGTTACTAAATGCTAACATCTCATGCGTTGTTTAGCTCCATAGCACTTCTTGCTTAGCTATGCTTAAAGTGATTATTTCTACCAGAGTTTACAATATGGCTGTTTAACTTTTTACTTGTTGTTTTAGTATTTTTTCTGCTGCTCTTTTATGTCTGTATTCAAAAGGCACTTTATGTCTTCTGGAACTCAGGATCTTTTGCAGAGATACAAAACAATCTGGAGTTGATTGGATTGTAATCAACTTTTTTTTTAGCTTGGTTTGGGTTGGGTTTTTTTGGTGGGGGGTATTTATGGTGTGTGGTGTGATTCTTCCTCATTTCTTTGAATAATTTAGATTAGGCCACTAAATTCTGTCCCGTTCTCTGTCTTTTAGCTAGAATATATACCGGCCTCTTCTATCTTTCAAAGCTAAGTGATTCTGAAATTTCTCTGATTTTCTCTGAGATTTCTTCTTTCCTCTATGAGTTGCCCTCTACACTGTGGTGTTTTCATCAGATGTAGTCTCACAAAGCCAAATTAAAATGAAGGTTCTCAGTTTAATTTTACTCTTTGCTTTTGCTTCTAAGACTGTAATTTGCATAGAATGGATGGAATGGAATAGAAAAAAAAAATAGAATAGAATAGAGCATTTGAATGGTACCTACAGTGATAATCTAGTCCAATTGCCTGACCATTTCAGGGCTGACCAAAAAAAAAAGCATGTTATGCTATCTGGATTTTGTCAAGATTATTTGTTTCATTGTGGCAACCTTAATGCTGTTGCTTCAAGTTTGACAACATGTATTATTTCCCTTATTCTTAGCATGGTGCCCAATCATGAATCTGCTATCTAACCAGCCTGGCTAATCTAGTAAACTCAGGAGGAAGGCATTAGACAATGTTCTTTTAAAGAAAAAAAATTAAACTAAACACTGATAGATATTCGTAAGTTGAAAATAAAGAGTTTTCCCATGCTAACATCACTCATTATTTCTCCTAATGGCTTGTCATGTGCATTTTGCCAAATGTCCAAAGAAAATATGGGCTTGAATTCTTATTCCTTTTTTTCTCAGCTTCTTCCTGCTTCCCAGCTGCTTCTGGGAGATTCCTCAGACTACGTAATAATTTTGAATTGCATAGTTTTTCTTTCAAACACTGCATACATCTTCTAGAAGAAACCTCATCGGCAGAGGAAACAGCTACTTTATAAAAAGTCTTTAGCTTTATATATCTGCCACAAAAAAAAAAAAGAGAACATTTGAACATTTCAAGACTATTTTGACAAATACATCTTCTCATTTTGTCTTTTCCTGATGTGTTTACAGTAACAAATTTTTGAAACAATACTTTCTAAATGAGGAGTCACAACTTTATCATAGCAGAAAAAATATTATGGTGGTGAACAGAATGAAAAGGGACTATTCACAGAGCCTGTTATAATAAAGATTATCAATAAAGAAAATTTTTATATTTCTTTAAAATTATACTTACGATGAAAAGTTTGCCCTTTTTTTTTTTCTCTGTTCTATTTATTATAAGTTTCTGAGCTGATTTATAGAGCTGAAACTTTCTAGTTCTCAACAGCGCTCACAGTGGGCATCTTTTTTATGCTGTGGCTTCCATAATTCCTATCTCTCTTCCTGTTTGGCTATTACCATCTACTTTTTCCATGTGGAATATTCTGTGTATGAGCACTTCATTTAGAGAGCAAGGGAGAGAGTGTGCCAATAAGAACAGAGCTTTCTGAACGTAAAACAGTTTCTTTCTGCCATGAAAGCCAGAAGCAAAGGGAAAGCTCGTAGATTTTCAGTAAATTCTTTTCAGAGTTGGAGATTATTACAGATACTTGTCCTTCTTTTGTCTGCCACTGCCTTCGAGAAGGTGGAATTAACAGCATATTAACAATACAAAAGAGAGCCCTCATTGTCAGCTTGGGTGCACCTTTATTATGACATGACAAAAGAGCTTCCATTCTTGAATTAGTACCTCTGTGTGGTGCATGTACCATGTGAACATGCTAATTCCAAGTATTCAGTTCTGTGCTCCACTAAATGAAATAAATAGACCCATAATCATGGCTGAGTATCCACCCTTAAAGTTTATTCAGCTGAAGAGAACTAGACCTTTCTGAGTGTGAGATTCTTTATATGCTCTGATGAATTAATATTATCAAGTTTTTGTGTGCAGCAAAAAAAGCACAAACAGTGATATGGTAGATTATTACATGAAAGTGGCTTGAATCCCTGCTAACGTCCTCTACTTTTGGGACTAACTACTGAACATCTTGTTTAGTAGAGTTCTTACTGATAATGCTGTTACTGCTGATGTGGGGCAGATTTTATCAAGAATCTATCTAGGAAGTACTCAGTCCATTAGCTGCTTTGCATTCTTTAGCAATATGTACTCTGACATTAGGTCTAGTTTTTTGATTAAAAGATGAACATTTATGTTGTGAAATCAGTTTCCCTCCCTAATGTTATTGGAATAAAGAGGAGGGGTGTGAGGGGGGGGAAGGCAAAATATTTCAGAAACTGGTGAAACGTAAGAGAACTAATTGAATTAAAAGTGAATTTCATTCAGTCTTGTCCACCAGGACCTATTTTCTAAATTTTTGTGTAAAAATAGATTCAAGAAAAGAATAAGAAAATTTATATTTCATCATTTGCACAAAAGGTTGCATCACACACATGCAATTTATCAGGCAATGAAATTACATTTTACTCGAGGATTGACACTTCTGTCACCCAGTTTGATTCGCTGTGAATTGTCTGGTTTTGGGTCCTGGTAGCTTGGTTTATGACACAACATGTACATATTTCATATTTTAGTGCACTTGAAAGACTGATAAATCTTGTCCTGTGATAATAAATTAATATTCTATTTAAACAACCAAATGTAAGGTATTTTTTGATACTAACACCAATAGAATAGATAGATTGTTTTAGGTTAAGAATGGACCTCCAGTGCTGTGAACCAGGATAAATTAGTGTAAATATTGTGCTTATTAAGAATGTTCCAATAAACTAATACTAATATTACCAGAGTTTTCTGAAGTATTCTTACGATTATCATCCTGCTCCCTGTGATTTGCTATAATACCAGATTCTTTTAGAATTCACGTCTGCACTGATGCAAGTAACTTTATACTGTTCCTTCTAAAAAATATACAGCATTCCCAAAATAGCAAAAAACCCAAAAGACTTTATTTATAAAATCTGAATCAGCATTAAGTGAAGTTGGAAATGCAGCTATCCAAACTGGTAAGTGCTGAATTCCATACTCCCTTGCTAACTGTGATAGTTCCTCCTTAAAATATATCTTTAAATACCTGGTTTGGCGCAATATCTTTTTTTTTTTCAGTGCTGTATGGGAGGATTTTAATCTCAAAATGCATAATGTCCTGCAGTAATTTAGAGCACGTTGGAACACTGAGCAGAAATATTTATAAAGATCAGATGTCTCTGATCTTTTCACTCTGTAGTAGTTGTCCACATCCAGTTTTATTTATTCAATATAGGTGTAATTTTCATATCACTATTTTGAAGAAAATGCTGATATGCCTATGTTCAGAAATATATGTCTAAAAGGGGAAACACGCAGTCTGAATTGTAAATCTGGATACCTCAATTATATTATAAGTCTATCATCCTTTTGTTTTTATAATCTTTAGTTTTTTCCACAGACACCTGAATAAATTTTTTTGCATATCTATTAAAGGGTCAACCTATATTAAGTTTCATGTAAGTGAGGATGTATCTTACAATCCTTTAAAAAAATGCAGAGATGGTCCCTTCTTAGAGTACAAATTGCTGTTACTTCATTTTGTCAGTATTTTGAGTCTCCTTTATTTGCCTACTGTGTTTCAAAAGGGAATCAAATCGGTTTTGTGGTACATTAATGTTTTATGCAATATTCCACAGAGAACATTAAATAAAAATAAAAGAAAAAGGTTGACCTCTACTGCTTACACCCATTTCTTATGTCAAACTGGGAGATGTTGAAAGCCCTATATGGTCGTAACCCTTCTATCTAACTGTGACCCTCCTTAACATTAAGCAGGTGACTCGATTAAACATAAATCAGGCATAAAATGCCCTGCATGAGGCAGCACAGTGAATCAAGCAAATTATCAAATGGCAAAACTCATTCTGTGCTCTGGGCAATGTAAGCTGCCAGCACTTATACATCAAAACTTCACTCAATGTAAGATTGATTTTATTTTATTTTGTTTATTTTAATTCCCTACAGCAAGCTGTGTTAGTTGTGTAGAACACTGTCTGCATCATTACATTCCCAAGAAATGCTTTTCTTGTTTAGCAGAGGCCGATCGCAATCTTAAGCAACGCAATCTAAGAGCAGACACGCTGCACTCTGGAGTGGCTTTCTCATGGAGCTGATATTTTGTGCAATAATACTGAAACTTAAGCTTCTGTGATTGTATAGATTTTTTTTTTTTTCCCCGTTTGTTTGTGTATATACACACACTATCAACTTTATCAAAAATATGAGCACCAAAGGGATAATGTTATAAAACTGAATCACCAGTAGCCATTGAAAATATTCTCCTGTTTCCGTACAGATGCTGGGATTAAAGTGTGTAAGTCCGATCTTAAGGCAAGAATGAATTTTTATGTAAGATGATACATGTCTTCCTTTCACAGTTGCTTTTTATGCTGCCTTAAAACATGTCAAAATAATCCCCAGCAGAGGAGCCTAAAAGGAATGTCAGCTCTGTGGTTATGTAAATCGAATTGAGTGCTTTACAGCAGGTTTAAGATTTTTATAACTCAGGAGTTGTTAACAGCCAGCTGGTTTGTATCTATTTTTTATGGTTATTCTTGTCATAGGCAGCCTCCACAATTTTTAATTATATTTTATGGTATGTGTTTTCCCTCCTCTTGAATCCCACAGCCACTCTTTGCTTCAAAAGATATTTTCCACTGGGAAGAGAAGAAGCATTGCTTTGGGACTCCATCATTAGAAATACTGTTGTATAATTACCTCCTGATAACAACATTCGAGTGTGAATCTCCATCGCAGATCTGTAACTTGCTATGCCAGGATGGGAATCTGTAGTATTCCACACACCCCGTTAGGATGTGATGCCTGCAGCCCTTAGCTCAGACTGTTGTCTTCTGCTTTTAAAGAACTGATTTACAGTTTTCATTGCATTCACAATGCAAATTCGCCTTTTCTTCCCAGTTCAGGTTTGAATACATGCTTTGTGCTTTGCAGATTTCATTACATTCCATGTTCTGGATCACCATTCATTTTGTAACATATGTGCTCAAAAATGCCTTATTTTTTATTTACTTTAATGACTGTGATAGTGATAGACTGGACAAACGTAATCTTTTTAAATGTTTTTATAGCAGTGTAATTTCAAGGCTATAGTGTGACTCCCATCTGGAGCAGAATTAATTTAAAACATACAGAAGAGCACTTTTCTCTGTCTGAAAATAAAGCAACGTGCCTGACAGCCTGAAAAACCAATGCCTAATTTTTTGTTGAGACTTTGAGAAGTCATGAAATATTTAGGTATATATAACGGTGAAGACATTACCAGAAACTGTGTGTTCTTGAATGTTTTACAGCATTTTGTAAGCATCCTCCCTACGCCAAAGGAAAGGGACTGCTCTCTAATTGTCTTTAATGGTAGATCCTCCTATTGAAACACCTCCCTTCCTTGCTGATGTAATGATGTCAGAGTGAGAGTCTTAAATAATTGATCGTATGGAGAAAGCTGTTTGTAGGATAGTTAAAAGACTGGCAAGCTTGACAACTGTATGATAACAGAAAGACACACTATAAACCTCTTTTTTTTTTTTTTTTTTTTGTGAGGTTGAGAAAATTAACACTTCTTTTTAGTTACAGTCTAAAATAGAGTCAATCTCACTTGAAAAGCCTCCTTTGCAAGTGTAAAGGAAATAATTTATGCTTTTGTGTTGTATTCCAAGAATTGATTTGTGCAATCCAGTTTCATTATTTTAACAGACTGAAATCAATAGAAGTATTATCATCAGACCTAATATATTCAGACATTATGACTCTATAGATCCTCTTGTATTGCACAATATTATATTTAAATTTGAATGTTAAGTGTTTATTCTGACCCACTTACGGTCTAATGCCTAATGTCAGCAGCTTCTGAACTACAAATTCAAATATCTCTCTCTTGCATTTGTTTTATATTAATTTCTAGAGCATCACAGGAATATACCATGTAACAAAGCATAAATGCACAGGCTAAATACTTACTATCAGATTTTGGGTTTTTGGTAGAATTTTCATGTTTTAAATATAATTCAGTAGGAAATTTGAATACCCTTTAAAACAGTTTCCTTTAAAACTACAAGGTTGCTGAAAATAATGTTTGAATATTGGTAAAAATATACTGAACTTACCCACATCTATTTTGGATGTTTAATCAATTATTACAAATTTCAGTTTTTTTCAAATATGATCTTATTTGATAAAGTTAAGAATGCACAGGAAGATTGAAGGTGCAAGTAATAATAGCTGCAAAAATGAAGAAGATACAGCTTCCAAATGCATAACACAGGGGTGTTATCACTGTAGACCCGATACAACAGGAATAGTATGTACTAAAACTTCAAGATACATATTACATTATTTAAAAAACCCCACACATCATAGATACATAGTATATTATTTATTTTAAAAAGCCTAAACAACAAAACCACAAAAAATGCCTGGGAAAACTCAAAGACCTTATGTGTACCAGATTAGGTACATACAAGATATTTTGTGTTTTAGGAATTAGAGTCCTGCAGCTATAGTTCATGGCTTTACTTCTCATCCCAGTCAGAGCTGCCTGTATTTGCTAACCGTGACCCGCAAAATTAATCGTCATTTCTTTCTTCTCTAAGGCTGCTGAGAGTAGAGTGTGCTGTTTAATGATAATTGTTTGTTCAGGATTCCAAAATATATCTTCAGACGATATGCTGGAAATTAAAACTAATATACTGAATTTTTAATTGCTTCTTGTAGCTGTATTTTAACGATTTGAAACAGAAATAATTCTATATTGATAAAAAACTCTGCTCTGAGGCAGTACTGAGCTTACCCTGAAGTCCACGTTTGGCTGCCATTGAAGCTTTCAGAAAATGGCAAGATGCTGCATATTATCAATTAGGCAGAAGTGTTTTAAAGAAAATATTCTTTGAGTGCTACTGTGTGGTCTGCAGTTTTTTAACTGTTTAGAATGACGTATGAACAAATAATACACAGTTTAGACTTAAACTTAATTACAGTGAGTTTCTATAGTAGTCAGATACTATCTGTAAAGGTATTTTAGAGGAACAAAGTCTGTGCCAGGGCTGACTGGACCGATCAGTTTGAAAAAACATAGCAACTGAAGAGGCTGTTGTTCACATTTGTCTTTGATGCATTAACTTACATTACATGGGCCTTTGCGTGAGAATTTTCCCCAAGATTAATAGATTAATACTTCTTCATTTTAAAAAAATGTTGATTTTTCTCTTTTTTAATTTTTTCATTTCAGACTAGAATCAAAGCTGAAAATAGTACTTTTATGAAATATATTCTGAACTCTAAGTGAAGGTAGAGATAAAGAGTGATGTATTTTCCTACTGTGTTCTGGAACAGGTAACCTGCTGTAGTAATTCTCAAATATGCACCTGTTTTTTCCTATTTGCAAAGGATGGAAAGATTATTAAGTAATCATACTGTTACTCTTTCTTTTCAGGCCATTTCTTAAAATGTCTGGTGGCTTTATGGTAAATTAGATTAGAAGTATATTTTTTAATCCTTAGTATCCTGTTTTTCAGAATACGACTTCCTTTACACTCAACAAAAAAATAACTAGTCGCATTTTACAAACATGAGGTAAAATCATTATTTTCCCTGATGTTATTGTCAGTGATTTAGAAACAGTAGATTTCACAGTCAACTAGTTCAAACAGTAACAAAAGTATGGGGAAATTTAAAAATTTGTTTTACTTTCATAAAGCTCTTAGTAACTTTCAGGGAATTAAGATTTCTTGACAAATCATCACAAATTGAGATCTAATATTTGTTTTTAAATCTTTTTTTGAGAATTGCAAACCCCATGATCTGATTCCCTCCTTCCTGCAGAATTTCAATTGACCATATACAAACTTTATATTACTAAAAGATATTTTGTCTGTTACGTTAATGATTTTAAGAAAAAAGCTCAGGCTCAACTAACAAAAATCCTAAATGTTTATTTCCTGTTCTTTGTTAATGCCTTCTGGGCTCAAATATGTTTTCTGCCCTGTTAAGGTGTATGGTAAGTCTGAAAGCAATGTTTCATTTTCATAGTTCATTTGTGGATTTTTACCAGTCTACACTTTACACTGAACTGCTGCCCTCACTTCTTAGGCAAGTTTAGTTTGCATTTTATGGACTGTTTTTTACTTTATGCATTTAGAACCAGGGATGATAATATTAATACCTGCTTGCTACTTTCTTTTACAGCTTTGATTTATATTGATAATCCTTTTGTAAGGTAAAGGTAGTATTATCTCCATCTAATAGGTAGATGGGAATAAATAAGATGACATCTCTGATACCTTCTGGTAATACCAGAATTAAAATTCAAGAGCTTCTAACTTCTGTTCTTTTGTCAGAACAATCATATTTGTAACTAAAAGGGCAAGTTACTTCAAAGGTAGTTATGGTATTAATCAGATATTTTTTTCAGCATCTCTTCACATTCTTCTTGCTGCCTACTGAGGATTTCTATGAAAGGGATGCTTGGCACACGTGGTTTAACAAAGGTCTTGTAGGTGTGGGGTAATGATCTGTTTGGATTTAATTTACAACTAACCAAAGATGAATCATCAGAAAATGGCAGACAGGAAAATCACACAGGCTGTCAGCTGTTTAACCAAGTGACTGACCTAAAGGCATCTCTAAAGCTGCCAAAATAACTATTTATAGAATCTGTCAAAAGCCAAATCCTGGTGTTAGAAGGAAAATCTTCCATAATTTTTCATCTGAGCCTTTTGTATGAACACATAGGATGAGAAAAAGAAAGTAACTATATGGTGAAATGCGTTATGCTAATGCATTCTTCAGATATTATTGCTTCTATTAACACTTGGATGAAAAAAATTGTACTAGTGCTAGTAAAGGACTGATTGGGGGAGAGAAAGCACAGAGGACTAAAGTTTAATTTTTTGTTGTTTATATGGTAGCTTGGAATAGAAATGTTGTTTAAAATATCTTTTTGTGGTAAGGGTAAGATTACGGCAAGCTGATGCTTCAACTGGATGCAAAAAAAATTTGATCCTATTAATGAAATTGATATGTCATAGAATGATTTGGGCTGGAAGGGACCTTTAAAGTTCATGTAGTTCATCCTCCCTGCCATGGGCACAGATATCTGTAGCAACTAGGTCAAGTTGCTAAAACCCTCTCCCACCTGACCTTGAACACTTGTCCCCAGAGATGGGGCATCCACATCTTCTCTGGGCAGCCTGTTCCTGTGTTTCACCAACCTCAAGGTAAAAAATGTCATTATGTCTTAATATCCTCTTTCATTTTAAAACTGGTTCCTCTTGACCCATCACTACATGTCTTCAAGTCTCTCTCCATGTTTCTTAAAATTTCCCTTGAAGTACTGAAAGGACATAATAAGGTTTCCCAACATCTTTTCTTCTCCAAGCTGAGCTACCCCAACTCTTTCAGCCTGTCTTCATGAGAGGAGTGCTCCAGTCCTTTGTTCACTTTTGTGGCCCTCCTCTGGAACTGCTTTACTAAGTTAGTGTCTCTGTTGAGCTGAAGGCTCCAGAACTGGACACAGTACTACAGGAGGGGTCTCACAAGGAAGGAGCAGAGGGGGAGAATCACCTGTCTTGACCTATTGGCCACACTTCTTTTGATACAGCCCAGGATACAGTTGGCTTTCTGGTGTTCTGTTACTTTGGTGAATAAATGTCAACAAACTTTTTTCAATTAGGAGATTGGAAATCCTTCCAAAATTCCCATATATCATCAGCATCATAGGAAGCAATCTTTTTTCCATGCACCAAAGCCATTTTATAACTAATTTTGTATTGCATATTCTTTCATATGAGGAATATCAATCACTTATGCTTGAATGGTAGCAGTTTCCAAAGAAAGTAGAACGTTTCACTAAATTTCACTTAAGTTTTTCTGCAATGTAAGCTTTCTTACAACAAATGTGGGAATGGAAAAAACCTACTTGTAAATATTTTTTTTCAAGGACATGGTCAGTTGAGACAACACTGAACTGCCACCTTTGAAATGTGTTTTCTGTAATTGAGGAGAATGCAGCATCAACAGCAAAGAGAGAAAAAAAAGAATACTAATGCATATACACTCTTCACATTCGATTTTGATACTACATTGTGCATATATTAAGTACTCCATAGATGATATGGCATCTTTATTAAGTATTGTTACTAGAAGAACAGAATAATGTTGATTCATCCACCTTTATTGTGTGAAACCTCACTGTATACCACTCAATGGTTAGCACGAACCTTGGATAAAACACAGTTCTCTCGTTGCCTGTTACTGCCATTGAAAAAAGTTGGTTGTGACAGATGAAGGAACTACTGTTTTTCAAGCTTGGCAAAAGAAACATGTCTAGTATGTCCAATTAAAGATTAGAACAAATAAAGAGAGTGCCACAAATGTAAAATAAATTTACTGAAGCACTGGCAGAAAAATATCCTTAATTTTATGGGCTCTAAGCATATAGCAAAATTAAAGTCAACAGTAGGTCTGCATCCTTTTAAAAAGTGTTCCTGCATTTCCATAACCAAGCATGTTTTAAGCAAGTTCTGATTACTTGCTTAACTACTGATTATTAATGCAATTCTAAAGAAACTCAAAAATTCAGTGTAAGGAATTACAAGCAACCATTTCCCTCTGTTTCCTCTGAAACTTACGCATCCCAAAAAAGGCTGGAGTTCTGTATGTTAGCAAGCTACATGGCATGTTTCAGAGCTCATGTTCTGCAGTTCACTCTAGAAGGTGGCCACCAAACCCATTGGCCTGCATAGCAACATATGCTGTAAGTGATAATCAATGGTTTAGACATGAAATCTTATTAGCTACCTGTATGACTTCCGAAGTGACTTCAAGTAAACATTACTACCAAATCATTACAATGGGAATGTTGTTCTGATTTCTGCAGTAGAGCAGCACCAGTGTTCCTGTTCCATTTTCCAAATGATTCATATGGAAAATTTTAGTCTAGAAGTTGTTGAAGTGTTGAAGACTAGTAATGTATAGAAAACCATAGAATGTTAGGGGTTGAAAGGGACCTCTAGAGATCATCTAGTCCAACCCCCCTTCCAAAGGTGGATAACCTACAGCACGCCACGCAGGAACACATCTGAAGAAATGCATATACACTGCTTATCAGAAGCTGGCTATGCATATTTTTATTTGAAAAATTAAAGGCATTCTCTCCATGTGCTTCATCTCCATTGTTGATATTCTTATTACTAAGTATTAAGATTTCGTCTTGCAGCTGGTGGAAGTCAGGCTACTCGTGGATGGGATAAAAAAATCAATTATTATCTAGGTACTGTTTAAATTTTGTCTAGTATTTTTTATTACTCGCTTCATGCTAAACGTGCTGTCAGTCTTGCCAGTGAATTTCAGAGAAGTCTAAATCTTTTAGACTTACAATTTAGAAATTATAAAGAGGATTGTAACCCAGAGGAATGAGAAATTATGAAATGCATGTCCTGTGTTAATGTTGTGTGAATGTTGACAAGGTGCAGGAAAGTAATTTCCAGTTACAGACAGATTTGTGAAGTCCTAATGTGTTGATAGCTTGTTCATTAATGGCTGAATAAAAGAACACTTGAATTACCTGCTTCACGTATTTAGTGAGCTTTGAATACTTGTCCATAATGACATAGACAGTGGTATCAGTCAAGTCTCAGCTTCAACAATTATGCCTTTTGGAAGCATGTGTAATCACTTAGGTAAATCTCAGTTTACTCATGGCTGCAGTTTTCCATGATGTACGCTACAATCACACTGAAATGGTAGGAACTTCAGAAAAGTTCCTGTGTGTTTGGGTTTGCATTGTAACCAAATGCAGTAATTATGTATGCATTACAAACAACACATTTTCCTCTTTAATGTTGTTAACAGTCTTCAGATGTTTTCTTTTTGAGTACCACAGCAATTCTGGGGTACAAACCAAAAATATTTTGAGATGCCACTCAGGGATAACACCATGGGCTTAAGAGAACTCTCTTGATTTGGGATTGTGATTCGGCAATGCTTTGACTAAATGCTGGGACAAGGCACAAGTGCACATCATCACTCTGTCAGACCATGGTTTGTATTGTGGACTGATAGTGGTGCCTTCAAATGTAAGAAGGCAGCAGAGTGTGTTTGGTCTAGTGCCTTGGTCAGCACTCAAGGTGCTGCCCATGGAATTTAGTGTCCTGGTAGCTGGTGCAACAAGTAGAGCCCATAGGTGAGAAAAGGCTGCCTAAGAAGTGACTGCATTTTCATCCGAGTGCAGGTCTAGGCAGTTTTCTCTCTAAGTCATTATCACAGCTACTTTGTACAGTATCACAGTCCTGCATGGCAGTACAATGCTCTGCTATCACTCTGCTGTAATAGTACATTTAGCCCCATGCCTTGCCTCTGGCACAGCGTAATGCATAATGGATCTGACAAAAACTTAAAAAAGAAAAGAATCAAAAACCAGCCCCAAAGCCACAGTGCCGCTCTTGAAGTTACACTTCAAGTGAACAAAGGGTTGAAGGAGGAGAGAAGACTCTCCTGACCCTTACAGGTGAATTCTTTACATTTTGAGACATGAAAGTTCTCTTACCCAACTTTATGTGTTAAAACAATGGCATGTATGCCTTGAAAGAACCAGTGGATTGCTGATTTTTTTTCCCCAGCATTACGTTGACTTCTGTCACAATAATGCTTGGTGCAGCCTGGTTTGCACACTGCAAGTGCAGGAAGACAATCAAAAAAATACTGTAGAATTTGTCAGTATATCAGTATATATTGTACTATAAAGGTTTGTGTTTTCTTTTTTGGGGAGTAGGAAACAGTATCTACTTTAAAGCTAATCATGACAAGCAGAGTCAGAATTGCTTTTAAAAGATATTTTAACTGCTATTTATACATGTAGCATATTCTTATGCTATTGATGAATAATATGAAAACTTTCTTTAAAATATTTTGAGAAGGTGGTCTGTACTTTAAAGCTCTGCTGAAGATACACCAATGGAGAGCTATGATAATATTTTATCCTAGGACAGGCGATTGTTTGCATCTAAAGCCTTGCATTCCTTTCCTTCTCTTTTCATGAGGAAGAATAATGCTCTTATAATTTCAAAGCCATAAAGGGTACAGAGGCTTTGATGCCACAGAGAGTAACTATCAGTATGTTTTTTCTTCAGTGAGTGGACTCAGTGCAGAGAACAGGTCCCTCTTTATGCACGTCTGTCCCACCAGAAGTCTATATAAAAGCTAAAACTGCACTGCTGTGATCCACAGCTAAAAATCTCCTTTTGTTCTAAACTTGTTTTCATGGCACAAATACTTAGACAAATAAGTTATATTTCACATACACGATTAGGCATTTGGACTAGAGCAGGTCTATTGGAAGGAATTTGTCAGTTCTTTTTGGGAGGCTGAGCTTGGAAGTTGTAGGGAGACGTAGTAACACGGGGCCATCAGGCTGCCTCAACAGTCTTTAGGTATTAGTTTAATCAAAGAACTGTGTGCCATTACCCCAGAATCTGTGTCAAGCTGTGGATTAGGTTTATAAAAAAAAAAAAACTACAAAAGCTCCTGCTGGTTGAAAGATTATGAGTATTTAGCTACATTACTGCTGTTACAGGCATGAACACGTCCTTTCACTATTTTTGAATTGTAGCAGTGTTACAATTAATTAATTGTGTCCGTCTAGTTATAAATTAGACTGAAGTTAAAGGCTAAGGCTTTGTTAAGTGCTACTGATTTTCTTACTGGTTTTGACTGTATAATTTAAACTGAAATACACTTCTCTAAACAGGACTCAAAGAAAAAGACATTGTAGTTAGTCAAATCTCAGAACCTTTAATCAAGAAAATTCATGGAAAACAATAACTACCAGTAACTGTTACTGTGTTAAACGTTTTAATTTCTTTTAACAGCAAGAATAGTGTTGTGAGAACGTGAGATAATACACACAAAAAGAAGAAAGAAACTTCTGTTTTCAAAAAGTGCAGGGAAGTTGTTCCCATAATAAGTCATTCTATTAAACAGGAGCCATTATTGCACTCTAGCAATGCGAATGTAAAGCAGAAGGTCTGTTAGGAACCAAGTGTCGTTGTTAGGGTAATATATTGCTAGAATATATATATTTTCCCTTCCCACCTTTTTTTTTTTAATCTTTTTTTTTTCCCCTTTTTATTTTTCTTTTTCTTTTTTTTCCTTTTTTTTTTCTTTCTTTTTTTTTTCTTTTTTCTCTTTTTTCTCTTTTTTTCTTTCTTTTTGCTTTGGAATTGCACACTATTTGGCTAAAGAGATAGTGGATCAAGATTCAACACTTAAGGAAAAGTAATTTAAAAAAAAATATTATTCAAAACTGACCTCTGCTTTTTAAAAGGTTTGATCTGTGCCTTTTCATCTGTTTAGAAGCATACATTTTTGGTTAAGAAATTGAAGACAATTGCTTTGTCTTTCTCCTAAGCTGGGGAGGTTGAGATAAAAAAGAATGCCTGCTTTAAAACTCACACATGGCTGTAATTTAAGATTTTTTTTTACCTCATTGTCCATAACAGTTGAAAGAAACCTTCAATGAAAGTTTATTAACTAGGCCAATGCCTGAGGCAATAAAGGTTCATTTATTACCAGTTTCTTGGCTGTTTTTCTTCTTCTATTTTTCTGTTAAACTCATAGTGTAAGATAATACTTCACAAAATTAAACCTTTGACCTTCTGGGGAGTTAAGTCGCCTTTGATTAGATAAAGTAACAATTTATGGTCCAGCATGAGGTTGCACATGAAATGAATAATGCAACAGACTGAATGAGAACCAAGGGTCTATTGCTTTTGAAAAGACGACTGTTGTTTAAGAAAGAATATTCTCCCTTAATTGTATTGTGGTGATCCTTTATGCATTCCAGTAGGATTTTAAACTGTTGCTGAAAGGTACAATATAGCCAGGCAGTTATGCAATAAACGTTTGTTTAGTTCTGTGACAAACACACCAAGCCAATGCTAAATTCACAGATTACAAAACCCTGCAAAGCTATAACATTTAGTAATTTGTTGTGGTGTTTGAAATATACTTCATGATTTCACATTTTATCCTTCAAAGTACAAAGGATTAAATCCACAATAAAGAATAACTTCAGGGGCTGTAAGTCCATAATTTCCATAAATGGAAAATATAATCAATAAAAGAATTACATTTGTACATTCTTTTGCAGCATCATTGAACCTGCCAGTAGTTCTTATTCAAAAAACACAGTCTTATATATTAAGTTTTACCCACTTTTAACAGAACGAGTCAAGAGAACTCTGATTCCTTCTATGTCAATGTTTCATTTCTGGAACTGTGTCATTACTTGTGGAGACACACAGTAAGTAAAAGATCTTTAGATTTGAAGATTGCTGTGGATATGTAGTTCTTTTGCTTGTTTGTTTTAAATGCAATACCCAGACTTCAAAATTCATATTGCAAATTAGGAGTAGTTACAGGAAAAAGGTCTGATTAGTCTGATGAACAACAGATGGTTTGAGCCTCACATGCAATAGTTTTCTCCCAGTGCAAGACTGGCAATTTCATTTCAGTTGCAGCAGTCTAAACCAGATCACATGGCTGAATTTTCCTAAGTGTTTCATCTCTAACAATATTTAAAGTGCAGTTAATTATTTCACTTTTTTTTTTACGTGACCCCTTTAATAGTAGCCCTTTTAAAGATGTTAACATGTTTTGTGGATGAACAGGAAAACACAGCTAGGCCAGACAACAATTTCTAGGTTATCCCAGGTAATAGCTGGTAATGACATTTTTAGGGTATACTGTTGCTGTTGTATTGGATCAGTCCAGGTAGTTGAACAGAAATAAGGCTGGATAACTGTGAAATTCCAGGCCCACATTATATAGAGAGAACGCTACTAATGAAACAGTCTCAGTCTATGTAATCAGACCTCTCTCCTCCTGCAGGTTGCCTTACTCTTCTTGTTCTTTGTATCACACTGTATAAAACACCCAATAGATCAGAGACTAAGGTTAGGATGCTGTTTCATCTGAAATAACTGGGCAGCACCGTTACAAGCTTCCAAAAACTTGTACCTGAAGTGCTGCAACCCATGAAACCAGTGCAATGATCTACAGTGATCAGGGTCAAGTCCTAGGAGGTAACCCTGCCTTTCTTTCTCAGGCAGTTTTACACATTTTAGCAGAAATTTTGTCCAAGTGAGAACCTCAATATAAAATCTGGAATTAAGTCAAGAAAAGACATGAATTATTTTCAAGTCAGTGCCACTGAAATAAAATATAGTGAAAAGGATTAAGCATTAATTTGAAATAATGAAAGACATTCTTTCAGAATTTAGATGAGATTTGGACCTCTGCCCACATAATGAAGAAAGCTTTTCTGCAGAATGAACTTCCCAGCAAATAAATGAAATTAAATGTAGCACACTGTTGACAGTTGTATTTTGTTTTCCTGCCTGTTCTGTAATGGCAAGGGTAAGGTAACTTGAAAATATTCTCAAAGTTCTAAAGAAAGAGATTGTGAGAAAACTATTAATGGATTTTTAAATGTACACATGTATACGTGTGTATATATAAATGTACACACATGTATGATATATATTAAAGCAGTTAATATATTCCATAATATATTATTTAGTATTGGAATAACTATCTGGGACTGTAATTATTGTCAGCTGTAGTTACATAAAGGAAGTTAAAACTGAATTTAAATAAATTACTTAAATAAATGTTTAGGTTGCCCCAGTACTAAGTTCAGACATTCAGTTCAGAAATGTGTATTTTGAGAATTATTTGAAGCCGAAAAAGTTACACTCAGAGTTCCTTTTCTTGATTTCTTCACAAATAGGTTATACTGTAAGCTGTTTGTGCCATCAAAAACTGAAGGTTTTAAGGGCTCTCTCCTAAGACAGGGAGTAGTATTTGTTGGAAGGCAGAAACCCTAGATGTGATTTAGTGCCCACCAGTAATTTGTACACATTTTGAAAATCTACCCTGATATATGACAGGTCTCTCGGGTGATGTGCTTTTAAAAGAGAATTGTTTTCTAAAGATGCTATATTTTTATGTCATTGTTTTCTCTTTTTCTCATTCATTCACTCACTTTCAGCACCAAAAGCCACACATACTGGGCATACTTCTGGCCTCATTCTCACCCACAAAATTCCAACTTCAGTAGAGTTGCACGGGTGTAAATTAGACCAGAACTTGGCAGGAGAAAGCTTATGATTATACTTGGCAGAGGCAGCAGGCTGCAACTTTATTAACATAATTAACAGCTACAAACACACCCAACAGGCCAGAGTAATCTAGTGACAGAAGAGAGAAGGTCTTTGTAGGAAAGGATCATTCACGCTCTCTTTTGGTGTTCTGCTCCTTGTTCCTGAGTTTCTACTAAGGCTTGGAGAGCTTTCAATTGAGCTGTAATTCACATTTGTACGGCTCCTACAAGACACCTTGAACAGACTTTTGCTGATGAGTCTATAGGAATTGTCAGCAATATGGAGATTACTTCAGAAGCGTGATGGTTGAATTGAACTTTGCTTTCTGGTGTTTTGCTTTTTGAATTAAATTGTTGGACAAGATTAATTGCACGCAGTAAGAGATTTAAATGAATAGCTTTATAAAGCATTAAAGTTCTAAGTATGTCACATGGGAAAAAAGCTGTAAGGTTTAAATGAATAAATGTATTTAATGCATAAAATGTCTAGGCTAATTTTTTAATTCCTTTACTAACATCTTTTATTGAAAAACCATACTTTATTCATCCATCTTAGTTATACTGCTGTGGTTGTGGTAATTTAATATTCCTGCTCTTCGCTAATCTTCTGGTTCAACAGAAGTAAACAATAGCTTTCATAAATTAAAAATACGCTCTTCAGAACATGCTTCTAAAGATAAAAAACAAGGCTGTAAACATTTATGACTGAAACAAACTAGATTGTTCAAATACTGCCATGATGTATCATGTATATCAATATGGCACTGATATCAGTTAGAATGCAAACAAGGTTTTAAATGATGTGCCCCTTCATTTCAGCTGGAGAATCCGCTTTACACCATCTGCCTATCAGATGGTTAGGAACCAGGACTGCGTATTAATGCCACATGTTCGATTTTCTTTCCTCTTGTAATGGTTAGATTCATATTGCTAATAGCTGTGCGTGAGCACTGTCGATGAAATTTGTGTGACGATGGACTGATGAGATATTTATAAAGCTGCCTGTCTCACTGCATAATCAGCAGGAAGAATGCCAGACATAAACAACTTATCAATTTTAGAATATTAATGACAACTACCATTGACTTTAATCCATTGAATATTTTGGCCTGAATACTTCTTAACTGTTCAAATAAATATTTGTAAAGAATGAAAAATATACAAGTGGCTGTTCATTGTGATAGCTATTTCTTTCATTTCAGTTGCCTTTAGAGGCGACTTCTGGTTATATTTGAAGATAAAATTTCCGTGTTGTAGAAAAGTACGGACCTCAGAAATTCCTTAGCAACTTGTATTAATAAAGTGATATTAAATAATGTTTAGATCAGAAGGCTTTCTCAAGCAACCAAATTGAAAAACATCCCAAATACTCACCCAAGTATATACCGATATCTGAACTTTAAAAGTTAGAATTTTAAAATACACATATAGACATATAACAGGTTATTAACCACCTGTTTCTGTAATATATTTGGCTGCCTTTGCTGGTGAGATAAATAGGGTCCTGTGTACCATACCACATACCATACCACAGTATGCCCCAGTGCTCCAGTGATTATAGTGCCAGTGGGCTTTAGTATCAGGCTCAGGACCTTCCTTGCCTCTTCTTTTTCTAAATCATGACAATCCAGGAGGAGAAAAAGGTAACAGTAAAGCAGAAATTTGAGTTGTAGGCTGGAATTGCTATGAGGAATTCCATTAAGCAAAAAGTCTGAGTTATTCCTTACTTACATTTGGCACCCACACTTACACCAGTGCTTATATGAGACATGCATTTCCAGATTTGTACAGTTTAAATTAATTGCTATATAACACATCATTATAATTGTATATGAGGTTCTATGAAAGAAGAAACAAAATGAGTTTTATTTTTGTGTTTTTGTTGTTTTGGTTTGTATATTTGTTTGTGTGGGTTTTTTAATTAACATTTATTATCACAAGCATTATCTTCTGAAAATGATACTACAGAACTAATCAATCTGTACTTTAGTTTTCCAGACAACATCCAAAGGTTATGGCTTCCTCTAGAGAGAAGCTTTACAGCCTTCTGTGGGGAGAAGCACTGAAGCTTAATTTTTTTCAAATTTTGTAGCAAAAGAGAATTTGTATTTTAGCAGTTCTGTGACCAGGTCATTACCCCAGTGAGACATAATATTTACAGGTGGTCTAAAAACCCAGTGTCCAGTGCCTGTCTAATGCAGTATTTTTGGAAACACTGAACTGCTGACCTGGAAGTGCAGTCACAGCCAAAAATTTAAGGCCTGCTGGTGTATTCATTAGTTGTATCGTATTTGAATATTCTTCCAAAGGATTGTTCTTTAAAGATGCTAGTTTTAGCTTGTCAGTATGTATATAAAAAAAGGAAGTATAGGTTATTGTATTGTTTAATGAGCACAGGATGCAAACCAAAGTTCAGAGGTGCACCATCCCTTTTTCTGTTGCCTAATTTAGGGACCATAACCAAATTGGTATTATGTATAACTTCATATCCTTCCTTTAAGGTAAAAATATCATTGGAAGCAATCCACATTATTGTCAATACCTTCTTAAGATCAAAATGTGCTCGATCTGTAATAGTAGAAGAAGCTAAAATGAAATTAAAGCCCTTTAGTTATCCATCTTCGGATCTGATATTTTGGGTTTTGATATGTTGTCTTCTACCTGAAATAGCAGTTTTCTAAGTAATATTTATCTGCCTATGCAGAATCTAATTATCACATACATGATAATCCTCATTGCACTTGGAGGTGTTAGAAGTCAGCCTGTGAGGATGGTTGGGAGGCTGGAACTGTTTGCTAATATTTATGCAGTCATGCGAAGAAATAAGGGAAAGCAACCTTGAGTCAAGCCACAATGTATTCAAAGGCACCTCTTTTGCCACCTCATTGCTTTCCCTGGGATGGCAGAGACTCCCCGTGTCTGTTCACTCTCTGTCCTCTTCCCAGTGGATTTTGCCTTCTGTCCCTCCCCATTGCTAGCCGAGAACATGACAAGAGTGAACTCATTTTCCATCTAAGGAGGGAAAGGAGACAAGAAGAGGCCCTTGGTAGCAAAGGTGGTAGCAATATTTACCTCAGCAGCCAGGGATTATTTGCTTATTTCATCTTTGCTGCTAAATTGCACTCCTCCTATGCTGGGCAGCAGCCTGGGCCCACTAGAATAGTAAGTTGTGCGGTTAATTCCTCTTGAGATCCATAAGACACTTCACACCTCTCAGAGCAGCTGAAAATCAGACAAGCAGGCACCTTTAAACTAATTACACTGAGGTTTTTCAAGCCTTCTCCATGGTCAGGGCAAGAATCATGATTCAAAATGACTGTGGGCCTCAGTCTCAGTTCTCCTCCTGTGGCATCAATGGCTGAGGGCCGAGATTGTACAATTGTGTACAACTTACATGGTATATTACCTTCTCTTTCACTTAGATTTCTCTTAAATTCTCTTAAATTTACATCTCTGCTCCCTGTATTAGTCGTATGGGATAGACAGCTTTTGTGAAGTTTGACATTGGCGTCTGTCTGCTGTCACCCAGGCCAAGGTAAAAGGATCTGAGTGGGTAGCAGTGTGGTTTGGGGACTGCAAAAGATTTATCCTGCCTCAGGGAAAAGGAAAAAACTTCTGCTTGTGACTTTGATTAAATGCTCTCTCTAGTTTTGAATTTTGAAGACTTTACTGTGTCATTTCTCTAATTGCTTTTGACAAAGAAGTTTTTTGGGGTATGTCGAACATTCTTGTGTGGTGACTTACTAGATACCAAGCTAAGATTTAGGTGGACTTAGAGAAGTAGCTATCTAAACAGGTTGAGAAACATTTTACTTGAAAAAGTTGACAGCCTTCAAGAGGATTAATATTCTGCAACGCAGCAAGCCTAAAGGAAGAGTAACAGTCTTAGACCCTGTATTAATGAAGTATATTACATTTTGTTCCTACTTCTTTGCAGGCCTGACAGCAGCAGCTGCAGCAGCAGCAGCTGCCACCAACGCCGCCATAGCAGAAGCAATGAAAGTGAAAAAAATTAAATTGGAAGCTATGTCCAACTATCATGCAAATAATAACCAGCATGGAGCAGACTCTGAAAATGGAGATCTAAATTCAAGTGTTGGTGAGTCTCAGGCATCTCATACATCTCTGATATTAAATATCTCTTATATTTTATTATAATGGTGATCCTTCTGAATTATTCTCTGAAGGCCTTGGCTCGGTGTAAAAAGTTGCATATTTATTTTGCTTTTCTTACTGTCTTTAGCTTTATTTCATATCTGACCCTTACACCAGTGTTCAGTGTTGTTACTATTAGAAAAACATTCTTTTCTTTGCAGGTTACTTTTGCAGTCTCCAGTTAATGTTTTCCATGAGAGAAAGTGGTTTGATTGCTTAGAGTTCATTTTTCAAAGTACAGGTGGGGTGACAGATGATGGTGTCAAAGCGAAATTTAACAATGTCTCCTGCTCAGTGTGCTGGGTATCGACTTTAGGTAATTCAGAACACAAGCTTGAAAGCAAAATATTTCATACTTTCATGTGCCCTGTGACAAAAGGAAAACATACATACACAATAAATTATTGCCATGCTCTGCAGTTCCTCTAATATTTTATTTTAATAAACACATTTTTAAAATGTAGTTAACACGTTTTTCCATTTCTTAAGCAGCCATCAGCAACCCTTGTTCTTTCTCAAAAAAGAATTGTTTCAGTATATTTTATGCATTTGTTTGGACAATTTGTTTTGCTAAAGCATACTTCAAAGCTAGAGTAACTTTTTGTTGTTGTTGATTAAATCTTTAATCATCTGTGTGTGTCTGCTGTAAAATGTTTTGTTATGCCATTTCATTGTATTGGCTCCTTTTATCATGTTGAGACAGTATTAACTCAACAACAGAAATTCAATGACAAAGAGGTACATTCAGAAGACTGCAGGCAAGATCAGTGTATATTAGAAAAAAATGGCTTGAGATAGAGATTTTTTTATTTTATTATTATTTTTTCCTGCCTGTTTAGTTTTATTTATTTTTTAGTTTTTCATCTCCTAAATACATTTGAGTTGAGGCTTACAGAGTTATGTTTTAGCCTTAGCATAAACAAATATGAGTTTGTGAACAGCATTTCTGTACAGTTTGGTAGGCATCAGTAAGGTATTATTGAGAAATAATGGGAATTGCAGTTCAAAGAACCAGTTCACTTAGACACATGCTATTTTAAACAACAATATGTACCCATTACTGCTTAACCTGAGAACCAGATTTTTTGTACTCCCTTTAAAAGAAGACTTAAAAAATGCTTCTGTCTTAAATTAGCCATGTCAGTACTCAAATACCAACACGTGCAGACACTAGAATGTTAGAGGACTAACATTGTCCTCTTGGAGAGGAGACAAGACAGGTAGAGAGCAGGTGCCTTTGAAATTTGGGAGGAGGAGATATGTACAATTGGAGTGGAAGGGCCAGGTGGCCCCCTAACATACTGGAAGAAAAGTGAAGTTATGAGAAAGAGTAAAAAAAGTCAGTGCAAATTGAGAGGATAAAGAGTCTATACTAGAACTAGAAGATAGTTTAGATTTGAATTGCAGGCTTAGTTGAATGCATTACATGAAATAAAATATTTAAGTTCTGGATTATGTGACTGTTGTCTTCCTTGGCAGTTCTAGTGTCAAAGCGCTTTTATGTCCCTGGAAATGGAAAAGTTAGCAGGTGAAAGGTAAAGAAAACCATGTGAAATATTTGTAGGAGAGTAGATGGAGAGAACAGCTGAATTTCTGCTAAATTTAAAAAAAACATACATCTACTTTCAAATCATTGTTGGAGGCATAATTTAAATAGCTAATCTGCTTTTATTCAGCTTAATCATTTTCCATGTTTAAGAAAATATATTCTAGCTATTTAAGTTAGTGAAGCGAGAATATTTATTGTCATTTCAAAATTACCTCTCAGCCCCTTAACTTACTTGTTAACTTCGGTTAATTTCCTGATCAAACTGAATGAAGAATTAAGTTAATTTTGTTGAGAAAAAAATAGCTCTCTGAGTAGAGTGAATAGCATTCCAGTGGTCTCCGTTCTCTAAGGAATGGCTCTGGAAATGCAGTGTGCTTGTCTGAGCATCCAGTTTTGAACTTTATTCTTCCTGTGGAAATTTTTTCAAAACCAGTTTGAATTTATTTGTTTCTTTTGTTATAAGTCTAGTTTCCAATATCTCTGACTCCCATGGAGTCAGAGAAGTGATTCCCACTACTATTAATTCCAGGGTATGATTAAGTTCATTAAGAGTTAAGACTCTGTTTATTAGTTGCATTTTTAAAAATTATCATATCTTGGCAAGAACTCGTATTTCAAAAGTGTTGCTTTGTAGTAGGTGTTTGCTTTTATTTTTCATTATAGTTTTTTCAGCATTTTTAATGTCTTTTCAAATAATTATTATCAAGTCCATACATCATTAATGATTTAAATGATGTCTTGTAAGGCATGAATTTGACATGTTTCATTACTGAATGTTGACAGGAGGAAGGAATAAAACAAAAGTAAATGACCTGATCTTGGTTTGTGTTTTAAATTATATTATGTTCCTGGGCAAACTGAAAAGGTATTAACCAACCAACCAATCAACCAGGCCAAAAGCTTAATCTATACAACTTAGCCCATATGTAACAGGCATTATGGAATACAACTCGGCATGAATTGATCGTACCATATTCTTTGGTGTTCCAGTGCCCGTGTAAAATAACATAAAATAGAGTCTCTTGAGTTTAATTGTCAGGTTTATTTCTGAATTTTCTTGCTTTTTGGTTTTAATCATATACTTAATGTGAATTTTAGAAGTACTTCCTGTAGGTGAACATCGTATAATTACACATAGTACTACTCAAATATAGTGACTTGGTCCTTTAAAGCAGTGGCCAAAAGGTTAGTGAATGAAGGGAGTTAAAGGAAGACAATGATAGTAATAAGTAATTATTTTATATCCCTCAGTTTTATATGGTAACCTTGATCTTGCATCCTCCCACCAGAATTATCATTTTAGAAGGGGGAGAAAAAGGGGGAAAAAAAGGAAATTACAGAGGAATCAGAGTGAGGTATTAGCACACTGAGTAAAATATATGGCTTCAACGCCTTTCTCCCCCATCTACAATCAATTGGATTCTTTTAGTTTAATATTTACTTGCTAAGATGAGATGCTAGTCTGCATGGTGATAAACAGCCTGCTACTGGCATCTGAAGGTGACCTGTCAGTTCATATGGACAAATCTCCTGCTTACTGAAATGTACAAAATAAATCATTAAAGCAGGCAGGTGCTCATTCCCAGATTTAAATCACCATAGATTTATGATTTGAATTAATGCTTCATTTGGTCATAGAAATAGATGCTGAGACAAATGATGTGCAGTGGTTGAGGCTTCCATACTGTAGCCATCCTAATATTGATTACTGAGATGTCTTTGCAATCTCTTGTTTATATCAAGTACTGTCTTGTGACAGCTTGGCTGATATGAGCTACATTGAAGATAAGAAGGAAAAATGTCCTGGGTTCTTTTCAGTGGCAATTCTACATACAACATGCAGCATAGATAAATTATTGTTTTTTTGTTTAAAAAATAATTCCGTATAGCAGAAAACAAACAAACAAAAAAAGATTATGCTGTGTGTTGTTTTTTAAAAAAATCTAAATGCAGAATTAAAAGAAAGAGTGTAACAAGGTCAAACCTTAAATTTCATTTAAGAGGTTCTGCTCTTTGTCATATTAGCATCTTAGGATGATATTAGTACCAGGTGTATATTTACCATGTAATACTCCAAAGCTATAGGTAGGTACAATTGTCCAATTATTTCCTTGCTGCTTAAATACTTACTGCCTTGCTATTATACTTTATTAATACTTTATTAACCTGCAGCAGCAAAAGATAGAAGCCTTTGAAAATAAATATGTTTAAAGCTATTTCTGTGAGCTAGTCTTTGCTATCTATAACTTGATAGGAAGTGAAGAACAGTCCCTATACTTTTGCTTCCCAAACATTTTATATAATTAAAACACTATGCATACACTTCAGGGAATACTCAAAGGATTTGTAAAGACCTTTGCCACTTGCTGAAATCTGACTCATAAAACTTGTAAACAACTATCAACAATAGTAAATTACTTTCTTAGTAGGAAATGAGTTCATATCTATTCAAAATGCAATCTCAAAACAGATGTCCCAAGAAAATGTCATTGTTTAAACTACATTCATCCAAAAAAAAAAACGCTATTATTTCTTTAAGGAAGTGAAGCAATCATAGAGACTTTGGTGTTCTCTGTTTCTAAACACAGTTAGGAAATACAAGGCAACATTTTACACTTGGCTAGCACTTTAATCCATAAACAACCACAAAATGTTTTGAAAATTAAGAGGTTTTCTTGGCATGTTAGATTTCCTTTTCATCTGCATTACCTTGCAATATTTAAAATTATGAGACAAACTCAAGGTTTCCTGTGATTTGTTGTTCAAAAGTAACGGTTGTTTGCATTTTTTTTTCTTCATCCAGAATCAGAGATAAAATGATTTAGGTGAAATTATTTTTCTCCAGTGACCTTGCCCAATAATAGAACAGTACAAAATGTAGTCATTTCCTTTTTCTAAACACACGTGTCTATTTTGAAGGAAAGAATTACTTTTATGGTTTCAGGAAAAAGTCTTGTAGACCTTGAAAAAGCAAATAAAAGGAAACAGAGAATGCAGGCCACTGAGCGCAGCTCTGCAGTTGCACATCTGATTCTCTGCCTTGGCAATGTTAATGAACCTCAAATCCTCCCTATAATTAGATGAGGGAATTGCTTATATTTTCAAACAGATGATGCTGCTATAATGAAACGATTGACAGGCAACTTAAGAGTGTCTACAGTAGTCGTTTGGTTTCCGGGTTTTGGATTTTTTTTCTTTTTTTTTTTTTTTTTTAAGTGTAAAAAGAAGATTGGCTGTAGACACAGGTCCTGGGAGAGGTAGTAATTTACACAGAATGCTATGACAGGTGTCTTAGTATAGCAAGGAAATAACATGGAAGAGAAAGGAATGATGGGCAGGTACGGCAGTTTTTTGGGAGGGGGTGTCCTGTGCTTATTCTGCTTGGGTTCTTTAAAAGGGGCCGAGACTCAAGAGATGGATCTGGATTGAGTGCACAGCTGTAACTGCTGATGAGCTAATTGCTCCTTATCTCTCAGCCCCATTCATCTTCATTTTTTACCAATTACTGAGAATTATCTGTGTTCTCAGTTGGATATGAGAGTTAATCCTTTTTGGTTAAGCTGGCAGTACTGTGAGCGGATTCCAAATCATAGGGTGAAAAAGCCAGAGCAAGCTTGTTCTCAAACTCTCTCCAGTTCAATGACAGTATCACTAGTTCATAAGAATTTTTCTATTGTTTAATAGATTAAACACTGATTTTATTTTTTTTTTTACTTCAGTACTTTTATTAATATGTATTTTTCTTTCAGCGTAAACTAAATGTATATTCCTAAGTGGATGCATGTGCTCCTATTCTAAAAATACTCACTTGCAAAAATGAAAATAAGATAAAGAATAACTTCAGACCAGAAAGATTATTTGCAGTATTTCAGTGTTTACTGGATGATACAAAACACTTCTATTAACTACAAGACTGCATGCAACTTTGACATAATGGGACGTAAGACAAACACTTGTCAGTGACATATATCTACTTTTGTAAACTTCTTTGAGATCTGTGGATGAAAAGTGTTTTCTAGGTTCTAACAAAGGCATAATCATATAGCCCTGAGGACAAATGTGCTATGTTGAGCGCATCATATTTCAAGCTAAAGGAGTGCTTTCATAAACCTGTGCTTTGGGAATGCACATAACGCCAGAAACAGATCATTTTGTCATAGTCAGGTCACTAAACTTTGTTTTGGAATTTTACTTGTCTTCATAATGGCATGGGATAAAAATAATCTTGAATTTCATAGCTAATATATAATGTTAGTCTATATATAATATATAATTCCTCTGGATCTGCTTCCCTAGCCTTTAACTGTGGTTGTTAAATTTGCTAAACAAGGCAGTGAGTTGGATCTTATGATCTAAACACCAGTGAGTAAATTAAGGGAATTATTTGAAAAAATTCAGTATTTCATGTTGGACAGTCAGTTTTATACCGAAGAGTGTGTCATGTAGATTAAACCCTCTCTGTGGAATTCATTGGAACAAATGTAGAAATTTGCATCTGAGTTAGTCACCTTAGACTCAACAGACAGAAATAGACAATTGCAGGAGTGATCCATCTCATCCCAAAGTAGATAACAAAAGTAGGTCACATAAATTGCAGGTGCTTAGTTGTGCAGCTACTGAGTTGTAGTTATATAAAGAAAGTAAAACAGTGAATCTCACTCTCCGTGTGTGCAATTAATGTTTTCTGGCATAAGATTTGAAGGAGTTAACAGGTCTTTGCCAAGAGAGTGAAACAGTAACGGCAAAATAGTGCCTGAGATACATTGGAATGAAAAATAAAAATAAATAAATCTACTCTTCAGAAACAGCAGGTGAGAAGTTTAGGTATTAGTGAGACATACTGAGAGAACAGGCTTCTAAAACTGCAGAAGCAAAAGCTTCCTGCATGACATTTGTGCTGTGGGCCTGCTATGAAGCTGTATCGAGTTCATGGAAAAATCCAAATGATTAAGTCTATCTTCTCAGCAAGATTAAAAAAGGTTATTTATATTGTTTGATCACATTTACTTTATTTCCTGTTCCCTGCAAGATAATCCTAATTGGATAAATAGTCAGATAATTTAATCTTCGGTGTGATTTTTTTCAAAATGCATGCTTTATTGTTATGGCCATTTTCTTTTTCAGTAGTGCCTTGTATGAAAATAATGAAATTGTTAGGCTTTTATTCAGCTTTGTCTCATCATTATTTGTTATCGGCAGTAAATATACTTAAACATAATACTGTGGATGTGCTATATTAAGAAATGGAAGCTTAATGCACACCTTATTTTGCTAAGTAGTTATGCTAGTCTACAGGATCATCTTTCATGAATATTGATAGGAAGCTGCATTTTAAAAAGAAAACACTGAACTTTGTAATTGTTAGTTAAATGTTAGAAAATAATGTCTATGATGGAATATATGGCAGCTGAACCTCTCATGTGAATTAAATGATTATCATGAAACTAGGTATCTTTCCTGTTACAGGCATGTAAATAAGCTTTATGATGCATCAAAAATACTTTCTGTAGAGTTATATAAACATTGAAGAAATACAGAATTATTGCTTTCATTCATATATAACACAAAGGAGCAAAAGAAAAGCTTTTTTCAGTTTTGGAACGGAATTTTAAAAGTATAACCTTTTCTTACTCTAATATGTCTGTTCCAGAACGATGTGAACAGGGCAACATCTCATTTTGGGCTTAAAGGTAACTTGATAAATCCTGAAAGTTTTCTTTTAATTAGGTTATCCCAGGGAAAAAAAAAAAACAACAACAAACAACAAAAGAGTCTCTTTGTACACATATGATGTCTGCCCATTCTATATTGTCTGTGTTCAAGGAAACATTTTTGGAGTTTCTCCAGCTAATGAGGAAAGGCAACCACAGTACCTAAGTCAGGCATCCACTTTAGGAAATTTTCTTAAATCAAGTCGGTGCATGTAGAAGATTGCATACTGTGGCAGTTCTTTAAAACTCCATTTTATAGGCCTTTTCCCATCAACAATGTCAGCAGGATCTACATGTAGGTACATTGCCCTTGTCTCAGGGTTTGCATTCGAGTTTTACAGGTTTAACTTTTCATGATCAGGAAATCCATTAACACATCTATGTGATAAAGCAGATAAATAAAGAACATACTGCTTCAACAATCAGAATGTGAAATCACTACATCTTTTTTATTAAAAGAAGTCATGTGCACAGCAGAGGGAGGGTACAGGCAAGCAAGAGAAGGACACAGTCATATGAAGAGGAAGGCAATTTATCCTAGATGTCAGATTTTCTCCTTATTTTCTTTAAGCTTATCATGTGGCAATACAGGTAAGGCACTGAGAATGCTGTTAGGCTACACCTCTCAGGTACAGACATTAAGTTTTCCATTTGCATCCTCGTGCTGACTTCCAGGCCAGTTTGTATCTTAGTATTGAAATACTAGAACCACAGGACTATATAGTTCTGTAGAAAACCAGCTCTTTCTTTTTCTGCATATTTTTCTGTGAGGCATAATGATCATCTTCTTCTTAGCTGTGCTTGCTAGGCTGTTTTCTTAATATTTAAAAGAAAAAATTACAATTAAAGCTATAGAGAGGAGAAAGTACTTCAAGAGCTGTGTAACTTTTCTGTTCACGTCAAGGATGACCCTTCACGACCTTTTAAAAACCGAGCTTTTGCACAGCCTCATGCAGTCTTTTACACTGCAGAAGCAATTGAGCCATTTCACTGAACCTGGCCCTTTCTCTTCTTGCATTAAAAACAAAAGCTCCTGGAGTCAACAGTACTGTGAAGTGCAGCCCTGTGCCTCTGGTGAGGTGCGAGGAGGCAGCTGTTGCACAGCCGACCCTCTGGGTATCTTAATTGCATACTAACTGATCAGCGTGCTTGAAAAAAGGAACCTGAACAGCGTAAAACACAATCAGCAGTACCTTGAAAAATCTCTGTGTTTTTGACACTGAGGATGGAGACAATAGGGATACTTGACGGACCAGACAGGAGGGAGCAGACAGGATTTTAAGATGGTTTTCTTTAACAGCAGGCCATAATCGAGATGCAGACCCTTGCATTTATTCAGTGCTGAGAGAATTACTAGTTTGATAACGACTAGGAATGTTGTTATTAAAACAGTATGTGCAGTTCATTTTCAACAGTTTTGAATTAGAGTCTGCACTAATGAAACGGATACGGTTTCTTTCACAAAGGGCAGATCTGTTAGTTAATATAGCTGCAGCAGTGCCTTGTGGACCATGCCTTTAGCTCTATTTGTATTTCACAGCATGATAAGCAAAGAGTGTTGATTTTCAAGGATCCTGCTGATGAAAGGTAATGGCATTATTACATCTTTATCTCAAAAACAGAACTGCATGGTAAATGACTATTTTTTTTTTTTTTTTTTGCTCTTACACAAAAGGGTTTTTTTTTTGTTAGAATCCTTTTTTTATTTCTTTGAATCATTTTAGCCTTGGAAATGATATGTTATTATTTAATGTCTGCACAGCAAGCCTGAGAGCACCTAATAGCGAATGGATTGGAAGTGAAGTGCCTCCTGCTCACAGATATGGATCGGCTCAGTCACACGCTGTACCAGCTGTCATCTCAGCCATACTGCTGTGATTTAATTAGTCTGTTTATGTCCTTTCTAATAATATTTCCATCTCTATGAAAGGACAAATGCGACAGGGACTTTTTTTCCTCTCTGGTTCTGCAGACTGAAGAATGTGGCCTACATCTGATATGCTGAAAAGCAGGATTGAATCGCTATTCCTGTCACTTCAAGCTGTTGATAAATTGTTCAGCCAAGAAGTGTACTTACTTCCTTGGGGTCATTTGTGGGCTAGAGGCCTGTAATCTTCATGGGGGGGGGACCACAGATAGTGGTTTTCTCTTCAAGGGACTGAGGCATATTAGGTTGATGAGCTTTCCAAAAGGTTGAATTTAAAAAAAAGAATTTAAAATTGCTATAGTTGGATTTGAAGAAAGGGTTTAGTTGTACTTTCAGTCTTGTGACTGTTTCAAGAACATTACACATCATACCAGGTCATCAATATATTTTTAAAAAAACAATATTCTGTACTAACTGCATATGATTTTTTTTTTAATAACTATGTTTATACTGATCAGAATTCTAGCAGTTTTATAAAAGAACAGTATTGCAACTACAGGCTGTTTTCCTCCCATACGTTTCTATTGCAAGATTCTCACAGAAATCACCTAAAATGCCTAGAAATATTTACATTTTAAAAAATATATATTGTTTGGGTGTTGTCTTTGGTTCTGGGCCCTGGGTGTGCAAATGCACATCTTTTTTCTGGTCTTTCCCTCTTTGTCACTCTGAAAAAAATCCTTAGAAATGACAGTATTTGGTGCTTTCATGACTGTTCGTAGTGATGAAGGTGATCATCTCCCATCTCTTTCTGGCTGATCAAAGAAGAGAAAGCAATCTTTGCAATAAGAAAGAATGCTTTGGCATTTCCCAGCATGAGGTTTTGTAGGCTGTTGTGATGGAGGCAGGTATTTCAAGTTGGGGGTACCAGCTGTCCACAGAGATGCCTAGGATGGCATCAGGGAAAAGTAACCTCTTTTGATCTCTTCACTGCTGCAAAATGTGAGTTTTTCAGTGTTCGTTTTTACTCTTTCTTGCTCTCTGATATGTCTGTCAATGACAGAATCTGTATACAGTTTTCTCTTTAGAAGAGAAAAGCCCCATAGTGTTTTCCTTTTTTTTTTCCTTTTTTTTAAATCTCCTCCTCTTTTTTTTAAGATGAAGAAATTTCAATGGAATGCTGCAGACCTTGATGCAGCCATTGCCATTGACTCTCTCAATGAAGATCCAAACTGCAGACATTGCATACTAGAGTGGGTGCAGTCTCTTTGGCCATTGAAAACCTTGTGAAAAATTGCCTGTAGGTAGATTTTAGACAAGGTATGCTTCAAAAAGTACACATTAGTACATAGGTAATAGCACTTTACATGACTTGGATTCATTTAGTTTTAGATTACATTTGACTGTTTTCTAATTTATTTCTAATTTTGCTTCACTTCATACTGAATTCTGCCTTTTTCAAGATGTGAGAGGCCTACTCCAGAATAGCATAGAAGTGAATAATTAAGGCATTTTGAACTTTGGGGTGTCAGCTAATTTCTTAACACTACATTTTTAAACAAAAAAGAGTTTCTCTGTCACTGCAGTTCCCACATCCAAAGCCGTCCTAGTAATTACAGCACCCCAGTTAGCAACTTTAGTCTCAAGTCTCATCTCAAATTTCATAATATTACCTCATCTCAGCAATCAGAAGAGAGTGCATTGCTTAGTTAGTTACATAAATGGATGAGCTTTATTGTTAGACAACTACGGATTAAAAAAAACAAATAAATGCATGAATGGAACTTTTGGGTTGCAGTCTTGGATCAAGGGGACAAATGTTTAATGTCAGTAATATCCTCAATATTTTGTATCCCATTTTTAGCTCAATACATAAACAGGGCTGATTAAGTTATCTTGGCAGAAATATTTTGATGATAGCAAACAAACTTAGCAGTATGCATTTGACAGCATTATTTATTAATATGATAAATGAATTGTGAGATGTGTGATTGTGTGATGATGCATTCATTTGCTTGTCCCTTTTTTTCTTTTACTAATCTCTGTCATGTTGGATTTATAAATGGAACTGAGTGACCTTTGAAACTGTGATGGAAATGAAGAGATAAACACAACTTGAAAGGACAAACCAATTAATATAAATGTGTTAAAAATAAAGAACTTATTTCAATCAATTGCTATCTATGTAAACCTTTGGGTCCTGAGCTAAGTGAAAATAGAGCAAACAGATTATGTGATACAGGGACAAAATGGACATTTTACTCTCTGTTCTGTAGCAGGGATATTATCCAAAATATATGTAACACAACAGGAAGACCAAGGTGTGTGCTTTGTTGTGCTGCAACGTCCACCAGGAAGTTACAGTTCTTAAAAATTATCTTATTCTGATAATCCAAAAGCCTTGTGATTGTGTTCTTAATTTTATTTTTTTATCTTACTTCTGTATTCTGGTGAATACTCTGCTCTTTCCAACACTTGTAATTGAACTTCTAAAACACATGTGCAATATACTTTTAAAATATCCCAATCCATGAATTTCTAAATAGAGTATTCATTTATTCTATAGTTGCCTTGTAATGATGAAAACATTTATCACCCTGAAATCAATACAAATGTCTTGGGCATCCTTTAAGAAAATTACAGCATCTCGCTCAACCTTTTTTTTTTTTTTTTTTTTTTTTTTTTTCTGTAGAATGAACCTTTTGTTATATACATTTTAAACTGCCTGCACATATTGTTCTTTTTACAGGCCTAATTAGAGAATATGATCAATTTCATAGAAAGGTTTCAAAATACCTCTGTTGATGCACAACAAGGGGGAAAAAAAAAGAAAAAAAAAAGAAAGAAATACAAGCTTGACATTTTAAAACACTTGCATTTGAAAGACTTTCACTACTAATTGATTTTTAAAAGAGTTCTGTGGAAAAGTGAACTCAGAAATGTTTGGAAGTGCTTTGGCAGCATGCCAGAACATTTAGTACAAAGAATAACTAGACAGTTTCTGAGGCCTTACTGCAACCAAAAAGATATGTTCTTTTCCTTTCTTAATCTAATTTGGTATCCCAGCTGTACAGTTACAGATTATGCTGGGTATTTTCAGTATCTTGTGGACATCTTTAAGTGATCAGTTGGCACAAGGCAACAACTTCCCTGCTGTCACAGGCAGGGTTAGGCATCACAAGGGTTTTTAAGTAGTGAGATTTTCTTTAAGTTTCCTAAAACAAGCCATCATAATGACTCAAGGTTAATTTCAGTATTTTAGGTGGCATTTTGGGCCTATTTGTCTGCTAATAGTATTTTTCAGCATGGATAGACTGGGCCAAAGTCTGTATTTTCTATTTGTCTTTATTAGAGTTAATGGTTTTGTGTGGAGTGAAAAAGAGGGCAGATAATATCTTATGTTCTGTAATAATTTTCTGTAAACTTACCTTTTAGCTCAGATGATATGACACTGCCAATTCTATAATGTTTTAACGTTCTTTGCAAGTTGACTGAAGTTCAAACAAAAATCCTCCTTTTTTGTGGAGTATGCACTTTGAAAACCTACATGGACAGCTGAAATATTAATGGAAATCACATCCATTCTATTTTGGAAAAAGAGCAGACCAAATGATAACGGGTAACATTGACCAAAAGCAATTACTTTAAAAGGATACTGCTAAGTATCTGAGAAAAATGATTCCTTTGACTAGTTGTTTGTCAGGCCCTGTGTGGTTTTTATTGATTGCTCTTCAATGTATAGCCCCCATGATTGAAAACGCTGCTGGTAATGTCCTTCTTTTTATCGTGCTGAGACTATCTTATTGAGAATAATAAGAAATAAATTTGTACAGAAAACAAATACACATTTGAGCTTTGAATTAGCTAAAACGGACTATAGATTAGCTATGATATTAATTTTCTAGCATGTCTTCTTCTCTAAAGCTAGTGTTTAGAATTCGATTACAAAAAATCAGGCCTTATAAGTTACATATTAAGTATTTGTTTATTTTGTGGTTTGTTCCACCCCTCCCCCCAATATCTGAGCACAATAAATCATCTTCTGCTATGAAGTATACTAAGCTTGAAAAGAGTCATAGGCAGGAGTTTAGCTGGTACTGTTTCTTTTATATGAATATTTTATCTAAGTGCTAACTATTTTTACTCCACAATGGAAAACTTATCTTCATGTGAGTTGCTGACATCTCAAAATATCCCCAGTCTATTTAAATGGACACTTGATTAGGATGCTCAAGTGAATGAAGACAGACACAGAAATGGATTTAAGCAGCAGGGTTGCAGTTTCATTAACTTAACGCTGCAAAGCTTCAGGAAAACTGAACATCTCCTCAGGCTCCACAGCTAAACAGGTCCACAAGAGGATGGATAAAGCTTGTAGGATTCAATTTGTTGTAAAATTCAGTTCTTCTTTTCAAACTCTTTTACTGTGTCTCTATACTTTTTTTCTTCCCATAGCAAGGAGAAGGTTACCAAAGGGAGACCTGTCTGCCTTTTTGAGATGTACAAGTTGGCCAACAAAATTCTGTGTTTCATTTATTGTTGTGATATGTTTACTAGCAGTCCTCCAAAGTAAAGAGAGAATATCTAGGGCTTTGCATTACTTCCAAATTTTCCTGTCAATTGAAGTAAAACTCTAAGATGCTTTAAAATCCATTAAGGAAAAAGTCCTTCATGACTCTGATAGTAATTGTTCAGTCAGTCCTGAGGCATACTTAGGGAAAAAAACCCAAACTGACATTTCTAGTTCCCATGCTCCATTTACATGGAGGGGAAATTACGAAAGCAGACAGATGAAAGATCTGGACATAAAAAAATCTGTTCAGAAGTTTAAATTAGCAAGTGGGAAGTCAGGAACACTAAGATATGGAGATTTGTAAAGAAAAATCCATGTCTTTTCGACTGAAGGTGTAATCTCAATGCATGGGGTGAAAACAGGGGCTCTTACAGATAACATTTCTATAAACCCTGCAGAACTCACAAAAAAACTTAATTAGACATCATTTTAAGGTAATTTTTAAGACTTGTATCCAGCATTGTTGTATTAAATATCTCTTCTTCTCCCTGGAATCACTTGGTTCTTTTTTCCTATACAGTCTTTATTACATCAGGTAGAATATTTCCTTAATGATTGAGAAACAATCCTTTTGGAATCCATATTGTTCATTCTGGCTTAGGAGCCTCCACTCACTTTGTTTTTGGAGGTGTACCACAACAAGGTTGTGGAAGCTTTTTCAACTGTTGTTTTTGTATGTAGATCAGAATTAGCAGTATTTCCTTCATATGAAAGATAAGTAATTTTTTTATATATTCATGAATGTAGTATATGGAGTAATGACACCATGCATGCCAACAGCACTTTTTTTTTTTTTTTTTTTTTTTTTTTTTTTTTTTTTTTTTTTTTTTTTTAAACTGACCATGTGGTCAGTTTATGAGTTTAACCAGTAAATCTTAATGAGAATGCCCTGGCTGCACGTAAGACCATGACAGCAGTCAGGTAGCTTTGCACCCAAGTCCCTATTACCAACAGTTTCTAATGTCTGGTCCTGAAGAAAGCCCTCCTGGGTGGGCAGAGCTGAACTAGACCTTAAGTTGGGATATTGAGTAGATGCTGAGGACCACCATAAAGAATATAGGTAAGTGGCACTGCAGAAATCAGCTCAAGTGTGACTGAACTTGTTAGTTGTTGGTACAGCAGTGCTGGCCAGATGTCATAAATATAGCAACGAATAATATTTTGCACTAGTTCTTTTAGGGATCATTCATTTAAAAAAAATAAATACAAATTTGCAGTGGACAGAAGAGGTACTTAAACATCACTTATGAGATTGCAAGAGAGCCTAGCCTGCCTTTGTAACTTTCTAATCTCAATAAGCACAGCTAAGTTACTTCTACCAATGTGGATGAGATATTCTGTGTCTGATAATGATTTTGTATGTGTGTGTGTGTATATATATATGTATTAAAAAAAGGATAGGGACTAGATAGAACTGAAGTTACTTGCAAGCCTTACCTCACCTCATGATAGGTGTCATGTGGCAGATAGAACTTCTGCTGTACAGGTATGGTAACCAGGCTCACCTCACCCTCTGGTCCAAAACTGAACTCCTTTAGTGTAAGCTGAAGCTTTAACTGAAGGAGGAGGCATGAAGAGAGCTCTTTCTTGACATGCAGAAGTCCTGTCTAACAGTTGGTGACCAGGGGTAGTGGTGGGATCTGATGAGGGGAGAAGAATTCAGGGCAAAAAGAGAGCAAGAGGGAAAGAGAGATCAGGATGGGGAAGTGCTGGTTAGTTAAGGATATTTTTGAATATGCATCTCCTTTTCTTTAGTGACCGGCAAGCTGTTCTGTCTTATTGCTGTTTCTGTTGGGTTTTCATCAAGACGTACATAGGATAGGCTAAGACTCTGGATTGTCTGTCTTATCTGGATTGTCTGCTTATCTTCATATGGAAAAGCTAATTTGCCAAATCAACAGATGTGAATAACTGGGAGTGTCGTTAAACTTACTTTATTTGTGTTGTTCCCATTTATTTTTTTTTTCTGTGGCCAGCACTGTATGTGTGATCTCACCAAGAACTGAATTTTTAGCTCTGACATGCCAACCCTGTCTCAGTTCTGGAATACTCCTTTATGATGTCACCGCCCTCTTCCTGTTTTGCTGTGGCATGACACAGTATTTGCAGTGTTCTCTTCCCCCTCTGACTCTCTTCATCATCCCTTGATAATAATTTTTGAAAAACAGTACACTTCCCTATTGCAGACACAGTTGCTGACAGCTGTCGGTGTATCAGATGAGTTGTGTAGAACAAAGCTTGGTACTCTTGTAGCCACGTTATTTTCTGCAGAATTCTGCTTTCGATTTTCAAAAGGTTTCTGTTTTGTTCTTATCATGATGTTCACAACTGCAATACAGCTGTATTGTCTCATGGAGCCAGGAACAAGGACACAGAAAGTTAAGGCTGACGTCTGGCTTATAGCTAGGTAGATGAAAAAACTGGATGTGAGGCAGGAGAGCTCGATAGACTTAGAAATGTTGAGCAAGTGGGACACTGAAAGCTGGGGAGTCCAGATGCAAGTTTTCTTCTGTGCTGGTATCAGGATAGAAAGATGATTTGTGCAGAGCTCTTTTAGAGGCTGAGGGCTGTTACAGCCATATTATCTGGGGAGCACAGAGGGAAATAATGCAGGATTAATTGTTAAAAATAACCATGAATTTTTCGTCAGTGATATTCACTGCAGTGAGTCATGACTGAATATGTTTGTGCAAGAGTGGGGAAGAAGGGATGAAGAGTATGTTAGAGACAATAATGAATTAATTTTGCCATGGATTTTGTGGCTGCTGCTGCAGAATTTAAGAGTTGTCGCCATGGAGTTAGGGCTGTTATGTGCAGGAGAGGACGCAAAGGACCTGTCTTGCAGTGACTTGCTGCAGCAGAGGTTGGCTCTAGGGTGTTTGGACTTTAACTTGTACTCGTATGAATAATATTCTGTTTAATACCTAGAGACAATAGTCAGATTGCATTACTGCTTCCGTCCGGATGCAAGGAAGTAATGGTGGAGTTCAGGAATGAGTGAAATCTTAAGATACATAAGAAACAGTCAAAGATAATTTATAACGTGTCTGTAAAGGGGTCACCTCAGACATAAGTGTAACTGAGAAGCTTTTCGAAAGTCTAGAAGTCCAGACTTAAAAACTGTATTCACTTAAGCAGTGAGAAAACTACCTGACTGTTCCCAAACCAAAACCCTCTATTAACTCCTTCATATTAAGGTAGAAATTGTTCATTTCCTATTCAAATGATGAGTTCTTTATTTTGTTCAATATACTCAGTTAATACAGATATAGCTTGTGTTATTACTACTTGCAAAGTTATTGCAAAGTTTTGTTCCATTTTTATGCTGTAACATGATAAATGAAGTAGAAATTAGTAATATTACTTTTTTGTGTGTATGAAGGAGTAAAATTAGTAGTACATAGCTAATTATTATTTTTTTTTTTTAAGAAAGTCTGTATTTTACTAAATTTGTCTAAATCTTGACTTTTGTCTAAGATTCTTCATCCTTACGAATAGCCATTGACAGTTTATGTTAAAACAGACAAAGGCTGTAATGAGAAGGCTTTTTTTTTTTTTCCACAGTCATAATCCAAAATAAAGAGTTATAGCTGTTAAAAATTGGTCTTGGTGTTATTCAGATCACACAAGACTTCCTTTAATTGGCCCTTAATAAGCTTGGTTTAACTGGGATTTAAAGAAAGAACAGTGGTCATTAACATTAGCCAGATTAAGACTCTGTTAATTACCACTGAAAGATAAAGTAATATGCAAAGATGGGGTCTAAAATATTCTTGCTCTTAAGCAGCCAAGGAAGTTGAGAATTTTTTTGCTTACTGAAATGAGTAAGTCAGTTGCTCTTTCTCTGCAAACCTTAAAGAAAAAAAGAGAAGAAAGAAGAGCGTGAGAGAGTACAATTAATACATTTAAATATTCTGGCTTAATTAGGACCTTGTACCTAGAAATAGTTCCTATATTGTTTTGGGGTTTTTTGTCTGTAAATCAAATGTAACTTGTGATTTGTTTCAAGGATTGACAAATTTGGCATGAATTTATAATTTTCTGGTTATTAGTATTTTGTACAGCAAACACAGTCTGATATATTTTATTATATTTACTTATAGACATATATTAATATATATACATGAAGATACATTAATATGAATATTAATAACTATTTATACATGAATAAAATATAGAAATATGTTGTATGTCACATTTATATATTTCACTTTTAAGTAGGGAATATTTTTCTTAACACAGAATAGCAAGAGAATCGAAATATTTCAAGCGCTATAAGCAAAATGTTAAGACAATGTATCCTTATAATAATGGTATTTTTGTGATGTCACTATAAGTACATTAAAGCATTCCTCAGTTAAGTCAGTATGTGACATAGTATTTCCACTATGGAGTGGATTTATGGTGAGTTTCTCATAGTATCCTATCAACCACAGCAACTATCAGAGGAGAGTTCAGGAAACTGTCCATGGGCAGATACAGAATCATCTTCTTCTGTGGATGAATAGTTCCTGATTGGTCTTCATCAGTCAGAAAGGATTTGTAATCTGAAGCGAGAAGTTTTTAATCTCATATAGTTATTTCTTATACGTAATGTAATGAGGGCTTTTCTCCTCTACTACACTAAGTGGTAACTTTTGGTTTAAACAGACTGTTGTTCTCAATTATTTCCATCTGTATGATTATAAATATTTTTAAAACAAGTAATTCTGTTTCTTCCAGAAAGCGGTATGTGCTGATATGTTGTATCTCAGTTTCATGGAATGTTTTCACATTCCTATGTAGTGAGAAGGACTAACAGTTGTGCCAAACTTACGTATTCTCATATATTAATGATCTTTTTCCCTTCCAACTCTCTAAATAGATTGGTGATCTTAATTTAGAAAAGGCAGTAGCTATATATTTTAAAAATTTTATTTCTACTTCTTTTTATAATATTTAAATTTCTTTAAACTGTCTTTGCACTGAACAGTTCTTCAACAGCCTCTGTTAACACATGTATTTCTTAGGAGATGCATTTATTAAAAAATGAAAGAGCGATCAGTTGGCAGGTCAAATAAAATCGTATAGTCTGTTTCATTCCATTTAGTATTCAAAGATGCTGGAATATTTTAGTCTATTGACTTATTTTTAAAAATTGTTTATGTAGTTGAAGTATGCCTTTTCGCATGTTTACAAAAACATACTTAAAATCCTATCTTTGTATATAAACCTTACAGTTTAAGTATATATATATTAATTATTTTGAAGATGTGCTCATATTTGGAACCCTGAGTTGAGGGTGCTTGGCAGATTAGAGGGTTAATCCTTTGAAGACAGAACACCTGCAAACAAGAAGGAACATTTCTCACCCATTCATACAGAAACTGCTACTTGTAGAAGACCTGGGACTGTGTGGACATTTTTATCCTCCCAAGGGTACACCTGACACCTCCTATGTATTCTTTCATGTACATATTTTAAGTATCAGATTATAACCATGGACTATAAAATCTGTTGCTTTTAAAATAACAGGAACTGTGTTAACAAAAGAACTTGCCAAACTTATTGTCTCAAATAAAATAATTGAAAAACAGGGCCAAAGAGGAAGAAATATGCTTTAATCGATAGGCTATTTTTACATGTGAATGGAAGTTTGGATCCATTCTACTGGATGAGGTACAAACTTTATTAGCCTAAACCCAGTCAACCTCAATCCTTTGTTAAATGCAGGTTTTCTCTTTGTAGTCTGTGCAATATCTCCCTGTTAAATTTCTCATTCATCAGTTCATGCCAAAGCCAGCCAGCGTGTTGTCATTGTTCCCTGAATGCTTGTGACCAGAGTACAGCCTTTGCTATGGAGCTGGCTGTATTCCCCAGGGACTACCTGCAGTACTTACATCTGGGAATGAGGAAGGAATCAAGATAAGATTTCGTCTGGCAACAGAGAAAGTTCTAGAGAAATTTTGCATACAGATGCTCATTACTGCTTTTATGGCAGAAGAGATACTGGGAACAGTCTTTGCAGGTCAGCCTTGGGAACTCGTTAGCCTTCCATGAATGTAGAAGCTTTGGCTTCACAAGTTTTTAGAGGATCTAGAGGAACATGTAACCTACCAATTGACCCTGCTTTTTCAAAACAGTTTAACGTATTTTCCAGGATGAGAAGATAGTTGTGCTTTGTCACCCTAAGATTTTCCAAACTCTGAACATGTTTAAGTGTTTAGTTCATGTGTAAAGAATGTATTAGGGAAACTTCTTCCCACTCATGCCATGAGCTACAGTATAATAAATTGAAAGATTCTTTGCACTTTACATGGAACCTTTGGTTAGCAATGTATGCATTCATAATAGTAATAAAATTAACAGGGTTTTACTCCCGTGGTGAATGGAATAATATTTCAAATAGAACAGCATAGTGAGACAATTTTCTTAAGAACCACAAAATCATTCCATTGAAAAGAACTGGTTTGGATAACTTCTGCTAAAAAGAATGAATCAATAGAAAGGAAGAAAGAAAAAAAAAAAAGAAGAGGAAAGAAGAAAAAAAGACAAGAAAAGAGGAGAGAAGAGGAGAGGAGAGGAGCGAAGAGAAGAGAAGAGAAGAGAAGAGAAGAGAAGAGAAGAGAAGAGGAAGAGAAAAAAAAAACAAATGTTCCTCTTTACATTTTCTTCCTTCCAGTCTACATGGTAAATATCTGAAGCACTTTCCAGTGTACTCCCTCAATGAAGAGCAAGGCTGAAATCTGTCACAAATCATACCTAGCTGCCAGAGAAATTCAAATTGCTGTAAGCACAAGTGCCAGGGGAGCTCTTACAGCGATGCTGAAACCATAATGCAACATTCACAGCGAGATCATTGCATCATAATCTCCTTCTGAATGTGACTCCCTTTGTGTGTCAGGTGTTTGCATGTCAGAGGGAGAAGAAAGGGGATTGTGAGTTTAGCACAATCTGTTGTTCAATATTTAAATTGGTTTGTTGTTTGGTTTTTGTTTGTTTGTTTGGGTTTTTAAAATTTTTTCTTTAATATATATTAAAAATGACCTGTATTTATGCAGGATATTCCTAAAGCTTCCAAGCTACTTTCTGCTCTCTAATCCCCTCAAGTACAAAGCCCTTTTGTTAGGAATAGTCATGTTTTCATTTCAGACAAGCTAGTTACTTGAAATTCTCTCTAAGCCTGTAAGCTTGCAGAACTTAATATATATTTTAAATTATACTTATTTTCAGTATATGCTTCACAACTATTTTAATTTCCTAAGTGCACAATCAGTATTTGCATTAATATAGCTTGATTCTTTCTCAGCTGTCTCAGCTTTTGAGCAGAATAAGTTTGTGAAAATCCATTGAGGTTTTTTTTTTTCAGATTTACAGCAGCATAAGTGAAAGGAGAATCAGGACCATATATTACAAAATGTCATTTATATTAATTCAACATCCATCAGACCTGCCATTATTTCATATAGCCATGCTCACAGAGTATATGGAATTTGTTTTGGGCTGCTTTTGGGTTTTTTTGAGAGCTTATCAATATAGTCTAAAACCTAAATATATGTCATTAAAAAAACCAAACCAAACCTCCAAGATACAGTGAATTTAGCAGTAAAGAAAGGTGGTGGCAGGTTGACTCAGAAGAGGAAAGATGTGAGGAAAGTTGAACCTCATGAGAAGGTGGCATCTCTCTCATGTAACTACCACCTGATATAATCAGTGATTTTGGCTTCAGAAAAATCTATTTGATCCACTGTGTATGCAACTGAAAACTATTTAGAGTTAATGGTCAGAAAAAAAGTCTATGGATGAGAATTTCATGAAAAAACAAACTTACTTTAGTCTCATTTCTGCATAATGGATTGTACCCCTTTTATGACAGAAATATAATGGTGATTATCACAAAGAAAGAAGGAGGGAGGAAAAAGTATTTGGAATCAGTCATGTTAAACACATCTAACTTCATTTGGTGCTAAAGTTTGAAACCCAATTGTGCAAGGCTCTGAAAGAGACAGATATCCCTGATGGACAATTAGTAACAATGAATAGGTACAGCTGACTGCCTGTTGTTTGACTGTACAGAGAATCTGAGGCAGCTGGTCACTTAAACTGAAAATTTCAGTTAAGTGGATGTAGTTTTAAAAGCTTTATAGCTAAGTTATGTGTCCTGGACTAGGAAGTGATTGGGCAGGACTAATTTAGTTGGTACCTGTATTATTTATTCTTTAACTGGCAGAAAAAAAATATATAAGAAAAATGGTCAATGAATGAATTTAAGAAGAACAAGTATATATGGATAGAACAGGTTCAGATCTAGTTCTGGAAAGGTCTTAAGTGTAAGTTCTAGTAAAAAGTCAAGCACAGAAAACACTTGGGTTTTGTTTTGGTAACCTGAAAACCCCTAAATACTTCCATTTCATTAGCAAAATTCCCATGACACTTGACATAAAGTATTTTATGACTGGACCTTCCTTAGGCTGCCCTCCCGTCAGATAAGTAGAGCAAGCCCTATTATATTCCACAAGCCTGGATGGAATCCTCCCTTCAGTGATCTGTAAGGCCGAATTCAGCACGTACCTTTGCTGATGGAAGGCACTGGGGACAAAGCAAGGAGTCACTGTAAGTTTCACCAGATCAGGTGGTGTGAGCTCAGAACCAGTGGTCTAGTCAATAAAGCATCACTAATAAATATGGACAATGAGTAACTCAAATATTTTTTGCTTACCTCCTGTGGAAGCTAACTAGTTGTCAGTGTGGTGGAAACTAGTCTGAGTTCTGTGTAAGTATTTTTTCACTCTTTCTGTGTCAGGACCATCATGATGAACTGAGTGCTAGATTTCATGGAAAAGAAAGTGGGAATGATTGTGTGGTTCAATAATTAGGATGCTTTGGGAATACTCCAGGGTTGTCATCCAAGCCCTCTTTCTATGTTTTGTCAATGTTTTCTATACACTCTATTTAAAATGTAAATTGTAGAAACAGACCTCGAAATGACCCTTTATTTTTAACTTAATAGAGTAGATGCTTTTCTTCAGGAGTAGAATTTATGGGGACTTTAGGAGTAAATTTAAGTCAAATAATACAATCTTAAAATCCTGCCAATCCCTTTAAAACTTACGAAGGTTTGGGACTGCAAAACCTAGAGAAATTAAAGTATTTTTTAAAACTGCTAGCTACTTAAGACCCAACCTAAGAAAGACAACACTTCTGAGATTTTCTTGTGCTTGGTATTTCTGTACTGTCTACCTTAGGCAGCACCGTGCTCATTGTTTTTTGTTTTGTTTGGGTGTTTTGCCTTGGATTCCGGGGACCCTCTTTCTTCTTGTGCATTGATCTGTAGATCTGTGTTGCCTTCAATTCTTTTATGTCAGTCAGATAAAAGTTACAGATTGTGGTATATCTGTGCCTTTTCTTGTACCTCAGCACAAATACTAAAGAGAAATGTTGGAGAGAAGAGAGAAAGAGAATAGTGCTGCATGCTACTGAAACTGCATAGGGAATTTAGGTAGGCAGAATGCAATTATGCATTTGGAATATAGCCAGGACATATGGGTTAACACATGTACTCCTGTGAAAAGTGCCATGGGATATTTAATGACTGTAAGTTGTCAGAATTTGGTTTTACATCTCATCTGAAAGACAGCACCACCACCAGCATGATGTCCCTTCACACCATGCTGGAGCGGTTCTGAGGGATGGACTTAAAGGGGGTGAGTGGTGTCTCCTGAATCACCACTTCCATTTCTTGCTGTAGCTGGGATTTCTTGAAATATTTGTATTAAAATAGTATATCAAACTCATCTTTCTTAGTTAATGAAGTCCAATAAGTTCACTATCCAGATTTGAATATGAGTACAATTGCCTCTGCCAGAAGCGGTTTGCTGTAGGATGACACTCAACCATTTATTTGGAGTAGATTGTGTTATCCCTTTGGGATGGACACCTTTGGAGAATCTCTGATATCCTGCTTGAAGTGAAATAGTGTGAGTGTGCAGTAGAAAGACAAGCAAGTTTAGCTAAAGCTTAAGAGGTCGTTTTATACCAGCATATCATGGCAGGGTAAATAATTAAAGAAGAGAAATGAAGAGGCTGTATGTCAGCTATTGTATATTATAGAAACGTGAGGAATCTGTTATGTAACTGTTAAGAAAGATGGTTTATGTCTATTATGTATTTAATCTATTTATTTAAATGTACCTCAGTGGCACCCAAGCCTAAGAACAGGCATTACAACTTCATCCAACTCTTTTTAATCTGAATGTTATGAACTTCTGCAGTTCTAGATGTAACAGGAGTGCCAAAAACATCTATTATATTAACAATTTGGATGGATTTAATGCCAGTAATTGTTGAAATGTACACAGAACCTGTCCTCTCAATCTGGGACTCTGTGGACTCGTTTTCCTGTAGGATTTAAATGGCAGATAATTTTTTAATTTTTTATTTTTATCAAGCACCACTCAAATTTCTACTTGTTCCCTTAATTTACAGGCTTAATTAATGAGGGTCTCTGACAGAAGACAGTTTACACCCATTTTCTGAATTTTGACTATCCAACATAATCTATATTAGTAGCTTTTACTATGTAGGTCTGCTGGCGGGTGCTTCTTTACAAGACCAAGTGGTAAAAGGATGGATTCCACAGATAAAAGCTTTTGTGATTCTTGAGTAAATAAACACATTCAGTTCCTGCATTACACCATTTTTAGGTAGTTTGTTCCCCTTCTGCAGAGTATTAATGCCGTTTGTCTTTGCAGTTGGGACTTTCTTTTTGATGTGGTGATTGACTGGAGTTTGCCAATCATTTGTTCAGCTGTCTAAGCCCCACTAATTTCCCAAAGTTAATCGTAACAGTGTGTATTGCTGAGATAATGGAGCTGGTTGCCATACTCAGATTATTGATGCAAAAGTCATAAAACTGCAGTGTGAAAGGCATGCAATCAACACGCTGTGAAGTGTTTTCTGTTCTATACATCTGTTTTTATTTGGTACAAAAGAAGCAGTTCTACCCATTTTCTCTAGAAAAGATTTGATAATATAACTATTAATCACTTGGGATAATTTGATTCTTGTTTTCAACAGTGAGAGTAGCTGAAACAAAGTTAAAAAAAAAAAAGAAAAAGGTTTAACAATGAAGTTTTAAAACCAGTCATATTCAGCATGGGAGGTAGTTAAGAATCCATACATTATTAGAATTTATTAGTGCACTGGTTATTTATGTGATGCCATCTTTTCTTGAAAATACTCTGTAAAGGAACAGAAAGGAATGATTTAGATGTGAAAGGCTATACTGTATCTGCAACTGCAAGCTGTATATACCAATACTTAAAAATTCAAGAAGGTATCTTGTTTGAAAATATAGGATGCTGCATTATAACCAAAGGAGAATAAATGAAGAATCCATAATGTTTCTTAAATATTCTGCAAGCTACTGAATATGCTGTGAGTCTTACCACACTAGAGCTAGCAAAAAAAGTTGCAGTTTTGGTATGCTTCATTAACTGTTTGCATACAAGACAAAAGTGCTTTCTGATGAAGTGTAAAACCAACTTGGGACCAATTTTCCACAACATAAATTCAATGTTCATTCCATCCCCTGATATTCTGAGATTCAAACAGCTAGGGAGGTTTTATGTCTTATCTTTCATCAATAATTATTTTTAATTCTACAATTTCAGATTATTCAACCAAACTAATAAGCTCAGATTTGATTTCATACTGTGATGACTGCTGTTAAAGACACATTGGTTAGTCTGGTTATGCATGTTTTTAACCAGCTACTTCAAATTCCGTATTATCATAAATATCTCTTACTAGAGTTATTTTCTCAAGATTTATAGTTGGGCAGATATGTTCAAAGTTGAATTTAAGATCAGACCTTTTTCACCTTCCATCCATCTTTTCATCTTTCCATCTTTTCCATCTTTCATCCATTATAGTGTGTTTTAACAAGTTGTATGGTAATAATGTGTATTTCAGTGAAGTGGAAATTGCTGTCTAGATTTGGTACTACACATATGTGAGAACTGATTTATTGAGATAATGTAATTAGTGCTCCTACAATTAATAATTCAAATTTGTGTTTTCTGAATTCTGTTTTGATGGTCTCCATTTTTCTACTGAGGCTTGACTGATGATGAACAATCTTTCTATCTTACTATAAAGTACCACGTATTTACTGAATTGCTTATTTTACTTTTATTACAGAACAGTTTAGCTACTTAGAGGAGTCACTAGGCTGAGAAGGTACATGCCAAATTCATGTTGTAGTAGTGTGTAGAAAATAATTGGAATTAGAGGAGTTATGCCTGACATAAAGGTTTGCAAGTTATCCTAAGTCACTTCCAATTTGCGTGGCTGTTCTAGTGTGGAAAGTGGTAAAGGTGGGCAATAGTGGAAAGGGAAATACTATAATTTTCTGTTCAGTTCCATGATATGAAGCCTCATTTTTACTTTAGAAATTGTGGTAGAGAGAGAACTAAGAGCTTTGTGGAAGCTTGGTGCTATGCGAGGTGGAAAGCTTGCTCTTGGTGGTTCCCTACTTGCAGAGGGTGCTCTGTAGGCTTCTAAGAGTTATTCTTGTCCCTGCATTTTGGGAAATATTCAGGTAGGTTAAGAGATGGACAGATTTCATCCTAGAACAGGAGGTGCTGCTGAACAGGCAGAAGGAATATAGAAGAAACTGGGTACTGAGATCAGGAGTAGTTGAGCATAATTACATAGTACACTATACTTAACCCCACATATAGCCTCACATGTGTATTGAATTAAGGTAAAATCAATGCTGAATACAACCGCTGAATAAATGTTTTAGAGCCTTTTAAATATGTCATTCTGTTTGAGTTTTGTGCTAATATCTTTCCACATGTTTTAGCCCATCACATTTTTTTTCTTTTTCACATACTGCGTTCAGTCCTTTATCTGTGCATTAAGCATAGGGACTGTTAGCATGTCTGAAGTAACATCTGCTCTGTCTTTTTGTTGTTGGGTTCATGGTATAATTAGCTCTATATTTCACCAAACACAATTTTGCTCCCATGGTGGATAGAACAGCATGAAGAAAACATAAATAATTGCAGATCAGAGAAACAGAAGGCAAAGTGGGTGTAGGTGGCTTTGATGAAAAAAAGGGTTAAGGAGAATTGAAGGTCAGCTCAATTTAGGATATAACATTGTTAAAATATACTTGACTATTCTCCAGTTTCTCACATCTGAAATATATAATTTTCTTGTTTTACTCTACCTAGTTTTGCTGAGAAGAAAGGTGTTTTTAAAACAGTAACTTTATTCTAGGCTTATATGTAAGCTTGAATGAACAAGCACTCATAGACCAAAGTGTGATTTTTTTATTAGCTTAAGATTACAGGGTATACATCACACTTTTCTGGACAATGCTATGAAGATTATCTAAAGATTGCAGGAAATAAGTGATTTTCCACTTAGGCTTTTTGGGTGGGCATTATGCAGATTGCTAAGCACATTTTTACTATCTGACAATTCACTGTTACAACTGTGCTTCCATCAAGAAAGACATCGGCAACCTGATTCACTGCAGGTACCTTGTACCTTATACCACGTATCTTGTACCTTGTACTGTTTGGAATATCCTCAGGCATCCTGCTTGACTCCCAGCTTCCACTCCTGAATGTCAGTGATCATATGCAACTTTGTGCTCTGTCATATTTGAAGCCCTGTGGGGATACATCAGATATCACAGGGCACCTGAAATGACAGCAAAATCCTACATGCACGCAACTGAACAGATCTCCGGTGCTTTTTGCAGTTGCCTGTGCAACAGTTTCCCTCATTGGGAAAAAAGAGTATCACTAATGCGATAGTTAAAAAGGTTGTTTTCCAAAACAGAGCTAATATTTCAAAATTTCTTGACGTAGTTATACGTATTTATATTTATATTTAAATGCTACTTTAAAAGATTTTACTTTCCGTAGTGTACAAAATTGATAACGTAGTTGGTGCAACTAATAATCAACATTTAATTAGTCATAGGATTTTGTGATGTCTCATGCATTTACAGTTATTTTAGTCATTGTTCTTAGCCTTGTCTTAACAGAAGCAATCTATAATGAGAAGTGATTGTGAGTTGGCAGAAAGGATTTTTCTAGCAGTACTAATGACTGATCATACTCTGTCCATGATGCAGGTCATCTTGAGTTTGTACCAACAGTATCTGTGTAACAATGTGGTCCATTTCACTTGTTTCTGTTATCATGGAGTATGAGAAGCTTTCCAAACAAAAGAAAAATACTTAAGTAGTTCCCCACATGATGTAGTCCAGCCAAGCTCACAAAAATGGTCATCTGGAACTTCATGAGTGCATTTCAGTTGTGGTTTTCATCCCGCGTCCTTGGAATTACTGGACAATGAAGGGAGAGAACTCTACTTGTCTTTTGCTTTTAGCAGGCTCTCCTGACTTCATCATTGGAGGAAACTGTAGTTTCTTACTTGGTGGTAAAGGGGTTTGTAGTGCTACAAAAGGTGCCTTGAGTGTAAAAGTTAAATAACTTCTTGCACTCACAGCACTGTCACTCTTTTTAGACAAACCTATTTGGAATATCCTTTTTTTTTTTTTTTTTTTAAATCTGCTGTGCACGTGCATATATGCATCTTGTACATTAGATTTTAGGTATGCAGCTTGATAGAAGGTTTTTTTGCCTGTTAACAACATTTTTTTAATATGAGCAGTAGTAGCCTAGGCTCTTTAATCAATGTATAAAAGCAAAGCATTAAATTCTCATTGATATACAAAATGAACCATCTAAAAATTGGTTGGCTATTTATAGCTCAGACACACAAATAAAGTATTTGTGACTTCCTCTTCTTGATGGTTTTTTTTCTTGTATTTTGTGCATATTCCCACTTGGTTAAACTTTCTTCATTTGAAATCTTAATAAATAAATAAAACCAGTTATGTCCAGACTCTGGGGTAGAAGTCAAAATGACTTTCAAACATTGTAGCAGGTCATGCTGAGGTAAGAAACATAAGATTTAACATCTCCGAGTAAATCACCATGAGGTACAATGATCTCAGTTGTCACTGCTTTTGTGTAAGCAGCTTTGTTAGAGTTAACTCTTTCTTGAATCATTACAATATTGGTCATTGTAATTTGCAAAGAATAGTATTGAGCAAGTCATAGGGCTACTGCTACTGGTACATAAAATGTAATTTCCCTCCTCTTCTGTTGCTTCCAGGCTGCAAATAATAAATAATTTTGTTGAAGAGATAATAAAGCACCAACTGGGTGCTTGTTTAATTCCTGTCAGGGGAGATCTTCAGTAGCTTTCTAAAACAAAGTAATTAGAGAAGTAGTTCTTTTATGAAAAAAAAAAAATACAGAGATTATTTTTGTTTATCTCTTGTGTTCTTACAGGTGTTAATTAGAGTAGAGTAAAAAAGGTTGTATTCTACTTCCATTTTACATCTGAGTCATAAAAGTTGTAAATCAGCTACAACAATCACAGAATATATAAAGGAAAATCCCAAGTGCAACAAGAATTTAGACATAAATGACTTCATTGTACTGGTGAAGGTTATGGTTGTTTAGTGGGAAAAGAAAATAATAGAAAACATAGTAGATAAATAAAAGAAAAGGATGTCTTGGGGGAGGGGGGTGAGGAAATGTTTCCATACTAAAGTCAACATGCAGAAATAAAACCAACATCTGCTCCTCATTTCTCCATTTGATTTCACTTTTAATTGCAGAACTTCATAGTTAAGGCAATTTCATTAGTTCTTTAGTTTTTCCTTTACTGTGGTTGAAGCTACTGACCAAAATCAGAGGCACCGTGCATGTGTTTGTGGTCTTTTTTCGGGACTTTGAGCAACATTGCCTAATGATGAATCCTGCTTGCCTTTTGAAGTCATGTCTCCTGAGGCTTTCTGCCTTTTGTGTTCTCTGGCCAGAGAGCTTCAACTCAAGTGGCTTCTGATGTCAGCTCTGGTGGATAAAGGGAAGGTGCCAGAGTTTAACTCCTCTGGCTTCTCTGTCACTCTCTGAGTGTCTTTGTGTTTCTCACGTTGTAGTTAACAAGGGGAAACTGTGTTTTTGCAGCATGGGCAGAGTTAGAAAGAGTTGGAGGAGGTTCAGCCCAGGCTTAAGTTTTGTTGTCACATGGTCACAAGCAACAGATTTGCACTAACCAAAGAAAGCACCTTTAACATGTGATTAATTGTTCTGTCAAGAAAAGATAGACATATTACTGACTTCACCAAACGGTGTTGTAATACGGCTTCAATTTGACGTACTAAGTGAATAATAAGGAGGTGGGTTTTGTTGGTACATCAGACAAAAAATAATTGTACCTTAGATACTGTTGGTGAGTTGAGAAAGTCTGAGGGTTCTGTATAGTCAAGAAATTTGTCTTGAACAGTTGGAGAGTAGTGTGCCTGCAGGATTCCTACTTAAGGATATCTGCACATAGCTGCAAAGAGTAAGGATTCCAGATAATTGTATGAAATCTTTATAACTAGGCAGAATTCTTCATAATCATTAACTGTCTTGCAAGAGGTGAATTTCACCCAATAGCAACTTGCAAAATCTCCAAATTTTTATTCACAGGTCTGTATTTCTGAGCAACTTATGCTCGAAATCATGTACAAAATTGCTTTGTGTATTGCCGAAAGAGTATTTGTGCTATATTGTCCTTTCATATTTTGCAGCTGATGGATTTGCTTCATCCTAAGTAAAAACCAATGAGCATAATCTTGAATATTTTAATTTTTATTACATTTAATAATCTGTATGTTGATATTTGGACTATGCACGCTTCAGTTCTTAATCCAAACTCCTGAGTAGATCAGCTTCTGAAGCACCTCTGTTCCCCATCCCATATAAGATCCTTGAGCCCAGGCACTGCATTGACTCTGCTTTTCAGTGTGGTGCTCAGAATAGCAGAGATTATGTTCAAAAGGGATCTAGGCCTTACGAGACTGGCACAACTTACTTTTGTCCTTTGAAACAAAGTAGATTCAGTGACTTAATAATCTGGTTTTTTTAGGGCCACTCTATGAAACCTGCCTTATGAGAGCTCTCTAAATTATGTTGTTGTGATTGCTGTTAATAAGTCAACTGTAGTCACTGACCAAAGCAGCATCTTGAATTACGTAGAATTACTGAAGAGCATCTTCTCATCAAACATGCTGTAGAGTCAGCTGTTCCAGTAAGTGATTTTTATGGTTTTGAGAAGTTGCTTCACTAAACCTCGACCCAGTGTGCTATATAACTAACTGATTTACATGGAAGTTCTGGAGGTTACTTCTCACTCCTCATGTATTACACATGGGTTAGCTGCCTTTTTGATCTCCATTAATATTGTGCACTCAGAAATGTTCTTCAGCTTTATGATTGGGGATTTTCTCCATTCATAATTTATCGTATGCTCCTGTTCTATCAAAATAACTCCCTCACTGTATCCCATTACATACACGTTATTTAAAAAAAAAAAAAATAAAAATCACTGAATTGATCACGTGGTCAAAACAAGTTTATCTCTCAATATGTTTAATCATTCAAAGTATCTTACTGTGACATCTTATATTCCTTTTGTTTATGTCTGTCTCATAAAGTGACCTCTTAGATTGTGAGAATCAATCAGTTTTTTCTGCTGCCCATGGAAAGTAGATGTTATAGAAAGGTATCCACTTCACTTATATGGCTTCTTCAAGTGGAAGATTAGAACAGTGACTTTTCATGGAGTTCTGACTTGCAATGATATTTTAATGTTGCCCTGGAAAGTCTTCCTCAGCAACCATGGGTACCAGCTTCTGTGCCCATTAGTTGTATGCAGTAGGTGTATGCTGCATCGTGGCTACAATGAGTAGAAATTCATTCTGTTGACTCCATGGTTAACTGAGCCTTCTCTCCCTGCCTCACTTGTTCCTGATACTCTATTTTAATTGGCTATTATGGATAATTTAATTTATAATTGAGTCCCAAACTGACCCATGTTTCATCTTTAACTTAGAAGTTTGAATATGTATTTATTTGTGGTCAATGAGTTTGCATTGTTTTAGCTCATTGACAATTAATTGGACGGCCTTGGTCAAACTCCTGGCAGTGTTTTTTTTTTTCTCTGCATGATCTCATTCTTACTCACTGTCTGAGGCCTCTTTCAGCTTAAGCAGGGAGGGAAAGGTATGCCCTCCAGCATGAGATAAAGCCCCAACCAGTTCAAGATGGCTGTTTGAGACTGAACGTAGAAGATTTCAGCAGATGGCTTCTAATTACTTGAGATATGCCAAAGTGCTGAAAGGAGTATTTGTATCTTTAAACTTGAGGGATAGCTGTACCTGACACGATGTGAGTGGCATGTGCATTAATGTACCCATGTCAGCATTTATTCCGTCTACAGTTTCTGCCATGAGCTTTATCACAGATAATTGTCTATGATATGAATGGAACTTTCTTGAATATTGTTGTAATAGAGCTAAAACTAATAAAACTATTACAGAAAGTAGAAGAAACTCCTATGCTTTTTAATGGAAAGTAGAAGTAGACTATCTATATTCATGCTTCTTTTATCGAGAAAGCTATGGAAAAACTAAAAACTATCATTTTGACCTTTTAGTTGCGTTCACTGGCAAGTCCTTTTTTTATGATGGCAAGCAATTTCTTTTTTTTTTTTTTTTTCCTTAAGATGCAGGGAAATTACTGTTACATTAGTTGCATTAAATAATTGAGAATTTTGAGAGCGAGATATGGCATGCTCACCTTACTCCCACTGTTTGTCTCAGCAAGGTCAAGGGAGTAATTGTGGACCCAGCCTGCCCTAAGCCAGTTGCAGTACATAATTGCATGCTGCCCTGGGAGCAGTGTAAGAAGGAAATTGTGACTTGAAGCGATTCTGTCTGGTATTTTCAGGGGTAGGGTCAAAACTGGCCTCAGTGTCTGCTCCCTCCCTTCCCCTACCGGTGGGTGGTGAGTCTGTAGAACTCATTTCCCCTCCTGAGCTGCCATCTGTGATTCAATAAACTGATTTAAAAAAGAGTAAATCAGAGTTTCTTTCGGGAGATTTGTGTATCAAACTCTTCTCGCTCCTGAATATGCATGTACTTCTCTGTTCAGAGTACTCACTTGATGTCTTGAAATAAAATTATTTCATGTGATACCGTGCACATATTTTTTTTCTTCATACAACTGAGATTTTGTTTTGTATTGTATTATTTTTAAACTTCCTTCTAGGACCTTGTGTTAATCAAGCAGTAAACTTTTTTTTCCTCCCTTTTTGATGTTGTTTAATTTACTGGTAGTTCTAAGACTCAGCATGAACCATATTTCTAAGCAGCTTGTTTAGCCATAGAAAATGGTCACCAACCAGAGCTAAGGCGTTCCAAATTCCCAGGAGTTGAGCTGTTTCTATTTTGAAATGCTTTAACCTTCTCACTCAATTAACAACACCCTTTAATTTCAGCTCCTTGCAAGAATATATCCCTGTTTCCCTGTGTAAAACTAGAAGCTGCATCAGTTCTGTCTTGTACTGTGAAAAAGGGGCATTAGCAGAGTTAGAATATAGATTTGTTTAAGGAGCTGTGAGCAGCGTATCACCCCTGATCTTTTGGCAAGGTTTACAAGGGAAAGGTATGAAGCTGTGCTTTCCCCATCACCACAATAGAGATCTCTCTGAGACTAAACACTTCTATTTCTGACAATTCAAAAAATAAAACATTTGCTCTGTATAATATTGTCAATGAATTTGTTTATGCTACTTCTAAAGTATAATACAAGTTTCTTTATTTTTGGTTGGGTTTTTTGTTGGTTTGTGGTTTTTTTTTTAGATTCAAGTAGCATTGGAATTCGCTTCCCTTTCTTCTTGTTAGAGTAAAAAAAATATAATCTTTCTTAAAATAATTCTATCCAAATCTGAAAAAAAAAAAAAAGAAAAAAATTGAAGATTCCCCCACATTCCCCCACTACAGTTCACTTTTTAAAAAAGGAGTAAACATTAGTAATGACATCTGGCATAATTGGGACAGGCAGAGTGAATTTTCCTTTGAGGGACAGTATACAGTTACTGTTGCTTAAACACTTCAGAGGAAACATGAAGTTACATGGTTTTGCTTGCCTAACAATACAGAGATCTGCAGCCAAAGAGATGGTTTTATCTTTCTGTTGCCTGTCTTCTGATGCCTGTTAAGTGATGCAATGTGGTGGTCTTGTTAGATAATAATAACAGAAACAAAATTTCTTTATGAAGGATTTCAGGTAATTAGGTAATGTCAACATTTGCACAACTGAATTATTTTTAAAAGTAGTATTGAAATAATATTGAAATAAACTGTCTCAGTATATTCCAGTGTCTGTCTAGGAAGTGTGGGTATTGATTGTTATATGCAGATTCCCAAATGGTTAAGAATATTGCATTTGCATAAAATGTGAAAGCGTGTTACACTCAGATATACATAGTTAAGAAATTAGCTGGGGGGTTTTTTTGGCTTTTTTTTTTCTTCTTACAAGCATTCTGCACTCCCATTGCTGATGCTCTAGGTTTCATATTTTGTTTGTGTATTTTTAATGTTTGCTTTAGATGTTTGGTAGTGAAGATATAGCTGCATAATATAAATAACTGCTTAGTGAAATTAAGAGACACAAATTATAGTAACTAGTATGGATAGTGAAATTTGCTTTTATCAAGTGACCCACAAACAATCCACTCTGCACCACCTAAGCATTAGTTAGACTTTTGATTAAGATCTTCTTGTCTCCTGGGAGGAAAGAAGGTATAAATACATGCATAACAAATGTGGTCCTTGAACTTTTATACAACTGTGTGCACTGATACCTGCCAAACATAACATACTTCAATTTATTCACCTGCAGGCTTCTGCAGAGTCTGTTAGGTTGTTTAATATGCAGAGGACACGTATGGAGAGAGCTTTTTCTTGCCCAGCTCTCAGACGAGCTCTACAAGAGGCTGTGCTTTGGTGGAGAGCAAAATGCTGCTGATGTTTTTTGAGCTTGGCTCTCTCTGAGAGAGCAGAAGCCCACTGAGCCTCAGAAATGCCCTTTCTGTCCCCCTTGAAAGAAATCTGTCTCTGTGCATGCTCCTACTTATACTGGTAGTGTGGGCAAGGGCAGGAAGGAAACAGAAGAAACCTTTTAAGCCCTCTTGACTACCTCAGCAGTCAGCATATTTGTAGAGAGTCCAGGATAGATATGGAACAGTCACAAATAATATGTTTGAAAAATTAATGATTTGACACTACTGTACTTGTGATCTGCTGCTTTCTTAAGGTTTAGGATAAAGCTTCACAACAATGTAAAACTTTGTCAACAGGGTGTTCAGATGTGACAGTGGTAGGCCCAGAGTAAACGTCCAGCTGCACCCCAGGAGCATCAGGTCCCTTGAAGGGCTGGAAGTGTCACCATGCTTGGGAAGGTGTTCTCCAGCTGCCTAGACACCCAACCAATTTAGGCTATTATGTCACACACCTGGAGGGAACAGTGATTTTTCTTTTCTTTAATGTAAACTGAGATGCTGGAATCATCATGTATTTGTAGCAAAGATTTTTAAGAAGGATGAATGATATCAGGATTGGTGATACAGTTGCTGTAGCTGACAACACTGTAGGTGGCAGAAACAATTATTTTTAGCTACCTTCAGAAATTTCACACATTAAACAAGAAACTTATCAGGAATAGATTTTTCTGAAGTGTCAGCTGCATCAGCTGGCACTTGCAGTGTACTTTTTTTGTGGAAGTCACACTACAATCTTAAATGTGAAGTACGTAAGGGTAGGAAATCCTTTTCCTGTGAACTGTCCAATCAGTCTTGCATTATTTGAAAATACCATCACTGCACACTTACCATCTTTTCATTTCATGTAGGAAGGTTGTGAAACTTTGAAGAAGCAGCCATTAAATATTTTCTAGTAGATAATTGTATCTGTCTGCTAGTATTTCCTTTTTGCAGTTCAATACCAAAGTGAGTCATGAGTCTTTTCTGCTAGTTAAGTACATGTGGATATTATCGGAAGTAAAGTAAGTTTGGTTTTCTGCAAGTGCTGTTTTAAATTAATTAAAGACTAGGAAAAAAAGGACATGAATTACCTTTAGTGTTATCTGCAAATATAACCCATTCTGCAGTTTCTGTGTGTGTCAGATATCCATACTCAGAGACTAAATGGTGTGTAAGAGTCTGACTATTCAAAAACAATTGTTGGGATCAAAGTCACAATCAGTCTGTTTACTGATCATTTTGTATTTGAATAGTGACTTCAACCACATTTGCTACATGCAATAATAAATGTTATCACTTTATTTTAGTTTTAATTTTAAGTAATTGCATCCAGCAGATGCCTTGATGCACAAAAGTATCATATAATGCATGTAATTATAGTTTCTGCCTATTCATTTATTAGCTATGTTTACAAGCAAGAAGTAGGTTTGTATTTTTTCAAAATACATGCTTGGTAAGCACTAAATCTAAGACTTATAAAAACATTATCAATATATTCTAATTAATATTTGCTCTTTTCCTTAAGCTATTATAAGGATACTTAATACACAGCCTAAAATTAGAGTTGACAATTGCAAATACAATCCAACCAACATAGTAATAAAATCAATACTTACATTTCCCTTGGGGCCACTATTTACTGTTTGCCATGCCATTTCCTTAATGGAATGGCAGTTATGTTAGTAGAAACCTTGTAAGTATGATTTTTATATTTTAACTAAAAGCAGCTTTTCCAAAGTAGTATGATTAAAAAAGAATGTGGAGTTACTTTCAGAAAATTGCTGTAAACATTTTGTAGTCAGTTTTAACAGAGACTAAAAAGAAACATCTTTTCATAGTAAATGTCACTGAGTTCTAAGATGAATTATTTGTTATGCCTAAACTCCTTTTCAGTTGCAGTGCTATAGATGTTAGCCTTAATCTTCAAATGCTTCCCTGATTTGTTTCTAGTTTCATTTACTTGATTCAAATTATTCTTAATCACTGAAAGCTCGTTTCTATGTGGAGGTCTGCAATGTTCTCAAAAACTGTCTGGCAGTTTATTTGGCTTAGCAAATTAAAATAATGGAGAAAAGTATGGTCTTCAAGATGAGTCATTGCAGCTGTTGCACAGATCTAATTCTGGTCTTTTGACCTGGTGCTGCTTTCACTGAAGTTTGTCATTATCTTTATCCATCGGGGCAGCAAGCATTTCTCTGCCTTGCAATGTGCCTGTAGAGTAGAGAAAACATGGTAGAGTTGACATTTTTAATGCCCACAAGTGTCAGTAAAATATTTCTCCAGTGATCCCTGACAAGAGGGGTGGGGATATGGATGAAAATCTTTGAGTTATCATGGCTTAATAGTTAATTTCTTACCAAGTTCTGCTGACCAAGCAGTGTGTTCTTGGTATGGGTAAGCTTTAGGGTAACAGGGTCTGTTACCACTTACTTTGGCTAAGCTACCAGGGACTAATTATTTCCTTTGATCATCTGGCCATATCCTAAGCTGTAGCTTTCACTGCCATTCTGCAACTATTATTTTGAATGGCATTCATATAAGCAGTTCACTTGTAGTCTGCATCGCTGTCTAGTTATAGTCACTGTAAGCATATCACATGTTAGGAACGCAGGAATATCCATTCCATCTGAAATAGTAACAATTGCAAAATACGGAATACAAAAGAAATTTTAAAATAGGTTTATTTGAAAACACTGGAATTAGAAATGCTTTGTTCTAGTGAAGCGGTAAGTATACATATATTGAAAAGCATGCAATACCAATCTAATAAACCTATAACTGTATAATAGAAGACAAGAAATAAAATTAGAAAATACTGAATTGAACTGAAAAAATACTAGAACAAAATGGAAGATTGCAACAAGGTACTTTAGTCCAGTTTTGAATGTTTTTATAACTTTAAAGGTACAAATGTTATTTAAAATGCCACGTTTCTAATAACTTTTCTGTTAGGATGCTTGTAAAAGTTAAGTTGGATCTTGCCTTGTACATATATATATGACTATTTATATAAATATAGGCTGTGCCTTCAGTAGTCACCATCGTAACCTTGAAAAATTTTAAACTGAATTTTTTATCTAAAATATCTCTTTTTTATGTCTGCTGTCAGTCCATTAATCGTTGTTCTAAGTTTCAACAGCAGCAATTCAGTTTCCACAGTGAACAAGTCAGGAGAGAAACAGGTATATCATTCAGTATTCATTTTTGTTAGGTTTAATACTTCTAAGTTTTGGAGGAAGGAGTTAAAATGTGTCATTAAGATGACACTTGAATATCACTTGCAAATCAGTCTGAACCTGGCTTAGAAATTTCTGCAGTTGTATTTCATATGCCCATTAGACTTGTTTAGGAACTTTCTGCTCTCTTGCAGCTGCACTGGTATGGTCCAGTCACGAAGGTCTACATGGTCCTGCTAAGTCTTCTCTCCAGCAGTTTTGCAAGGAAAGAACATTATTTTGAAACTGCTGACTTTTGTTGCCTAAATTATATTACTACTGACATTTTCAGCACTTCATGGCTATTTCTGTAGAAGAAAGTCTCACAGTTTGATTTTTGGGTTTGGGAGTTGTAATTTCCTGCACTTTACTAATATAATGCTTTTTAACATCCTTCAAGGATACACTGTTTCTTGACTAACTCACTAGATTGCCCACAATAGGTTATTAAAATCAATCTGACTTCCACACATACCCGTGAAAAACTTGGTGCGGTTCTGTTGGAAAATAGATTAATCCCATCATCAGAAAGCAAACAAACAAAGCTTTTCCCAATATTAGATTCCTCCAGTCTTAGAACTTGTGTTATGCAAACCTGTGGTACTTAGTGGCATCAGCAAACTTTGTTTTCATTAAGATTTTGCCACAGTAATTGTGTGAACGGAATCCTAAACCCATTCAAGGAAACATATTTTGAAACAGGATATTGAAAATAAAGTCCATAGGACAACAGAAGTCAGTCTACATGCTGATGTCAGCATTTGTCTGTGGTGATAAAGCCAAGCTCTTTTCATGATAAAGATAAATTCATATCCAAATCTTTAATAACAAACAAAACTGATGTTAGCTTTTCACATTAAAGTCAGAAGAGTCTTTGTAACTCTTCCCAGACATTCAATTGTTGGGAACAAAAGTTACGTCCTGTTAAGAAAAAAAATTAATCACTCAAGTTATTACGTAGGGTGTACTGTGTATTCCAGGCTCAAGCTTTATAGTGAAACCTTTGAAGAGGCTGCCCATACCTACCAAATGTTGTAATTGATACAGAATCACTGCTATACAACAGCTGCAATAACAAGGTGCTGCTGCCTTTACTTTAATCTACCTCTCTTTCTGCCAGATTATTATGTTTTGAATTTATTCTTTTGTAGATCTGTGAGCTATCTTTCTTATGGAAATTAATCTTTTTAAAAGATTTGTACTCTCATTTTCAAACACTAATACATTCATTCAAGTATCCCATTATTCAGAACCAGCTGGCTTTTTATCTAGTGATATTTACTTCAAAAAGCCAAGTTAAATGGTATCATAGATTAATTCTCAGGGCACAGGAAAGCTTTTTTAGAGAAAAAGAGATTTGGTAATTACCTAGAATATCGCAATAAAATCACAGAACATGTCAAAAATGCGTTATATAATCTGTCATAATACGAAACTTCAAAAAAAAAAAGTTAATTCACTGAATTGAACATAGCATGTGGCATCAATATATGATTTTTAAGAGGAACATTATGTAAGGATAAAACTGTGCTGTGATTTATAATAAGCTATGTCATGATTTTTAGTTATGTATTTTTTCTTTGCAGAAAGCACTGAAACTTCAAAAAGGGAATTATCCACTGAAATTTCTTACATAAATCAAACTGGAAATAAGACACATTTTACAATTCAATTTAAGATCCCACAGAGACAATAATGTTGCAAGCTGTGCATTTTGCAGAGTAATATAGTAATGTCTAGTTTGCATTTTTGAAAAACCAAATTAATCACACTTTATTGAATACGTTGAAGCAAACCTAAAATTCATCTATTATTAAAAAACTTGTGCAACAAACACAAACTATATTTTATACATAAAGGACAAACTCATTTATTCATTAGGTTAAAACACTTGGAGTTTGCATTTTGTAGCTATGAAAGAAATGACATTTGCTACCTGTTCTCCTTTTTTAAATTTTTCAAAGCATTATGTTCAGAGTAATCTGCTTGAAAAATTCTACTAATACTCTAACACAGTATCAGTCCCGAAGACTGCACAGACATCCCTGTGGAACTTGAGGGTAGTCTTGTTTTTTAAATATCCTTTTTTAGTGAATCAAATAAGAGGACAAGTACTCTGTTACCACGTATCTCACATTCAAATAAGATTTTATCCCTGGGAAGGTTAACTACAAGTTAATAAAGTTTTTAAGCCATTTTTAATATTTGTATATCCCTTCAGCTAACATGTCTCAGCCCTACTTTGAATTAGAACTTTGTACTCAGCTGTGCTTAGGCTGATACTACCTGAAAGGGCATCGTAGAGACGTTGGTGCTGGTCTCTTCTTACAGGTAATTAATTATAGAACAAGAGGGGATGGAATCAAGCTGCAAAAGGGGAGGTTAGACTGGACATTAGCAAAAAAAAATTTCCCAGAAGGAATGGTCAGACACTGGAATAGGCTGCCCAGCGAGGTGATAGAGTCACCATCCCTGGACGTGTTTAAGGGTCATTTAGATGTGGTGTTGAGGAATATGGTTTAGGGGAAAGCTTTGTACAGTAGGGATGATGGTTGGACTCAATCATTCCAAGGGTCTTTTCCAACCTGAAAGATTATGTGGTTCTATGATACATCAGAGAAACTGGAATGAAACTTGGGCCTCAGTCAAGTCTCACTGACTTCAATGGAAATCACATTTAAGTCTTTATTTTTAAAGGGAAGTATACTTAAAAATGATTTGTAGCTGTTTTCCTGTTACAGAATATACATGTGGAATTCTGTATGCTGCATCTTGAAGGGTATGTAAGACGAATGCCAAATTTGTATGCCAAATGTCAGTCAGTACTACTTACAATTCCATTTCTAGGAATAACACACTAAGTTATTCTGGCCTTCAGGCCAAATTGGATTTCTAGGATTTGATTTCTAGGATTATTGTTGCCTGTTAATGATTTGTCTGTAAATTTATGTCTTGTTGATTTAAAATTGAGAAGCACAGCTTTTACTGTAAACTGGTAGTCATTACATTTATTTTTGTCAGAAATGTATATTGACTATATACTAGACAGATTATTTACAAAACCAAAGCTTTTGAAAAATTATTGCAGTTCAGGTTTAAAGAGACAGAAATCTTAAGTTAGAGTTGAAAAGTTCTTAGCTGACACAACTTTTGAAGAATTTTTCCTTGAGCATCAGGACAACTGGATCTTGTCCAATACATCAGTTCAAGATTTTTCAGTATAAAAATAACATTGTCGCTTTTCTTTATTTAAGGAGCATTATTTCAAACCTTTCACTTATACTTTCTTATATGCAAGGGTAGTAACAAGTCTGACAACACATTATGCACAAATTTTTCTTTTTCCACATGCATATTATATTTCTCTGAGAGAGGTAGAGGCCTCTTAAGGCCCTGTTGAGAAGCACTTAGAAGACATTCATGAAAGCATTTTCAGATTAGTTTTGTGTACAAAAAATGACATGGTTTTACTGTCTAGTGCTTCATAAGAACCTTTTGTGACTTGTCTTCATGCTGTGCTGGACAAAGTGGAGGTTGAGTTATGCTGGAGGTGGACAGATACAGTGATTACAATGATATTTTTCATTTATTTGCAATAATTCCAGAATACCAGTCCCAGAACTTCATCCTGTCCCAGCAAACCTTAAAATATATTTAGGACTCTGCTTTGCTTGATTTTGTCTTGATAAAACTCAAGGTGCAGACTGGGAATGGGCAATGTTAATGCATAACAAACACCTCTTTATTTGCAAGGCTTGTTGTGTCTGAGAGACCTAACAGAGAGAAACATCTTTATCCATTTGGTGTGCAGAGGATTGAACACAGGCAGCTGAGAAGTCATCTCACCCACCCTGTTACTGTGTAATAGCCACCACTTAAACACTAAGCAAGAAACTTCTCCAGAAAGCAAGAGAGATGGGAACAGAGGTTGTCTTCGTCAACACTGTACTCACAGTTCTAATCCGAAGAATATTATTTCTAATTGAGTCAAAGCAGGCTGAAGTACTTTTTTGTCTATATGTGTACCTATTGTCTCTCCTGTTACATATCTCCCCTCATCTCTGACCAGCTGAATTATTGTCCATGAAGAAAGATTGTGGTAGCTGGGAAACACAGTAAGACGTGCTTATGTATTTTCTTGACCACTGGAGGAGTTTACCATCCTGATTTTTACTAGATGAGACAGATGTGGGTGTGAATTTCTTGCTAGAAATTCTGTCTAAGATACAGCTAGACACACTGTTAAAAGCATAGGTAAAAGGTGTGTGGATTCTGCACAAATTGAGTTGATACAAGGTACAAGAAGGACTAGAATTACAGTAAATTCATGTGGGGTTGGTAAAGTTATAGAATACTAAATCCTGGCATAATAGATTAGGAGAACTTTCTTGTACTAGCGCTATTGCAGGACAAAGAGAGACAACTCTAAGGCCAGTATTGAATAAATTATCGTGACATGTTATCATTTAATGACAATATGATTTTTTGTCAAAAACTGGCTTGGCTTTGTCTCTTCTACAGTAGGTGAAAACATTTGTCAGGGAAGATGGCTGTTGGTAACAGTGGTCCATACCTCTTCAGAAGTCAGGAAAAATAAATACTTCTAAAGCTTTGAACAAGATTTTAAAATAACTTTAAAAATACCTTTTAGATCGTGCTATTTTTTAATTTAAAAACAAAAATAGTAAAATCAACTAGAAAGTAGTTTCTCCACCACCGAATCACAAAAATACAGTAAAATATTTAAGAAATGTGCTCCTTAAAGATTTAAACCTTTCATATTATTCCCTCTTAATCAAATTTCATTATTTTGGCTGTCTTTAAATTAAGGTTTTACTTTTGAAGATTTTTGTAAGGCTCCAGTCAGAAAAACATCATGAGTTGTAAATGGGATTGGGTATCAATATGCAGATAAACAGGAGAATATTGGTAGACTGAATCTCAAAGAGAAAATGATCCTTTTTGCATAAACAGCAGAAATTGTGAGAAGCCTTTATAACAGATATACGTTTATATATAGATCTTTCTTACTGAGTGAAATTACTTGTAGTCTGTCATCTGTGTATATGCACTGGTTTTTACAGTATTTTCACACTCTAAGCCCTTTGGAGCCACAGCTGTCCACCTGTTCTCTCACATATTATTACTACTGCTGCTTCTCCTAGTCATAGCAGTTGTCATTTTTTTCATTGTCATCATGAGAAAACAATAAATCATGGGCAGGAACAGTTTCAGGGGTCCAGAAACAGAGAGTTAGGATCCATGAACTCATGGATAAAATTTCCTTCTTTAAGGCATAGTCATCTGTCTTGGGACATGAAAAAACAGACACCCCCCTCCAAAGGTTTAAGAGTACAATGAAGTTACTATAGCATAATTAAGTCCTTAGTAACAGCTGAGATGCAGTGATTGTTAGTCTGCAGTGAACACTGAATAATATATGTATTAAACCTCAATGAAGGAATTCATAGTACGATTTTAGTTTTTAAGCTGAGAGCACTGTATTTCAGGATGGTTGACTTAGATGCTCCATATGCATTTGTATAGAAGTGTATAGGATGTTTTTAAGTACATGTATAACAGACATACTATTGTATCATTTATGTGTGTATGGTTTGTGTGTGCAACATAAAGGTAGAGAATTGCACACAGCTTCACAAATACGTGTTCAAATAACACTGTGAAGTTGTGTATCCAAAAGCAGGAAAAAGGGAATTTTAAAAGTAATGATAATAATTATCATCATCATCATCATCATGACTGGCTTCCTTTGAGATGTGAGACTATTACGTGATGCAAATTTGCAAAAAGACGATATAAGAGATAAAAAAATTATAGTCTACATGAGAATGGGCATGAGAGAGCTAAATCAAAGCTGTATATTTAGTTTAAGAGTAAGCACATGCTTCCAATGGAGAAACCTGAGTTTGTGTGGTCTTCTGGCTTTACTGCAGCAATTCCCTTGTGTAGAAGAGTTATGACATCCATTAGGAAACCTCTGCTGCCAGGACAAGATATGTCCAGCCCCATATTTCATATCGAGGCAAGATATGGGCAAGCAGCAATCTACTTTTCCCTGAAAAGGAAGCACAGCCACGTGCTCCAGAGAGTGTTTGAAAGTTGTTGCAGCTGCTGGGTTTTCGTGCAGCCAACTTGTGGTAATTTTCCCAGAGAAAACAGGGATGTAATTGCTATGAGGCCTTGATGTGAATTTAAGACTGGATGATAATCTGTTTATTAATAAGGACTGGTTGTTGATTATTTAGCCTTGTTTTCTAAGAAAATGACTGAAAAATCAGTAAGTAAAAATCTGTAATAATAGTAATACTAGTCGTAATATTAATAATAATAATGTAAGAATAATAAATAAGAATGTAGTCTGAGTGCAACCTTTTAGAGCCTGGGCACTGCTGGAAATTTAAATATTCCTTCTAAGTTCAGCAATTTCTTCTTTAATCATTCATAAATACAATTATCTGCAATATGTCAACCTCCTTGCTTTGCATTTTAATCCTGATGCATCTTTTTCTGAACAGACTAAACATGAGTTTACAGAGATCTGCTTGCTTTTAGTCTTCAAGTACTTCAAGTCCAGTGTATCTTGCATCTCTTGTTTTTCTGTATCACAACACAGCTGAAGCACATGGGGCAAAGTGTGGCTGTACTAGTGCTATGTATTTTTCTGCTTACAGGTGACTTTAGGAAACTCGGCTTTCTCACTTTCTGCACTTACCTCTGTGTAGGTTTTTCACTTCAGCATATTTACTGAGGATTTTACACTATTTTTTTCTATTATTTTATCATATTACAGGGCCATCAGCTGTATGAGGCAATCTGAAAATTGACAGGATTTTTCTTTTTGAGTTAAAGGGACAGTAATTACCTCATTATTTTAGAAAACTTTGGGTCATTTGAGATAATACTTTGGTAAAGATAAAGGGGAAAGACCAAGCGGATATTTGGTATATTGCTCTGGTTTGCCTTTTATATTGATTTTGAGTACTGCTCCTATAGAATTAGCTGCTCTAAACTCAAACCAGAAGCAGTAAGGGTCAGAAATCATGGTCTGCATTGTCAGAGGAATTGCCTACATCAGACCAGTGCAGATGTTAAGCACAAGCTCCCATCCAAATTCAAATTGTCAGCAAAGCTTAAGCACTTGCGCCACAGGCCCCATAGGACTGAATCACAATGCTGTTAGTCAGAAGCTCATACCTTCATCTTTCTCCTTGGACAAGTTTCTGGACTGGTCTGTTTTTCTTTCCACTGTACCAAAAATGCAGCCTGTTACACTGAACCTCTTATACTGCTTATATGGAGCAAAAACTTGAATAAAGATAACTTCTTTATAAAGTGAAGCAACAGAGGATCTTATGCTAAAACAACTTAAATCCAGAATTCCCAGAAAATGTTCTAACCACAGAGTTGTATACTACTCGTTCAAGAATATACTCTCACCTTTTCCAGAAGCATATAAAAGTGACTAGATGTGTAGTTACATACAATGAGAATATCTAGAAATATATTATTTAATGAACATTTTTTATAGATAAGCACATATAGTTGTAATCAGATATTCACGAAAGAATTTTTTATATTTAAAGACAGATGAAGAAATCACAGGGTTTTGTTGATTTTGGTTAATAGAGAGCTTATAAGTCTTCATAATATAAAAACTCCGTATCAAGGGACTAGCTGTAATTCTAGCTTTCTGCTCTGAAGTCAACATATCTCCTTAGGTGGATCAGACAGTAAAATATTGTCCAGTTGTTATTTTCCTGAATACAGTGCATACAGCTGCATCTAATTTTTTACTTACTGATAGTGTCACAAATGTACATATCAAAATTACACTCGTAACTTCATATAACCATAAAAATAAACTGCGTATTACCTATAAAATGAAGAGAAGTTAGGTATTTGTGAAAGGAGACAAATGGAAAATCTATTTTTAGGTAAATGTCACACAGACTGTAACTGAGTTGCTGAGCTTTCACTTGCGTTGGACAGTTTCATTATTCATTAAATCGAATTTTTAAAAAGCTTTTGCTCTGTTAATCTTTTGGTGAAATAATGAAGGATTAGTATAAAATATAACATATATTTCACAGGATTCATTGCCACTGTAAAAAAAGTTACTTCACTTACTAATTTATATAAATTAAGTATTTTCTCAATCATGAGTAACCTTATACTCTTATACTCAGCATGTAGAACACCGTCTTTTTTTTTCCTGGAATTACTGGTTTGTGCTTTTGTTTCTATTTATCAGAACATAAATAGGGAAAGAGTGAGTAAAGTCAGAACACATAAGGCTTACAGTGCAAACTGCAGCTATAACTTCTGTGATTGCCAAAGAATGCAATAAAAATTAAGACAGTGAATGTAGCATCTGACGTGACTGAGGCTAAAACCTCTTTTTCACCGTACTGTTGTTGTCTGCAAAGAAGAAATAATATGTTATGTTAGAGGTTCTCTTTGCTTCTTTACATATTTCTGCAGAAAAATGTTTATCAAATGATAGTCTTTTTTTTTTTTTTTTTTCTGCAGAATTTGCTTGTATACCTATTCATGTTTCATCATGATAAAAGCAGAACTACAAATACCAGACTGTAAGACCACTGCGTTAGAGCTAATGATAAAATTTTTCAATTATCAGGCCACATTGCTCACGGTCTATTTAAGAGCATACGCATGATTATATAACCGTAAAACAGCAAGGCAAGGAAAAAAACATTAAAAAAACCACATTTATCTAGAGCAGAATACAGTGTTCCAGAGAAGTCTTAGGAATCTTACTGTTTTCCTGTGTCATAGTACTTGCTCTCTTCACTTTGTGATATGTGAAGGGACAGATAGTGTTTACAGATGGCAAAGGTCTTTTCTGCTTTTAATGATACAGCAGTAACACAGAAGTCTCACAAAAGTGCCTTTGCCTATAGATGCCTGTCCTTTATGCAGTTTCACAACACAAGACTGAATAATACAAAAATGAAATAACAAATTTATAACAATTCAAATTCTAAAGAAGCAGGATTTGATTTGGACAGTTTTATGAAGAGGTTTCCTCATTGTCTGGAGGCTAAGCTTACCAATTTTTAGCACACTGATTATACATATTTTCCAGTGGACATAAATAGTCTAGATACTGAACAGTCCACTTCAAAAAATGAGCCAAGACAGCTGATACTGATGCTTTGTTTGGTAATTGTTGCTGAGATACAAGTTGTTTCAGCAAACACAAAAGATAACAGCAGATTAACACGACTGAAAGAAGATCAGTAGTATGGAGAAAGAAAGAAAGAAAAATCGTGGTCTGTGGTTTTAGAAGTTCAGGGTCTTTTGTGGTTTTGCTGTGTGATATTGCTTGTATATGTAACAGTACCTGAAACTATACCTGAGCCAGGGCTGGGATTTACTTTCCTAAACACAGGCTTGAAGCATTCTCTGGCATGCCATAAAATATCCCAGTTTTCCACATAAAAGGAAGGGGAAGACTTAAGGGCCTGGCATGTACTCTAATTTTAATTTCTAAAACCCACCTATAATCAAGAAAGGTTTGGTTTAGTTCCTTAGGCATAGACATGTGCTACTATCTTAGATACCCTCAATTATGCTGTTCTCCATCTCCTGATAGCCATGGGGTCTCCTGTCAGGTGTTGTGTTGTAGTCACCCACCCTGTAGGACATGCCTCAAATTATTTTGGCTGCCTCAGGTGGTAGGTGGCTAGGCAGGTGAGTTGAGTTTCGTCTGGAGTCCCAGGACATGGAGATTCAGCTGAGCAAAGAGAAGTCTGTCTCCCATAGAGGGAGCTCAATACTTCTCCAGAATCTGTTGGTTAGATCCCTCTTGAACTATCATGGGAACTAAACTGCTCAACTCATATTTGGGGAACCAAAATTAGGGAAAGCTGAATCCTAATGGGGACAGAATGAGAAAGGAAAAGGAATAAGCAAGTAAGTGATGTGATGGCAAAAATGAATCTGGTATGTTTAGATCAGAGTTTGTTTGAGAGGCTGACATTATACAGTCTATCTTTCTGCTTCATTTTCTTTTTCTTGGCTGCATTACCTTCCAGTCCAAAATTGTTTTCATTTATTACGACCATTCTTAACTACCTAATTGTGCTACTAATGAATACAAATAATCCACGCATCAGGCTTTTACATGCCCACTTCAGTGTACAAATAATGGTTTGTTGTGTAACCTCTGATTACGGGAGAAGGTAACTCACATTATGGAAGATACGTGCTGAAATGTTGGAGATGGGGAAAACACAGAATTCTGTAGTCTACCTTTTAAATTATGAAAATGCATTGTCATTTTTGTTCCGTCAGATTGTCTGGGATGAGTAAATGCGAGACAGTCTGAGCCCATTTTTTGAGCACATTTACTTACATTTGGAACTGCAATTTTGAATTTTTGAGTGCTCGTATGGGCACTATAACACATGAAATACATAGTTGGCTACCAAATTGCCTATTCAAGTGCACATGTATGGGGTTTGAGCACTCAACATTAAGCATCTGCATTTTAAAATTGGATCCCTTGTGCCTGAAAGCTTGAAAATGCTACTCCGTGGTCAGCCTTGTGCAGCATCAATTGAAACGCAGTTTGAATGCAATGTAGAGCTTCCAATTGCTGCTTCAGAAAGTGTTATGCTGAATCTGGAACACTTTGCATAATTTAATTAATTATGCCACTAAAAACTGATTTTCTCTCAATTTAAAGCAAACAGCTTTTATGAGGGTGAACTGGAGCACCCAGGGATATCAGGTGTCCAAGCTTTTAATCCTATTACAAAGACTTGACAACCACTGATGGAAACTGGAAAAACATAAGCCTCCAGCAGGGCAACAAGTGAAGAGGAAGAAGGGAACAGGTTTTTAATACTCTTTGAAACCACTGTATGCATTAAATCAAAACCAAACGTAAAAAGTGACAGGAGTGGTAGCTTGCACTTAGTTGTGCAGACGGTGAGTAGTGTCTAAGGAATAACACTTACTTCACGTTGACATTAATGAAAATAACTATTTCCTCTAAGACGAAAATTGTTCTGCTTAACTAAGGTAAGAAAAACACAGCAAATGGCCAAGAGTATCTGTATCTGCGTCTGTCCACTTAAAGTGTTCAGGAGTGCAACAGCCTGTAGCTTGAAAGTGGTTTCTAATGTTATGGATTGGATTCTGTCTATGAATTACTTTCCTTGTAAGCAAATCTTGACAGATGATGCCAGACTACAAGTATTAAAGAATCTGTCATTGACTAAGCCCTGGCCTCGATACGTTGCTTTCTGAAGCTTGTCTTCCCTCTTCCAATCTACTAGTGGGTTTGATACACCTCTAAAACAATAGACACTATGATTTTGAGGCAGAAGGGAGTACAGATTTAGAAAATAATTTTTCTCTCTAATAATTGCCAAAATTGGCAATCCCTGACTGACCATTGAAAATTCTGTGACCCGGTTAAGGGAGGGTTACAGCAGAATTGACTCCATCTCCATAGCAAACGTCAGCAAACATCAGCATGTAATGTGAAATTAACTGTACTATAGAAGATCTTGCTAATAAATAGGGAAAATATCTTATTACTGGGAACTCACCAGTCCTATAAAATGTATAAAATCTTCCTTGCTTATAATATTAACAAATATTTATATGTAAAGTAATTTATATTTCTGTATTGTATATAATCCCATATATATATATATATATGACATATGGATGTCATGCCATCATGCTTTGGTGGGAAAGTAAAAAAAAACCAATAAGCTTAAAGGATTTGTAAAATTATGACCTTGTGAAGACTACTATAACTTTACATGTAAATTAGAGAATTTTGCTCCAAGTCTGAAATACATTTCACAAACATAAGAAGAATGAAAAAAAAAAAAAAAAGGTTTTGAAAAATATTTTTATTGGATGGTGAAGACAGGAGAGTTTTTAGCTACAAACCCAAGACATTCTGGCCCAGATTCATCTTAGTTAAGCCATCTAAGTCTAAGCCATTTGTAAAACATTCTTCTGAAGTTACTGTACAGATGAAGGCATGCCCAGAGGCCATTCATTCAATTTATCTTTTGTAGTCTTTCCTTCCTCATTTCATTTGGGCATTACCTGATCACCAAGCAGTGCTGACTCCATCTGAATCGTACTGCAGTCACATTTGTGCTAAACTGGCCAGCACAGAGGGCCCTTACGTGCTTCACGTGAGCCACAGCAGGACAGACAGAACCACATCCAGCATGAAACTAGAGCAAGATGGTCAAAGCAACGTGTGCTCCACTGTAAGATCTGCCAGAGCAAAGTTCATAGAATTAGCCGGGTTGGAAGGGACCTCAGAGATCATCAAGTCCAACCCTTGACCCACCGCTGCGGTTACCAGCCCATGGCACTGAGTGCCACATCCAGTCTCTTTTTAAATGTCTCCAGGGACGGAGAATCTACCACCTCACCAGGCAGCCCATTCCAATGCCTGATCACCCTCTCCGTAAAGAAATTCTCTCTAATATCTAACCTAAACCTCCCCTGGCACAACTTAAGACTGTGTCCTCTTGTCTTGGTGAAAGTCGTCTGGGAAAAGAGACCAACTCCCACCTCTCTTCATCTTTTCTTAACATCTGGAAAAATTAGGGTTGGGTTTGTTCCTCTTAGGATTTGGCGTTGTGTAGTCAGATTTGTGGTGGTTGTTTCTTAATGAAGGCCTGTGTATCATAAAAGCAGATTTATTACTTTATGGACACGTGCCTAAGGTGGGGTGAATGACCATTTGGAACTGCCTGTTTTCTTCTATTAAATCTGCATCAATACCTAAATTTTGGCTAAAACTAAACTCACTTTTTAACTCTCATTTCTAGGGCAATGTTTTTAAGTGGGAGTATATTCAAAATAAGTGAATTGTGTATGTCACAGTTGAAAAAAGCAGAAAATTGGGCAAAGGAAAGAAAAAAAACGTTTCTAGCTAAGATTTAGCTCCTTCAATTATGTATGTGTTTGAAAGTAGGTTCATGGTTTTTTGAGAGTATGAATTCTCAAAATAAAAGAAAATGTGTTCACTTATCAAAGGTGATGAGATTCAAATCGTGTGTTAACCAACTCAACTATGTACCACTGCATAAAGGTTACAACAATTTCTTGTAAAATAATAAAAGTATCTCATATAATTGATTCTTTTCATTGTTTCATGGAATTGCTTTGTTTGATTGCAGGAGGGTTTGGGCTGAATTTTCATTACCTATTTCTGAACAATTTACACTGGGACTGAGACACTATTGAGCTAATGAGTTAGAATTTATATTGAGCCTTAACTGTCTTCATGAAGTAACTAGGGAAAGAAAATCATGGCAATAATGGAGTATTTTTCATTATAAACTATGTTGTACAGCTTTTACAATCAGGTTTTTAATAGATCTGGAGAAATTAAATTGGAATTCTACCAACTTTTGTGCTTTTGCCATCCTATGAAAATGATCTTAAAAAATGTCAAAATTAAAGTGCAAATCCCATTTCTACTGAAGTGAGGAGGAGGTGGTACTAGCCCTGTTGTTTTTTAGTCCCTGTTGGTTTTTTGGGCCTTGTTGTTCATTAAGTAGTAAGAGGTACATAAAAAAGCATTCAGACATCACTTTAATCCCTTATGCTAAATAGAAATTGAGTCTAGATTAAAGAGGTCTTGCATAATGTTATCTTAAAGTCTTTATCAGTAGAAATTCACATGAAAGTAGTAGTCAAGTGGGTGAAATCCTGCCCTACATGAAAAAGGAAACAATCATATATTGCTGAGGTGTATACTAATACTGCTGAGAATGCATACATATATAATATTTATTAATATATTCAAGCACTGTTTATTGATTGTGTATGGTAAATAAACTCATACAATGAGTGTATAGATTACTTTGTATGTGTAAACATACGTATACTCAATCTCAGCCTTATACAGAAATATGCACCCTGGATAATTGATAGATTTGAAACTTTTCATTACATATAAATGTACAAATTAATAATGTTTTACGATTTTTTAGTGTTTCCCTTTGATTGTATCCTTCAGTTTCATTCATTTTTCATGAGGAGATCTGCAATATTGAAAAAGGTTATTTCTCAAATTTATGAATTACTGCTTAATACTTAATTTGTCCACATTCTTTCTTGCTGATAGTCCATTACACTACCAGAAGACTACAGGGATCAATTAATAATCCCTTAAATTTTAATTAATAATATGAAATAAAATTTGAGTATATAAAATAGAATCATCAGCCCAGCACATCTACATATATGTTCATGCCCTCTATAAAGTAAATTTGTAATAGCTTTCAATATTGTTTATTTACAAATACAAGAAGAAATGCAAATATAGTTTCAATTGTAATTGGTATAACTGGCAATATCCTTTTTCTAGCCATTTTGCAGGCAAAAATAGTGTCTCATGGATAAAATAAATGCCATAAATAGTTTTACTTGCGAAGAATTACAAAAGTGTGTGTAAAATACACGTCAAACAAAAACTTCATGTGGGTGAGCACAATTATAAGTTCTGACGTTTAAAAGTTATCCCTACATAGATTTTTCAGAGAGTGGAAAAAAAACCCCACAAAACTCATCCCCCCAACCCACATATTTAAATAAACAAATAAATAAATGCATGAAAGGAAAACATGCCACTTGCAAAAAAGGTTACATTACTGGCCTTGCTTGCAAATTCAAACATTGGAAATTTGGAGTCTTCCTTTAGCCAAATAATATATATTAATTCCCCACAGGCAGCAGTGATGGTTCTTGGGATAAAGGAAAACTTCAACTCCCCCCACCCAAGGATCACAGGCCCCTGTTAACCACCCCAACTTGCCTGGACAACATAATGTTCCAGTTAGCCATCCTCTCAAACCTTTTCAACAGAACCACCTTCAGCCGAATGGTACGGGTTGTCATCTTTCAGCACTTAACACCAGTAGTTTTCCAGTAGTTTTTGGTTTATATAAATTGGCTGTGAAAAATCAAAAATGTGGGGAATACTGGAATACTTCCTTTAAAATACTAGGCAGGGGTAATGGACACAATAAAGAACATATATGTATGTAGTGAAATTGATACTTAAAATACAGCTAACCTGTGCATACGTGGCATAATGTATTGCTAAGACACCTTACAGCAGACATTAAAAAGGTAAAAAATACAGTATCCCAGAAGAGAACTGACACATAGCTGCTTTGACCTGCGATGTGAACCGAACCATCCTGTCACCTGTCACTTGAATATTGTCCATCAGGAACAAAAAAGCTGATGTTTTATAAAGATGCCTAAACTTATTTCCCTTTTTTCCCCCACTAGGATTGGAACTTCCTTTTATGATGATGCCCCACCCATTGATTCCTGTGAGCCTACCTCCAGCATCTGTCACCATGGCAATGAGCCAGATGAATCACCTTAGTACCATCGCCAACATGGCAGCAGCAGCACAAGTGCAGAGTCCTCCATCCAGAGTTGAGACATCTGTTATTAAGGTAACTATATCGATAAGTAAACGATTCTGCTTACAAATGTAATAAGTATTATAAAGGTGGGTAGATGTCAAATGTTATATGTTAAGCCATAAAGTGAATGGATATGAGAAACCCAGCTGTTGTATCTCTGGGAACACAAGAGGCTGCTGGTAACCAGTGTTATCTTCTCAGTTCTCCTCCCCTTCTAAATCAGTACTAAAATAGTGCTCAAGTGGAAGCATTTTGATACAGAATACAAAGCTTTCTGATTTCTCACATTTCATAGTCTGTAACCCAATGGCAACATTGCTCAAGAAATCAAGAAATAAATTACACCTTTCTTAAATTAGAAGGGATTGTTCTTCCAACTTTTAAATCTAATAATTTGAATTGAAATGCTGCAAATTATTGGAAGGAGGCTGAAAGGCTTGAGACTTTGCCTCTGCAGAACTTAAGTTGTCAAATCTCAAAACAGAATGGAGTGCAGTTGCACAAAACAGACCCTGTAATCTGCAAGCCAGAGCTGTAGTATTGTGGAGGTATCTCAGAAATATCTTATATCTGAAATTATCTACCCACTTAAAGTTTTGTTTGCTGTGTGTAATTCAATTAATCTGGTTATAGAGGTATTTAGAGACACGGAGTCTTGTCTCCTTCTGACCGAAGATGATCTCTTTTCATTATAAAGGCATTTCTCCCTTAGCACTAAATATTTATAATTTGAAATTATGTTTATTCAGATATCCACATTTTACCTTTTATTTTCATTAGTTCTAATAAGTGGGTACAGTAAGTACACAAACTTTTGTGCTTGTATATAGCATAAGTTAGAAATAGGCATGTGAAGGCAAGACTACTTGATATTATAGGGCTACCCTGGAAATCTGTCTGTTAATGAAATTCATTTGCCAAAAAATGCATAAGTTAAACTTATTTTTTATTTAAGTTTATTCAGTTATTTAAATTGACTTAAAATTTCTTGGACATTCAAATCAAGAGTTGCAGAAGTTTCAAAGTTTGCCATGATTTAAGCAGTGAAGAGGTCTGACTTTACTGACTCATGCTTGTGGTCCTGTCCCCTTTAACCTAGCAAGCCCAGAACCATTGAGTTCAAACCTGACAAATCTATTTTTCTGTTGACCTAGAAAAATATGGCCTGATGACCCAATGTAAATGTAGGGTCGCCTTTGGAGGCCTTTGGTGGAGTCCCTTTCTCACCTTCAATGGCATGGAGAGTTAAGACATTGTTTGGAGAATTGTTTCTTTAGGTGCTGTGCCAGCAAGGCTAGATTCCTCCCCTAATGTCCATTTGCCTATATCTTGGAAGTACACTCTGCTGTTAACTAACTATTTGATTACATGGTGATTTCTGCACCTTCGTTTTTCTATTTTCACTTCGGAGCTGTTCAGTGAGAGTTACAGAGTACTACAGTTCTCTGGAACATCGTACTATATTTCCTCTCTAAATTAAATTAAAATCTATTTCTGTTTCTAAATTTAATTTATTTATAGGAACAGTGACCAGTGGTATTGCAGAGGTATCTAAAAAATGAAGATAGGGATGGAACACATGCTAAATGACACCTGACATGCATGAATTACTGTGGCAACAAAACTTCGTTTTCTTTTCTGGGAGCTGTTTAATTTCATTTGTAAGAGCACAAAATTTCACCTTCCCAAGTGTTTGTAACCTTTGTTTTCTACACTTTGGCAACCTGACTCTAGCTTGCAAAGTGCAAACTAATTGTAGCTATTAAAATTGCCTAAGTTACTGTGTCCTACATTTAAATAAGTCTGTGGGAGCATACCCCAGTATAACCCCTTATCTTTTTGTCCAGTTACCAAACCCAGGTACATTTGGAGTACAACATTGCTCCTGGGATATGTAAAGTGGGTCCTGGTGTGTTCACAGATCTCACCCCATTACAGTAACATTGCTAGACTAAGGAAGCACTTAACTGAGAAGTATTTCTGACTCTTCTGATCTAAACCTCTCTAGTAGGTCTAAAAATATTGGACTCTGAAAGGGAGACTGTCATCATGTAATTATGCATATTATTTTAACCATGGGCAGTGCCATACCAGAAAATTTTCCTTGTTCCAGAGTCCCTTAACTTAGTCTCAAGTTCATTCTTGTAACATCTATCTGGAAAGATAGTTTCATTATAATCCAGGTGACGATTTTGGAAGTACCTAGCAATTTTTCATTCTCTGAAATGGACTAGCAGCGCTTTGTAACTGGAAAAATCACTTTTTTGTTGTTGTTGTTGTTGTTTTTAATTTTTGCTTATTTAAGTGTGCATTTGTATTAATACTCTACATTATACATTATTACATTATTATTATTATTGTATCCCTGTCATTCCTGGAAATTCAACTATCCTGTGTTCATACTAATAAAATATTCACCCATACCAACCTTTGTGCATATCCTGGCATAACATCTTGAGCAAGTTATTTGACAAACCATGTTTCATGTTCCCATCTGGTTTGCACATAACCATAATTTTAAAAGATGTGGACTTACAATGAAGTGTTTTTAAATGGCCAAATTAACCTAAGTTGTGTTTAGAAAAGTTTGCTCATTCAAGGGTGAAATGCACATTTTTCTAATGTTAGGACAGTTAAGAGTTTTGGGACATTTACGTAGAACCTGAGAGAGGCATTACCTAAGTGCTGCTGTAACTTCTTCAGTCGAGGCTTGTGATGTAGTCCCCACAAGGCATTTGTACTGCAGGTAAACAGATAAACAGAAACGTTAAATTCATCTAAACTTCTTTTACAATAAAAAATTAACTTCTAAATGTAAAAGCTTGCTGTGCATGGTTACTTCTGTAATACTGTAAGGGCTAAGGAACTTACTGTTGCAGGACTTTACTACTCTTTCCTTCAGCCCCTTTGTTGTACAATGTAAGTCTAGATTTATGTCCTTTGTTTTTGTCTATGTCAGATGAATATGCTCATGTGGACAGACATAGAACTGCCAAGTAATTATGTTCCTTTTTTTTTTTTTAAATACTGAACAGGATTGAAATATAAACCCCAGCAGCATAAAAGCATGAGGTCATTGCTAGGGGGATTTTCTTCCCATAAGCATGGACGTAATGTCACTAGCAATTTACCTGTTCCTCACCAGGTATAGTCAGAGACTGTGATTTTAGTGTCTGTGGAATTACAGTCACTGAGTAGTTGAGCAAGAAACTCTCTAATCAGCATTCTTTTTGAACCTTGCACTGGCAATGTACAGTTTATGAATAATAACTTACACTACCATAAAAATAAATATCTTAGAGAACAGATGTGAGAAGGTCAAGCCTCTTTTTTTTTCTTTATTTTTGCAGAATTATATAAATAGTGTAGTTGCTCTCTTTTACAAAACTTTGTCATTAGAATCATATCTTCCTTTTTATTTACTGCTACATTTCTAGACATTTTGGGGTTTTTTTCATTATCTTTTGGCTCATTTTTTAAAATCTAAATTTACTTAAATGTTTTTTCCTGAGTGAAAATGTTTCCACAAGTGATATCAAAAGTCTGTGAATCACTGATCTTGGAGTTCATAGATGTAACCCGAAATCACAGCGTACTTTTGAAATTAGAGTATAAGGTATTTACAAGTTAAAACTCTACATGAAAGTGAGAAGACCTGTGAAAATTTGTTCTACTCTGTAAAGTAAATCAATAGTAACCTTATCTAATTAAGTAGCAAAGAACAAATTAGGTCTTAGAAAATCTGAGTCTACAGATTACAAAGTATGTGGTTCATTGGATAGAAGAATTTCCTCTGTGAACAGTGCCACAGTAGATGACTTGCTGACCTTTCCTTCCAATTCACTGAGTTCACAGTTAGCACTGTTATCTTTAAACTCACAAAGCTTCAAATGCCTTTCTATTACTGGGCAATATTTCATTTCCTCATGATAAGAAGTGGGAATAAGTCTGAGATTATGTATGAACCAAACATTTTTTTTTCCTGCTATGTTCAGGAGATGAGACAAAGACGAAATTACAAGGGAAGCCTTACAAAAGCAACACCTTAGATTTGGCAGTGAACTCTGAGCTCTAAAATCTACAGAATTATATTTCAGAAGAGTGTTATGCCCTTTTGAACATGAGACAAACATTAGGTGTCTTTTTGTAATGGAATGTTTAGATATATGAGTTGGTTGAATAAGAGGAGAGCGACAACAAGCAGGGACAGCAGATTGTGACAGCAATGAATTGCAGTGAGTGTGCCAGCTGTGACCTGGGGATGCTTTAGACATGAGGTGGCTTTCATCACCTGCCCATGGTTTCAAAGGCTCAGCTTGTTAGCTGTTTCACTACATCAATTTTTTTCACTCAGCAGAAAGATATATGGAAATATAAAGGACATAGCTCATATTAATAGTAACTTGAAATAATTCTACATATTCTACATTGTAAAAGTTACAACAGAGAAGCATGCCGGAATAAAAGTTTGCATTTTATCTATGTGAGTTTACTAATACTTTAGAAAGAATTAAGACTAAAGCAGAAAAATACTTTTTCCATCTGAAAAACTGACCAGTGGCACAGTAGTTTTCTACTGCATATTAAATATATGAGACTAAATTTTGCTGGTTCTTCAAATATATCACAGCACTGGATGATTTATACTTGTTTACAAGGTTATCTCTTACTGTTACCCAGCAGCAGAAATTTACCATTAGTTTATTTATCCAAGGTAGATGCTGATAGGTTTTTTTTTAAAGAAATCACTCAGTTTATAGGTCTATTCTGGCATGAAATTTTGTTCATTCACTTTTTCAATGGCAACATGTCTTCTAATTGATGTAATTTAATGTTCTTATGTTTTTCACCTATAATTGTTGCCAGAAAGCCCAAATAATAGCCAAAGAGAAGAAATGCTACAATGCCAGATACAAATAATGGAACAGCATACATTTAAATGTCTCATATCAAGAGATAGTTCAGGGCAAGTTCAGCGGGTAGACCTGAAGAAATGGACTCCAAGAGGAAAATGACCAAGTTCACTTTGTAGAGAGGAGTGGGTAACAAAGAGACTTACAGAGGCTTCAGCCTAAGTCTTCTGCAACTGTTATTTAAGGAGAAATTTGATATATTATAAAACTTATAAATAGCAAGAATTACTACAAATGTTCTAGAATAAAATAATACTATTAGCTCCTAAAACATCTACTTTTACATTTTGGGAAAGCAAATACGAAAATTATTATTTATCTATAAAGTTGCAAGGATTTTATGAAGCAATTCAATATTTCATCTTAGGAACCAATTTAATATTTATTTTTGTTTTTATAATGATTGCAGAAAATATGTTAACCTAAAACTATTTGTATGAACTGGCATAAAACAATGAAAATTATCAGGTTAGTTAGAATAATCTTGTTTTAAAAAGAAGGTTACTATAAATATATATATGCACACTTATTTGTGTTTCTTCAGTTATCATGAGAAGATGTTAGATCAAAGTTTAGGTGAGCTCCTTTATTATGACGTAAATGTCCTAGAGAACACTGTCTCACCTCATTAATTGGTTCTATCTATATGATTAAAATTATGTATTTTAACTTGGAATAATTTTTTTAGTGTGAGTTTTGAGGATGACTATGGATATCAGGTCAATTGTGTCTCAGAATCATGTCTTTTTAATGATACGGAATCCTATCACTTGTTTTAAGATGCATTTGAGGTTAAATGGCTGCCATATATTCATGTGTGTTGTGGTTTAACGCCCAAACCAGGACAATATGAAGTGATCTATGTCACATAAAATAGATACTTACACATGGCACAGAGAACATAGTACAAATTTTTGTTTGGCAATGTGCATATTCACATGTATAACAGAGAACTAGGTATGTGGTGTAAGATTAATTTGATGCAAAATAGCCATGAGACCAGGTACAGTGAGTGAGATTCATTTTGCTGTCTTCTAGGGAATAATTCATTGGACCTGTTTTAGATAGCTACTTTAGAGTGAGGTGAATTGCACCTTGTAAATACAAGTGCAAGGGAAAAAATGAGCCTAGGGTGACTAGCTCAGATGTAGACATTTGTACTATAGACATTGACATTTAGGTAGACAAATTCTTGGTGTTTGGTTGCATGTTTGACTTGAATTGACTCTGAGATCTGAATTTCTCATGTATCTTCTGATACTTGAATGGCTGGTTTTCAAGTAAGACTAGATTTTTCAAAAGAGGAGAGGGGAAAAAAAAATCAGGAAAAGTAAAAAAAGTAATTTTGTTTGAAGACTTTTTTGTGTGTCTATATGTTTGCATCTTGCATAAATACCTTAGAAGGATATTTTGTTTGCTAGACCAAATACTCACTTAGAAGACAAAATCTAATTTATAAATTCAGTTGAAAGGATCCACACCAAAAAAGGATTCATAGAACTAAATTTTAATTTGGAGTGTTAAAGTCTTCTAGGCTAAAGCTGAGGGGAAAAACTGTAAAAGCAAAATATCCTATTTTCAGGGAATACAAAAGATATAATTTCACTCATTCAGCTAAAATGATGTCAAATAAGTATGCAGTTTTGCCGGAAAGCCATTCCTGGAATATTTCTCACACAAATTCAAAATAGATTAGGGAAATGAAGAGAAGAAAGCCTGTTTCGGTCATGGTGAGGGAAGCAAAAAACAGAAAAAAAAGAATAAAAGGTAGCTAGCAAGAGTTTTGTTTTACAAGCAATAAGTCATAGAATCATAGAATCATAGAATGGTTTGGGTTGGAAGGAACCTTAAAGATCATCAAGTTCCACCCCCCCTGCATGGGCAGGGACACCTTCCACCAGACCAGGTTGCTTATGGCCCCATCCAGCCTGGCCTTGAACACTTCCAGGGAGGGGGCAGCCACAACTTCCTTGGGCAACCTGTGCCAGTGTCTCACTGCCCTCAAAGAAAAGAATTTTTTCCTGGTGTCTAACCTAAATATCCCCTCTTCAACTTTGAAACCATTTCCCCTTGTCCTCTCACTACACACCTGTGTAAAAAGCCCTATTTCAGCTTTCTTGTAGGTCCCCTTCAGATATTGGAAAGTTGCTCTAAGGTCACCCTAGAGTCTCCTTTTCTCCAGGCTGAACTACCCCAACTTCTTTAGCCTTTCTTCAGGTGCTCCAGCCCTCTGATCATTTTAGTGTCTCTTCTCTGGACACATTCCAGGAGCTCTATGTCCTTCTTATGCTGGGGATTCCAGAACTGGACACAGTACTCTGGGTGGGATCTCACAAGAGCAGAGCAGAGGGGGAGAATCACCTCTCTCAGCCAGCTGTCTGTGCTTCTTTTGATGCAGCCCAGGACCCGGTTTGCTTTCTGGGCTGCAAGCTCACATTGACAGCTCATGTTGAGCTTCTGGTCCACCATCATCCTCAAGTCCTTTTTCTCATGGCTGTCCTCAGTCCTTTCTCCTTCCAACCTGTATTCATGCATGGGATTGCCTCAACCCAGGTGCAGAACCATGCACTTGGCCTTGCTGAACTTCATGCAGTTTTCATGAGTCCACTTCTTGCATCTGTCAAGGTCCCTCTGGATGGTATCCCTTCCCTCTAGGGTGTTGGCCTCACCACACAGTGTGGTGTCACCTGCAAACTTGCTGAAGGTGCATTTAATTCCATTGTCCATGTCACCAACAAAGCTGTTAAACAGTACTGGTCCGATTGCTGACCCTTGAGGAACGCCATTTGTCACACATCTCCATTTGGACACTGAGCCACTCATCACATCTCTTTGGATGCAACTAACCATTCAGTTACTTAATCAATGAGTGTTCCATCCGTCAAATCCATATTGTTCCAGTTGAGAGACCAGAATGTCATGCAGGACAGTGTTGAATGCTTTGCACAGGTCCAGGTAGATGACCTCTGTTGCTCTGCCTTTTTCCACCAAGGCTGTGACCCCATTTTAAAATGCCACCAAATTAGTCAGGCAGGACTTGCCCTTAGTGAAGCCATGTTGTCTGTCACCAGTCACTCCTTTGTCATCTGCTTGCCTTAGCAGAGCCTTCAGGAGGATCTGCTCCATGATCTTCCCAGGCACAGAGGTGAGACTGACTGGCCTGGAGTTCCCTGGGTATTCTTTTTTTCCAGCTTTGAAAATGGAGGTTATAGTTCTTTTCCAGTCAGCAGGAACTTCACCAGACTGCCGTGACTTTTCAAATATGATGGACAGTGGCTTTGCAACTTCATCCAATAGTTCTTTCAGGAGCTGTGGGTGAATCCTACCAGGTCCCTTGGATTTGTTCATCTTCAGCAGTATTGCTTCTTACCTAGTAAATATTCTGAATAGTTTTGCACACTATTCAGCTCATCAGATGTAAGTGCAAGGGTAATATTTTTGTCATCCTGCTGCCATACCAAAAGTCAGCAGATATTTTGTGGGTCCTGTCTGTCAATTTGATGTGGACATCTCAAAACCCTTCATTGACTCAAATGATTTAAATGTGAACATCTGAATTGAGCTGTAGGCATCTAGTTTTGAAGGAGGGTCTATTGACTTTGCCATCTATATTACAATTGGCTAAAAAGGAAGACTGCATACATTCAAGGTGGGTCCCTTTGTGTGGCATCCTAGACAGAAGTGTCTCTGAAGTTTCATCTCAAGCTCATGTGCCAAAACCGTGTTTAGATAATTCATACGTTGGTTTCAAACTGAACCCTGCACAGTTTCCTCCTCATACTGAATTTTGGAAAAGAAAAGTCACTCAGATTTCCTGTGGGTTTTTTATTTGTTGATTGGAAGACAATGAGCCTACTACAGTACAAGCCAACACCAGATTCTCTATAGTTATCATGCATTAAGTGGAATTAAGTATGGGAGTAGACAGTCTATAGGAAAACAACTGAGCAATGGACAGTACCCTAGGTGATTTCCACTGCCAGGATTATAATTCAGTAAATTCTGTTTCTTCACTGTGTAATGTAGACTTATACCAAAGCGGCATTTTGCAGAAGTTCCAAAATAACCTCTAACCATCTGAATTATTTACTAAACACATTTTTGAACATTTTCTTTTTTGAAAATTCTTAAAATGAAGTCTAAATATAAAGCTAATAATTTACCAGAGGCAAAATCCATCTCTTCTACGCAAAATCTCTAGTAAGGAAGACAGCTTATATTGATATTCCAGCACCGTTAGTTTATCACTATGACTTTTTCGAGCTACAGAGTATTTCAATTTATTATTGGTAACATTTCCATTTATTATTGTATCTAGTTTTGATAAAGACAAAAAATTGCTATAGACTATATTATTGATTGTGGAATTATGAAGCAAGGATATAAAAATGAGTTAGGATATTGTTAATATATTATCCATTTCTGCATAGTTCAATCCCCTGTTTCGTTAGGGTTAAGCGTTATTTTACAAATTAATTGATGAAGCCAGTATATATAGTTTTCTCATAGAGTTTATCTGCTGTGTCCTATTATACGTGAATAAAACTCATTATCTCTTTTGTTTGTGCAGTAATTATATTTTGTTGTCCTGTGCGTTCTTGTGCTCTCTCCAACTTATAATATGTACTGTAAAAGCACACATAAATAAATAGGATAAACAAATTAAGCTGTTTAAATAAATTAATTTACTCTGCAGCTCTGTATTCAAATCTTATGTGCTCACTGGATTTCATTTTAATGAAACCCTTCTAAGAACAATACATTGTATGCCAAACAGTGAAATTATATATTAAATGAACGATTAAATATACTGTGTTCCAATTTATACCAAATCTGTGCGCTGTGCATGCTTAAATCCTCCTAAATCTAAAGAAATAAATCTTCCACATTCTGAAAACATCTGCATTATAATCCTCCTCTTGAATACCGAGTCCATGGACGTATAACCATAATCAAAGTCATAATAAGCCTAGAGCTATGATGCAGTTAGAGTATCCTCATCAATGTTTTGACTTAAAAACCTAGAACTGTTAAAGTGGAATCCACTTAAATGTTTTGAAGCATTGCTCTGGAAGGTCGTCTTGCACTCCATCACTAGACCCATTGAATCCTTTTGCAATCAGAATCTCAAATTTAGGAAATATTTATTATGAAGCTTATCTGGAACAAATTATTGATTGCTATAGGTTGTCATGTTGCTAAGTTTTGTAGGAATGAACCCAGAGAAATAAATATTCATCTAGATATTGTGCATGAAGACTGTTGCAAAAGCAATTTGCTGTGTGAGGAACATGATGCTCATTTCAGGAAAACTTTCAGGCCTTTACAGACACAAGTTAATGTATCTTGTTAAACAAATACTATGTGTATTATTTCATTACCAAAATCTTTTAGTGAATTGAATGTATATGGTTGATTCATTGTTGTTTTTGGTTTGTAGGTGTTGGGGTTTTTTCATTAGGAGTCAGGATTTCAATTGTCAAAAGGAAAAAAAAAAAAAAACAGCACAGCAAAAAAAAAATGGTAGTTTAACATTTTCAATCCCCCCAGCTTATTTCTCTTAGAGGCACTATTTCTTTTTATCACTATTTGACCAAACGAACCTAACTCAAATCTATTTTAGCAATGGTATAGAGTCTTGGGAGCTATTAGTAATAAAGAGGAAACTGCAGGGAAAGACAGAATTTTCTAGGAAGTACTGTATGCACTCAGCTCCCTGTTTGCTATTTCTGCCAAAGTTCTTTATGAGATGTATCTACCTGCTACATATTGATGATTGTCATATAGCAGAAGTGCAGTTCAAACCATCACAGTCCTCATCTCATTTTCAAAATCAAGGAACATCTTCAGGTTCATCATAGCCCCTCCTGGCTACAATGCCAAGCTTATCCCTCAATAGAAAAATCTGAGTAGGTGGTTCTCCCTATTTTGAAGTAGTGATATGGCCAAAGATGAAAAACACTCTTAGAAAAAATGTGCTTCATTCAAAGTTTGTGCATCACAGTATAAGCAGACACTTTAGACTTCCATCAGCCGTGTTACTGGTGTAACTTCAGTAGAGAGAGAATATTTTCTTTTATGTTGTAGTGCTGCAAGATCTGATTGTGCAAGAAAGCCCCTTTGATATTAAAATATGGAATAAAATTCACCATGAGCTAAACCAACAATGTCTGCTCTTTATTTATTTAGAGAAGTTTATCATTCCTCATCCTGTACGTCTAAGGTGTAGAAGCTGGTAAACAAAATGAGTAGTTCTAATTCAACTGCACGCTGATAGAAATAAGGGAAAAACCCCAACCCTACAGCAAAATGAAAGCCTTATTTTTATAAGGAGTCCAGCAGGCAGTTTAAAAGCCTGTCGGGATAAATAGTGCTCCCATTGCATCCTAAAATGTAAGTTCTAGTGTCCTAAAATTGTGAAGTGTCCTTTGAGAATACTCTGCAAATCCTTGACACCTCAACAGAGGAAGAATAGGCTGTGATTTAGGGGGAAGATACAGCTTAGGTAAGTGGTGTTTCGAAAAAGACATTTAGTTTAACACTGCCTTCTTTTTGCCATTATTTTTTGTGGGATCTAGGAACGTGTTCCAGACAGCCCTTCTCCTGCTCCTTCCCTTGAAGAGGGCCGAAGACCTGGCAGCCATCCATCCTCTCATCGAAGCAGCAGTGTGTCCAGCTCTCCTGCACGGACCGAGAGCTCTTCAGACAGAATTCGTAGGTCACATTCTTCTCCTTGTCACCACTTTAGATTTGATTAGGTGCAGCTGGTTTTTCTAATCAAAATGCCCTTGTCTTAAATAGATCTCATATGTATCATGTTCAGAAGTTCAGCTGCAATAACTATCTTCCAACATTGTGTTCCCCAGTTTACAATATCATAGTATCTGATGCTACATTAACAGGTACTGATATTAACTGCCATCATGTCATATTAAACATAAAGATATGAAATACAGAATTGCAGCTGTGAAAGAATTTCTGAGATTAGTTTTAGAACTGAACATACAATGTTTTTAAAAGAAATTTACTTTTATTTGATCTGGTTACTGTGGTTTGCTTCCAAAATTGAATCTGACTTCATAAGCAACGTTTTACATGGTAAAATTGCTTGGCAAAGAGAAAAATTAAGTTAAAGGAATTAAGAACTGTGCATACTTTATAAATATTTTAAATACAAAAATTTACAATAGTGAGAAAGATGATACAGAGAGTAGTATTGCCTCATAGATCACAAGGGGCATAGTGAAATTGTGTCTCTGAGAGATAGCATTTTTATCAAGGCTCCATGTACAGGATATAAGTTACATGGCAAAGGCCTTGAATTCTGTGATACTGAAGTGCAGTGCCCTGGAAATTCAAGGTTTTAAAGACATATTATTTTATGGATATTTACTTAAATTCATATTACACTTGCCCATTGCTTTTGTTACTTCTGCACTGCAAGTTTTTGGGTTTCTGAGGCATCTTTTCACAGTGGAATTTGTCAGGGGATGAAACTGGAGGATTTGGTATGTAGCATGGAGTAGCTACATGAACTAGGTAGTCATGTTGGTTAAAGAGAAGATCATGGAGTAGCTACAGGAACTATGTCATGTTGGTTAGGTGCAGGATGTGTCTTTTAGACTGCTTCCTTTCAGTCTCTCCTCAGACTCAGGTAGCTGACTCTTCATTGACCATCAGATGAAAGATCTTTCATTACTATGTGATGAAAAATGACTTACCAAAGAAAATAAATGAGGCCTGACCATGACAAGCTGAAAATTCTGTTTTCTTATCACTTGGATGATTCAGAGTGCAGATTAAACTGGCATCCCATATACTGTGACCTATCTATTTCTCTGGGGTTTTATGAGTTCATAAATAAAGTTCTGAGAAAAAATACCAACCTTACAGCCTTGGATTTTTAATTGTTTTTTTTTTTTCAACCATTGAAGATCTTTTCCATTGTAAGTAAATCAAATTGAGAGACTCTTGCGTTTGCTCAGGAATAACACTTCTCTCTTTTTAATGAAGTGATACTATTCAGCTTATTCTGCTTACTTTCTAGCAGAGAGGGTTGGGACCTTTCCACATTGTTTCATTCAGTGTGAACATAACAGAGTTCGTTAAATACTGAATCTTATTTGTAAAATAACTTTTTTCTCTCCCATTTGATTTAATTACATCAAACCAGATTCTGAAGTACATCTGCTTTTGTGGTGCCAGCAAGAGTAAGATGACTACTACAGAAATATGGGTTACATATGAAAAAATTCTTTACTGAAACTGGCATAAACCTCTTGCTAATACAATTTTTCTGGATAAAAGGATAAGGATGTAAACTATATTATATGGGTTTCTGAGGTGTGTTTGAGACTTGTGAAGGTCTATTTGGGAACTGTTGGAAAGAGCTTTACAGGCTGTCTGATGAGCAAATAAGCAATTCTGCAGTTGCACAGCATATTTTGAAAAACAGCATTTATCACCTGAAAGGCCACAGTGCTTAATTTAAGTAAGTTTGGGACTGCATATCAGGAATGCTAATAGAGAAGAACTTTCTTACAGCTAACTAAAAAATAAACAAATCAGTAAGTATCTCATGTAGAGCATTCTATTCTTCTCTGGTTTGCTTCATTTTGTACTTCAATTCTTGTTAGATAAAACAAGGTGCTTGCAAATACACAACTAATAGTTTGAAAGCAAAAGCTCTCCCACTTTGTGGATACTGATAGCACTAGTTAAGTAACTTTGTGATTGTTAGAATTCTTCTATAATTAAGAGGAAGACTACATAGAATAAGCACAAAAGTGTATTGTTAGTATGATGGCTAATTTTCTTTCTGCCTGCACTTGTGTCTAGCAGCTGTCCATCAGAACGGGCTATCTATGAACCAAATGCTGATGGGCTTGTCACCTAATGTCCTGCCTGGACCTAAGGAGGGTGATCTGGCTGGTCATGACGTGGGACATGAGACAAAAAGAATACACATTGAGAAAGGTAATATGAATATTATGATTCTACTCTTTCAGCATAAAACAAGTATTGTCTCAACAGCTAAATGTATCACAACTGTCATTTTTATTTTTTTATTTGGGGTTTTTAATTTTTATTGTGTCGCAAATTAAATTATAACAGGATGATAGCTTTCCTGATTCATCATCTTTGTGGTCCTCATGAGTAAAGAACAGTATTTATATAAGGGAGAAACTTCATAAATATTACACAGAAGGATGAGTGAAAAACAATTCTACATTACTGTTGTGTGTCTGACCCTTCTACAACACCGTTTAGGTATTAAGTTTCTGTCTCCATCCAGTTGACTTTAATGACCTACTTCCTAAAGGAACTGAGCACCGTGAAAATTAGTCCATGTGTGCAAAAAGGAAAAAAAGCTAATACCAAGCCATTAAATTAGGAAATTGCATAAAATGAGGCTGGTACACATTATATAATGGGATTTAAATTTAATTGAGTATATGACCAAAGTGTTTGATCTAGGTGAATAGTCCACATGCACTTATGCTGATTATGACACCATTTCATCTCTGTTGGTATTCAAAGCTAAGTTCCTGTTCAGAGTTGTTACAAGGGATTTTGGAGAGGTAGTGGTAGAATTTTAAAAGGTGCATTTTATGTTGTATTTACTTAATTTATGTGAATTTTAAGTATTATAGACTAGTCTGGCTAAAAAAAGGTTAGAAATATGTCATATCCTTGGAAAAAATACTCTTTGGGCTTATCAGAAAGATTAGTTCTTTGAGCATAATGAGAGCAAAAGTAAAAGGTATAATAGCCAGACATTGAAAGAGAGCCAGAGAAATGGCCGCAGTAATTACGATTTCAGAATAAGACATTTTGTGCCATACTTTAATAGCTATGAGATGATACTTTCTCTGTCTTGTGTTTGAACACTGAGATATGAAAAAGAATTAAAATCTGGACAATTCTACGCTGGACAGGTGGCATTTTTAATAGGATTACCAGAAAAATTAATGGAAACAACATTTCTTTTATATAAACCATTTAGTTTGGTTCATTGCACACACAACCTGTTTTAGCTTATACTATGCCCTCACTCAGCCCCTGCAAATTGTATCCCTGCTGTGAAGTATGATGTGATCAAATAGGTTTGTTTTGAATTTCCATAAATGATTTTATTTCAGCCTTTGAAGTTGCTCATTTAACTGTAATCAGACTGGTAAATCCTGCAAAGAGAAGTAGATATTAAGAATTGTTACCATTTTTTTTTTCATGTCATTCAGGTTTTTTAAAGACTTTGTTTATAATGGAACCCCAAAACTATTTTCCAATCTGTTTCCAGATCACATTTTTACAAGATTCTTTTCTCAGTAAAACTGCTGAGAATCTCTTTTTTTCCTCAGTCCTTGTTTAGGTCAAACCTTCTGTTTTTTGTTCTCTTTCCCCTCTCTGTTCCAGCCTACTGAATTAATGGTAAATATTCATGGGCTATCTAGATTGATAGGGTATACTAAATTAAAAATTGGTTTTTGTCATGACTACATTTATCATGTCTCTCATACCAATCTTGTAATTTTAATACTTACCTAATCTGTATTAAAACAAGTGATTTAACTTATAGATATTTGTGGAGATAGTAATTATCTACTTCTGTCATTATGAGCATGCAATCATATTTCCAAACTGTTGCTTACCACTGCAAATCAGTCAGATTTAAAAATGTAAGCAAACATGCACAGGTGGTGGTATTGTTATTTTTGAAACCCCATGAACTTCCTCGTCTGATTTAAACAGAAGAGAGGAAAACGTAAGTTCTGAATAAGCATCATGAAGCATTTAAATGTTACTGGGTTTTTTTTTTTTTTCTAAGCCATTCTTGTTGGCAGAAATATACCAGCTGCAATTAAAATGGCTTTTAACCAAACCTGAGAGACCCTGGGAAATCCTACCTGGTAGAGAAGGGCCTGTATTTTGTCTTTTTTTAATTTATTTTTCATTTACAGGAGTGCGGGGGGGAGCTATTTACCTTTAGACTGTGTTCAGATTCTCAGGTTTTGATGTGTGCAGCCTTGAGTGACCTCACCTTTCATTGGAGTCAGATTTCATTATCCCACCAAGAATCAAATTAGGTTCTATGGATCTGACTCACTGCATGTTAAAACAGGAAAGTTTACATGAGGCTTTTGGTCAACATTTATTGCAGGAAAATAGGAAAAGTTTTTCTCAAAGAGCATGTGTAAACCATGGGTCTTAGGAACATTTACCAGCTGCTGACTCCAGATGAGTATCTTGGTCATGTCCTAGCTTCATTTTGAGTCAAGACCCAATATACATGTCTGAAGTTCCACCCCTTCTCTGGATTCCCTGAGAAGAAAAGTTAGATTTGCTAAGGGTTATGTTGTGGTCCAGCCACATTCCTGGTCTGGACATGGGGGGGCAGCAGGAGACACTGTAGAGCACATCTACCTCACAGTTGATAATATAACTCAAGATGTCATTATCTCTATAGGTGAAGAAGTCAATTGCCCTAGATTCCCAGGATTTTTCCATATTAAAGTGTTGAAGATTTCCCAAATTTGCAGACAGCAGGCTGTAAATGTGCAAAAGATGCTGGGAATAAGGAGATATGTTCAAGTACATGATGTTGGTTCAAGTACTAGACAGCCATCATCAAAACCAAGTATCTAACTTTGTAATGTGTAATCATGGACACGTGGTTTTATTAGGTCAGATTTCACAAGGAGGACTTTCATGATCTTTAGGAGTCATATTAGAAAAGATCCATTCAGTTTTCACATTAAAATTAAGGTGCTGATTCTTTTCATGTAAAGTTTCTGTAACTCAAAGAATTTGCTGTAGGTAGTCCCCCAATTTTGTAGGGGGGGACATTTATCCTGCTCAGCTCTTCCCTAAGTTCTGCAAAGCTCCCAGTCTGAAATCGTGAGAAGTGTGTTTTTGATGTTTTCTATGAGGCTGAATACTCATTCAGCTCTAGTGATGTTGTGTGTTAAATTTGGAAATAACATAGGAAGGAGGAACCTACTAGTGGAGAACCTCAAGACTAGACTGCTGAATCCTGATCCCCATCTTGCTCATTGATCTGAGAATTCAAAATAACCAATGCCTTAAAAGGTAAAATACCTTAAAAGGTGTTCCAAATCACTGCACTTTGTGTAAAAAAGGGAACTAAATTTTACTGTTGTCTATTTTCCCTTAGGACCCAGAGTGATTATGTGGGGTCTGCAAGCTGGAATTTGTCACTCAGACCTATTATCAGCGTTTTTTTCTTCACTAGCTCCAGATAGCTGCATATTATTTCACATTGAATGTAGGCAGACTATGTTTCTACTTGTTAACATCTTTAGATCCCAGTTTCAAGTAGCTGGCTTGGATGATGTTAACTCATGTTGGAGGCAGTGGCCACTCACAACACCCCCAAACTGGTACCTCCCCAGTAGTACCTACCCTTGCAATATACAGGAATGTAAGACACAGCTCACTTTATCCCAAAATTCTGTTCTAGGGGGAAAATACCTAAAAGTTAGTTGCTTTAATACCAAATTTAGATGCCTAAATGTTTTATTGGATCTGGCCCTAGGGCATCAGATTAAAATTTTCTGTCTGCATCAATTTATATATTTTTAGATTGACACCAACAGCAAATGAAGCCTGAATGTCATGCTTACATTTTAAATTGAATATGTTATTTGAGGTGTTATGGGAAGGACACTCTCTTGTTGAAAATGTGCATGCTGTTTTCTATAACAAAATATAAAATATTCACCATGGTCAAAACAGAAGCTAAACTATTTCTTTCAGAAAAGCTTTTTAACGTTAATGTTAATGGAAATTTCCTAAGTAATTTTCAGATAATCAACAATAACTGCTTCTTGGCTACTATGCTAGCAGCAATTAAGTTATAATTTTATCAAATCCACATATTAAAAAGTCCCAGTCTTTCTGGTTTTAGTTTATGTGCCCCTGTAGCAATGTGAGCAGTCTTAGACCTCTGGTTAATATCTTCTAAGACAGAATATTAAAATTCCAAAATATCCTTAATGCAAACTAGAATGTAATTTAAATATTCCAAAGTTATAATTGCAATTGTATTTTCCTATTAGCAGTCATACATCAAAAGGGAACTAATAATATATATGTCATCCTATATAAATACTAGTTCTGTGCAGCAGTAAATTCTTTTATAATGTATGTATAGTGTAAATACATACTAAGTATGTCTATTCACCTTAATAAATGTAGAAACATATATGAGTATGGTGGGGTTTTTTCATTATGAAAGACTCAAAGGTAGTTTTAGCGTCAACAAAGATCCTCTCCTTCCTGACCTGTCCTCTAGCAAAGTCAAACAAATGATCCATAACTTTGCTTAAATTGTTTCTGGTCTGTGTTATGATTTTACTTAATTCTCTTAGAAAGCCCTTTTTTAAAGAGAGTTGTTACCAGTTGACCTACAGAGGCATTTTCATTTACAGTTCTGCTGTCCAGCTGCTTGTGTAAACCCCTTTTTTCTGATTGTTTAAATTTTTTTATACATTTCTACATGCATAGGGAGATACTTACACAATATTAGTTTATTTTCCTAAATGCTGCGTTTTAATTTAGTAAGAATAGTAAAAATAGATGCTGATGGATATCTATATGAAAATATATTTACAGTTAACATATTTCAGGTCTACATTCTCACTTCACTTCTTAAATGTTACCAATTAAGTCTTCATATGAAAAAATAGTTTTTAGTTCCTGAAGATGCTGAGTTCAGGGCATGTATTTAAGCATCATCTTTAAAATTGATCTTTTGAGCTTTAAATAGTCCTCAAACCCTAATAGGATAGTAGTGAAATTTGTAACCTAGAACAGATAGTATAAAAATCCACCTAATGAAAGATTTTGAGCAAGCTGGTATCACCAAAATGACCTCTAGACATTCTGGTTGTTGATGTGACTTTTCACTCAGCCCATGAGACTCAAGAATGCTTAAAGTACATTAAAAGCTGTTACAGTTAATGGATGACAAAGGTGAAAAATGATATTGCCAGTTTTTTCTTAATGGGCTGTTATTTACTAAGAAGCCATAAAACCTCTGTTTTTACTGCACAGAAAATACACAAACCTTTCATATTACTGAATAAGGTATGAAGTGGATGTTTATGCAGGAAGGAATGCAAAGGTAGTACAAACCTTTAAAAGTTTTTTGTTTTAGGAAAATATTGGGTAAGTCTACTTCTAGAGACTCTCACTAAGCCATCCATGAAAAAACCACTCCTGCAGGCTTGTTCACTACATAGCAATTCTTCTAGGGTTGTAGTAGTTTTGACACAATTTGTGGGAGATTAGCTGTACAGTTTTCACTTGACGGATACATGTGCATCAGTTCCAAAACATCCCAGGTGAACTGGACTCATTACAGCCCAGTTGCATGTATGCATACCAGCTGTTCTATATTTACATTGAGTCAAATGCTTCTGGCTTCCTGAATATACTCAAATAGTTC
>JAAWXA010000003.1:41580112-41869656 GCA_038090715.1 Florisuga fusca
TTAAGCAGATGGTTCTGTCCTCTGGGAGCACTTGGGAGTCTGTACAGACAATGGAGAAAGGAAGGTGCCTAAATGAGGCAAACTGTTTCTCTCTGTGCAGGTTTACCTCTCTACTTTCATTGTCCAGGAAGATCAATAGTTAAGCAAGGTAGTTGGATTTCTTCTTTAAAGCAAGAAGAAGCTCCAACTGATGAGACAGCACCTATTTCAGAAACTGTGTGATCAATATCATTCAAAAACAGGTAATAAAGTTAATATAATTAAATGTAGGACATGGTCAAATGATCACCTGGAATTAGCTTAGCCCTGTTTAATAAATTGCTTCCCCTCACTTTCCTTTCAGTTGTGTGAGCTAATGCTCTCCTTTTTAGAGCCTATTTACTGACCATTACTTGCTGGTTATCTCTTGCAGATCATTGTGTAGTAATTTCAAGAAAATGTGAAATGCTTACATACCTTACAATGGAAAATCTTGCGCTAGAAATTTTCCTTTCAGGTGTTCTGTAAGCATTTATGATGGGAAAAAAAAAAAAAAAGGAGGTAGTTAGCTGTATAGGTAAGATTATCTAAAAGGTCTTAGGAAACTCTTTAAGGGTCAACACCTTTTGGAAATTAGATGTGCTAGAACATGGCTCTGCCATTCCTGATGTGTTTCAAAGAACTGTAAGGAGAACAAACCATTAAACTATATTTGCTAACAAAAATTTAAACTGTTATACTTTTACCAGTATAGAAGGATAAATACCTAAAACCTTCACATTACCCAGATGTTTCTGGGGAAACTGGATATTTAGGATATTTAGGATATTTACTATCCTAAATAGTAAGTGAATGCTACAGTCCCTGTTATAAATTCCTTCTTGCAGGGAGGAAAAGTGAGGAAAGGATAGTTGATACGACTGAGTATTCCTTATCCACCATGTCCTGTAATATTATTATTACAGGTATTACTGAAGATGTGAAATTACTACATATTTTTTTTTGGGGGGGGGAAGTAAAAACTGAAGTTTACTTTGATGTTTAAAACAAGATAGTAATTTGTATTTGTATGTGAATTTAGAATTCTGCTTTGTGGAGTTAGGTGTTCTAATAGATACTATGCTTGTTTCTGGATCCAGAAATAGAATTGTCAGAGACCATAGTTACAATTTAATTCTAATGTTGGTAGTTTTTTTTCCCCTCATTTTTATTTGGGGAGAGGATGTAATTTTCATGTTTGAATTCACTAGGTTCCACTTTCTACATGCCCTAAAAGTGAGAGGTGGTTACATGGCATTAAAGATGAGCTAACCAAATCCTGACAGACTCCTACTTACGTAAAGCAATTCCAGTTTGTGTGGGATAGTCCAGTTTTATCTAGATCTCACAGGAGAAATACTATGGGTATCCTGCCATATAGAAGAAGACAGAAACTGTCCCACTTAAGATCCAAGTGGACATACTTCTATCCACATTACTTTGGATGAGCCTTCAGACACATCTCTCTTGGACAGTGGTAGAGTTTTCCAAAACAAAGACGGAGGCCAAGTGTAGCAGGAAGTAGTATGGACAACCTTAATCCCTGACCCTCTTTGTATGGCTGTATAGATGGTCAAAATGAATGTGGCAGCAGGTGTAGCGTGGTGATTAGAACATTCTTTTGGAAGAATAGAACTGAAGTCCAGTCCCTGATGTACTGAATATTATCATGAAGATAGGTAGCTGAAGCAGTGGTTTGAATTTAGGACTCCACTTGCTTTGGAGAGCGCCCAAGCAAGCAAGCAGTGGAGTCGTCTCATTCTTTCGTTGCTTTGCTCTTGGCAGAACTAATCAGGGGAACAGGTTTAGCACAAGGTTAAATCCAGGTTTAACCTCGATTTTCTTCACAGGTACAAGGGGAAATGACTCAATTCATTCCTGAATTAGCTAGCTGTGACTGAGTTTCCTCAGCAGATGAAAGAGAAACTTCTATATCTCAAGGTATTTTTTTTTTAGATAACAGGAAAATTTCATCACCATCACTGCTGTTCACATATGACAAAAACAGAACCATGGCCACGAGGTCATGGGAGGTGATACTCCACTCTGGAGAGACCCCACTGGAAGTACTGCATCCAGCTCTGGAGTCCTCAGTGCAGGAAAGACATGGACCTGTTGGAGCAGGTCCAGGGGAAGGCCACAAGCATCAAAGGGATGGAACACTTCTCCTATGAAGAAAGGCTGAGAGAACTGGGGCATCATGTTGTGGAATACTTAACGGGAGCTTATAAAAAGTATGGACAGAGGCTTTTTACCAAAGACTGTAATGACAGGACAAACAACAACAGTTTTAAACTGAAAGAGGTTTATTTTATACATAAGGAAGAAAGTGGTGTGTTGAAAAGTGAGTGGTGATACAATAGAACAGGTTGCCCAGAGAAGTTGTGGATGCTTTGTGCAACCTGATCCAGTGAAACATATCCCTCTCCATGGCTAGGGTTTGAACTAGGTGACCTTTAAAGGTCCATTCCAACCTAAATCATTCTATGATTCTATGAACTTGTGTTGAATTGTTTAAAAGAAGATAGTAAGTACCTCTCTGCTGGAGAATTACTCCAGCAAGACTCTCAGAAGTATTTATTCAAAGTCCAGGAAAACTTGTCTTCCTGTCCAAAGTGTGACACTGTGGTTTTCAGAAAGTGTAGCTTTAACGTATAAACATTCCATGCCATTTGAGAGCCCTTTGCAGTTTACAGGATTTTCAAATCTAGGCACCTAACTTAAACTGGACAGACTACTTAAAACAAGGTAGTAATTTCACTTAGGTGAAAGATATCTGTGTTAAGTTTGATTTGAGTTGTGAATGGGGTGTCATTCTAATACCTAAGTTTTGAGGAATTAAGAAACCTTACTTTTGTACCTAAATAAGTCGTAAAAGATGAGGACAGGCTGAAAGAGTTGTGGTTGTCAGCCTGGAGAAGAGAAGGTTCTGGGAAGACCTTACAGCGGCCCACCAGTACCTGAAGGAGGCCTACAGGAAAGCTTGTGAGGGAGTTTTTACAAGGACACATTGCAGTAGCACAAGGGGAGACAGTTTTAAGCTGAAAGAGGGTAGATTTAGATTACATATGAGGAGGAAGTTCTTTACTGTGAGGTTGGTGAGATAGTCAAAGAGGCTGCCCAGAGAAGTTGTGGATGCCCCCTCCCTGGAAGTGTTCAAGGCCAGGTTGGAAGGGGCTTGGAGTAAGTTGGTCTAGTGGAAGGTGTCCCTGCCCATGGTAGGGATTTAGAACCATATGAATTTCAAGGTCCTTTCCAACCCAAACCATTACATGATTCTATAAAAAATCAAACAGATTCCATTATCCAAGCCTGTCTTTCAATGAGTCTACATACTTTCCACTTTAGAGCTAATATATTTCTAATAACACTGCTTGAACTGAAGAGTTTGTGGGGGGAAAACATGTCTTATAATTACCAAACTAGTTACCTACACAATGCTAATTAAAACTCTTTAACAGATCTTAATTGGGACCTAAATTGCACTTCACTGAGACTTAAGTGGTACACAGAGCTGGTTCAAGACATCTAGCTGAAAGTGAATGTCATCATGTGGAGCAGATTCTTATCATGCTTGCAGAACGATAAAACTCCTTGGAAACCAAAAAGAATCAGGTTCTGTCATATATAACTGTGCTGACTTTTGCTAATTGAATTCCTAATCAATAATTCTTCATCACAGAATCCTGAGTCTAAGGCAGTTTTTTTAAAAGTTCCTTCAGTAATTGTATGTAAAACAAAGGAAATGACTAATAGATGTAGAGTAAGATTAAAACAGTATTTCGGACAAAAGAGAACAGAGGTTTTTCTTTGATGTTAGGGTTAGGAGTAATATCTCTTGATAGCAGTTTGACCATGCTCAAGGTATTTTGTGTCTGTATCTTTATTTTCTAAGAATTATGATATCTTTTAAGATGAAAGAAAAATAGAAATGGGATTCTTTTTTGAAGTTGCTGCAATATCAGTTGTTGTGCAATATCAGTTCTGTCTTCTAATGATATTCAAGTACATAGTGAGATCTACTACTCTAATAACCCACATATAATATCCTTCCAAAGAACTACGTGACAAAAGGCATTTGTAATTATATTTACTTCTGAAAGATTATGGTTTATAGTTAAACCAAGAGAGGCATCCTGTCATTTTCAGAACCCGTTAAATGTGACAGAATCTATTTTTCTGCCAACTTGTGAAGACCAGGCAGAGAGCAAATTTGCTGTGGTCAGCTAAGTGTAACCACTGAGCAGGAAAGTGAATTTAATAATGCATTATTGTTCTTCACTGAAGGTGAACTGTTACAGTGCCTTTGTTACAGCAGACTTTGCCTCTGCTTAGGTTTCCAGATGCCATGCAGATTACCTGATTAAAATCTCTAATGCATGATAAAATGTTCCATGTACACTTTTATATTAACATAAATGCATCAGTTTTTGAGGACTGTGACACTAAAGCTAATTGGAAATATTTACCACTACGTTATATGGTACATAATACAAATAACATTTTATTATATGTAGAATAAATGGTAAGCAACTGAGAATTCACAAGGCTTATAACTACATTATAGTTTTTGGGGTGGGTTAATATATTGAAAATACATATAATGATGTTAATGATGGCACCTCACTAATGCTAGATGTAGGTCTTCTGTTTTCATTTTTATTTCACACAGTAAATCAGCCAAAATAGAAAATAATTTTCCTGGCCAAATGCAGTTCTTTTGCTGGCTGACTCCTGACATCATTTCAGCACTTTCAGCTCTTTACTTTTCTAGCTTCCTCTTACCTTTTTTTAAAAAAAGAAAATAAATATTTGTCCTTTTTTGGTTATCCTATCAACTTCCAATTAAATTTTAAAGCATGATAATTTGCTTGTCACTGACAAGCTGAATTATCTTTTTTTCCAAAGTGAATAGAACTAAAATCAGCATAGGTTCATATTATTTAAGATTCTTATCTATGTGTCCAAAGACATTTTGTGATAATTAAATGTTAACAATTTTCTTTTGAGGAAAGAAATACACATTATATGTACAGACCGGGGTTCATATCTCCAGTCTGTCACTGGCACCGTCACCTCTCTTGTCAGTATTTTTGCGACCTGTTTGAATCATGACTTTATCTGTAGCATCCACTTCTGTACTGGTGAGAGATTTACTTTCTTAAGATCTGTGAGTTATCCATGGAAAGCAAGAGGAGTAAAACGTAGTTCTATAAGCATACAAATGCACAGTAGTATAAAGGGCACTGTGCTCAGCAAAGACTCTGTATGGGAAATATGTTTTAGCACCATAATACAAGAGGGTTGCCGCCACTCCCACCTGTTGATCATTTAATTCAGGTGAAACTGTAATGATGAATGTAAGCAAAGAAGCCCACACCCTCTTTTTTTCTTCAAGAAGAACCACTGAACAAAGTTCTGCATTACTTTCCGTTTTACTGCTTTAAAGGACTGACATGTATATATGTACTTAATATATCTGTAAATGTAATTATGCTTTGTGTTCAGGAGAGCTAATGTGGATTCCTGCCTTGACTCTGGGGATAAGATTGCTAATACTTGCTTTTCAACTTTTATTTACATCTCAAAAAGTGAACTTTAAAATCAAAACTGGTGAACATTGTCTCCCATGGCTGGACATCTTGTCTTCTGCAGGGGTAGAGAGAGCTGGATCAGAGATTTCAAATAATTTCATGGACAGACACTGCTTAAACTACAATTGTCAGCAGCAAACTTTACCAGAAAGAAGGAGAAGGAGGGGCTTTTTTTCACCTTTCTCATACCTGTGAATATCTCAATGGGCCAAACAGAGCAGAAGCTCAGGAGACTGAAGGGAGGGGGGATTAATAAAGGGAGCAATTGGATTAGAATTGGACTTTGGCAGGAATGGCGGATGAGAAGCTGATAGATTTTGACTTGTTATTAAATTAGAAAAAGGAAATAGATAATTTCATAGCAGAATCAGCTTTTCTTTCTGTGTAGTTCACGGGTTTTTTGCAAAGTATTTTTGAAATTAATTTTGTTCCTTATAAAAAACTGTGCAACTTTAAAGGACTTAGAGGAGAAAAGAATTGTCTGATAATTGTTAAACTGGGAGGTCTAATTACCTCCACAGTTAATTAAAACTCTTTAACTGCCCTCTTGGTGTGACAATGATACTTTCTCCTTTATAAATGAAAGTGTAAAGGTTAAACAAAGCGGCAATCTAGCAAACAACCTACTAGAATTTGTAATCTGACCCTGAGATCCACTGTTTACTTTGCAGAAATTACAGTGCTGGAGTGTAAAACAGGTGCAGAACACTTGATACCGTTGCCCACTGTTATACAAATGACTTGCTTTTTAGTAGGCACATAGAATTTCCTGTTTCCTAAAAAACTCCAAAAACCTCAGGTTAACAAAGTGGAAAAACTCAGTCTGTTTCTTGGCTGTGACCTTGGCAGTGAGACAAAAGGAGATTGGCAATGCAAGATATTTGCTGTATGCAGGAGAAAATACTCGCCACCAGAGCCCTGCAGATACAGCTAAAATACCTTAAACAATGTTAAACTTATCACCTGTAATCGAGACATTTCAGCACTTAGTAATCTAGGACAAATAGATTTTTATTTTGCCAAAGCTACATTATACTATTTTAATTTATTTTTTTTTTTCTCTTGGGGAAAAAAAAGAAAGGAAAAAAAAGGAACACTTTATTGTGAGTCATTTTGCAATGTGGAACAATTCTTTTCCCACATTTTTTTTCACTGAGCATATTTCTAATCAGTACAAATTCAGAAAACAGCTGCCAGAAAAACGTAGTATCAGACAACTCTGAGCACAAAAAAGTTCTGAATGCACTGAAGGATGTTAGGAATGTTACAGTCTATGCCTTGTGATAAAGGATATATATTATTTATCATCGCAATAGGAGATACATATGGAAGTCAGCATCTATGAAATCTAACCAATCACATTCCGTGTAAGGTTAAGGATACATATATGAATTTAGAAATTCAGCTGGCCAGTGTGGTCATACTTCTTTTTCTCATCAAACAAGACTCAGATTTCCTGCAATCAGTGATTTAAATCCAGAGCAGAGACTTAATATGGCTCAAATGGAGGAATTTAAAAAAATAAACCTGCATAGCAAATGTTTGTTTAAAGATATTAATATTAGATAATAAGTCTGGTTAAAACCAGCCTCCCACTTTCTTTTCTATGTGAAGAATTTTTAGGGAAGTATTTTGCTCTACACAGTAAGTTCAGCCTGCTCTCTCTAGATACTGAACCCAGAGTATGCAGAAGTGTTTTGTCCCCTGTGTCCTAAGTGTCTATGCCCTCTGTTTTTCCTAATATGGGGACCTGCACCTGGCACCTTTTTTATCTGTGATTAGGGAAAAAAAAGTAAAAAAAATTTAAAAATTAAACTTAGTTCAACAAAGATCTGCTTGAATACAGATATTTTTTTGAGTTAAAAGTTATGTTTTTGGCATAATGCAATTTCTCCAGTTGAAGTACAATGGCTACATATATTCAGTTTGTAGCAGCCTGGTTTGCAGAAGAATGAAAGCCTGTACATTTGCCATTGCATGAACACGTAATAATACGGCTTCAATGACTTTTTAGCTGCATCTTCAAGGCATGCTCCTCTTTTGTTACATAGCAAACCCTCAGTGTAACAGACTATAAATTCTGCTATATAAAGGAGAACTGGGAGTGAGCTTAAGCACTGGATCCTTGATTGTCCAAACTGCTTAATTGTTAGCTTTCAGCTTGGCTCTGTTTTGACTGCTACAGTTAGCTCCCTCTGTAACACATCTGCCCTAGAAAGCACTAAGTAACATGGACACAAGAAAATCTTATTTTGCTGCATGGTCAGAAATCAAATTGCAGCCCTTTTGTTTGTTTAGCACCAAACACAAGGCAAGAATATTTTCTTCAGGAAATTATATTGGGCCGTGGCTTTTTTAGCATAATATTTTATTTACAAGAAAATGCTCTCTATGATTCTGTCATTTTTAGGACTGCTTCGCTTGCTTTCATTTAATATCCCAAATGTTTAAGACCTACATCACAAATCTGCAAACTCCCTTCTTCTGTGCAAGCTATGATTTAAGTAGTTGGATTTCTTTTAAGTTGAAGTTTTCAAACCACTGTGGATTTCTTACAAAATGTTTGATCGGGTTTTGTCCGTTCATTTTGCTTGAAGGGAGTAGTACCTCATTGAACTTGCACATTAGTACTACAGATAATCTCTTGTACCCAATTATTACCCACTAGGAAACAGTTGTTGAGAACAGGCAATAGCTTTGCTACCCAAAGTTATGGTAACTACTGGAATTTTTATTTTTACACTTCATTTTGGTAAGTCCTTAGCCCATCATATTCCCCTGTTGTGCTTGATAGATTTGTGCAAAATGTCAGTCTTACAGGATTTGTATTTCAGCTGCTAGCCAAAGTGAGGCGTATGAAATGTAAAGGCAAATATGCACAGAAACTGAATATTTGTGTTCCTTAGTTACCTGTTTCTAAACAGAACTGTCAGATGTCAGTTCTGTGTGTTCTGATTTTTTCAACAGAAATACAAAAGGGGAAAACTTTTCCTGATGTTACTTCAGACACTGTCACACTTTAACCATTGTAACTTTTGTGGTGGAAGACTTAAGGTACTATATTAATAATTTACTTTAAAAAACAATGAAAGGAGAGAATTCTTTTACTTAAAGTCAGTATAAGTTTCGAACAATAGTTGTCTTTGAATTTCTTTTTAAACATTAATAAACTATGGTCTACTTTACAATAGTAGACATAAAAATAAACTAAATATTTTATAACTGGGATATAGAAGCGATACATCTCAATACTACTGGAAAACTGTGATCTACAATAAGGCAACTGTATGACTGACATTACTACCTTTTTTTTTTTTTTTTTTTTACTGTGTGCTTTTCCATTTTTCCCTTTCTGCACAAGTTAACAACAGCTGTCTATGAGTCTACATAAACAATCCAAACAGGAATTATGGTGCAAGCCTATGTTGAACCATCATCCCAATAGTTTGTATGATAAACTCCGATATTCCTGTCCTGGTTCTAGGAGCTAAATGTGTCTGTCAGTGCTTCTGAGCGCTGGTTAAAATGATGTAACACAGTAAACAAGTATATATAACTTGATCCCATGTATTTAACCCTTGCAAATAGGTATGATTGAGAATACAATTCTTACCTTAAACACGACAGTACGCTAAACAGTATTTAGATGTATGTAGGTACAGTAATAAAAGAACTTTTGGGGATTGCACTATACTTTTTCCTGAGTGCTTATAGCATTAGAGAAATCTGCTAAAACTTTATTGTTTTGGTTTGTTCTTTCTCTCTCTTTTTTTATTATTTAACACTTTTAAAAATAATTTAAATCTTAAAGAACTAAGACGAGTCTGTGTTCATTCATAACCAGTTTTATTTAATTTACTTGATTCAATTTAAAAGATAAAGCTGGGTGCCTAATGAAATTTTCACTTTAATTTGGCACTAACTAGTAACAGGTAGGAATCAATTATGTAAAATTTTAATTGGAATTTAGAGGGGGAATGAGGATTTAGAAAAATTAACATTGGTTTAACCTAACATTTTTTTAGTTCTTTTTTTTATTTCTAAAAGCTTATGATTTTCAGTTACGTTAATGCTTTAAAATTATAAAAATCTTAACAATTTTAAACGAAAAATTGATTGTCCAAAAAACTCAAAACCTTTCAAGAACATCTTCAAAACAGCAAAGCAAAATAAAATCGTTGCTTATGCATTTGTTTCCTCCAGTTTATTTACTCAGCTGAACACATTAACTGAATTAACAGACAATTTAGACTCAGTTTCTTGCATTAACCTTCAGAGCAGAACCAAGAAACTTTGTGATGGGTTCACTGTCAAGAAAGCAGCACACTTTTTCAAAATAGACTTTCGATTTATTGACGTTTCAGCCTGATTATCTTTCATAAGTTATACATTCTTTTTCCCCACAGCTACAGTCCCAGTTTAGTATACAACGTAATTGTTGACGGAAGACTCTGCGGGAGCACTAAGTGTTAGTACTGGTTCATTCATTGTGCATTGAAATGACAATTTGATTCTTGTTTTGAGTGGGAGGAGAAAAGTGGAAGGGTGATTGGAGTATTTACTGTGCTGGAATCAGAAAGTTGCAATGACAGTTTCTTTTTTTACATTATTTTTCCCAATAAATGGAATTCCAGTTACTTTTACTGTGCACTTAAATGAAGGAGAAAAATGAACAAAAGCTTTTAAAGCAGATGATGCCAGTCATGTTTTTTCTTCTGATTTAGTTTGCATTTTATGTGGTTTGTTCTTTCAGTTATTGTATGTTTAGCCAACCATCGGACCCATCCTGAAAGTCAACAATAATAAAAATGTAAATCATCATCAAAAGCATGCCTTGCAGTGAGAGAACATTTCAAAGATTGTTTATCAGTTGTTCATTTTCTCCTGTCAGATGTTGAAATCTTTTACTTCCCATCATATTGCACAGAAATGCAGTTTTACTGATAGTGTCTACTTGTAGCTAAGCTGTGAAAAAGTCAAAATTTCATTTTGTAAAAGCAGTTATCACACAGAGTACTGCAGACCTAGGTTATTGGTCCTTATTTAGCAAGCTCACAGATAAGATGTCTAATTTCCTGGCCAACCTTTTTGTGTGTGTGTGTGTAGAACTGTGTATGTATGTGTGTGGGCCCAGTAAAATACATCATATTAATAAAAAATACAGCCTTTTCACTTGCACTTTACAGATACATAAATAAATACCAGCCATGAAGTCACTGTGAAAAAAGAAAATTTTCATTATTAAATTGCTAATATTATGTTACAGTATTTTCAAGTGCTACGTAAAAATTTAATTAGAAACACAAGATGTGTGGACTACTTGACTCAACATTGAGAACAATTTCATAGAGGCTCAATCAAGTTCTTCTGATGTTGATTTAAGTTTGAAAAATTTTTCTATCTAAACTAGAGCTGTTCTGAAAAAAAATGGAGGGGAAAAAGATATATCAACTGTTGTTGTACAGACTTCTAGAGTAGAAAATATGCAGTAGAATACAGGGTTGTCTACTATCTTCCCATAGATGGCTTCTTGGATAGATTAATACTTCTATTTTCAATGAAAGGAATCCTAGGCCAGCATTTTTCTTAAACTTTAAACATACTGAAAAGAATGAATAATATAAAATAACATATTTGGATATCAACTTGGCAAGGTACAAGGAATTGTTAAAGGTCCTGTTATCTGAGGGAAAATCTCAAGTGATGAAGAACTGTTTTAGGAACTCTTTCTGTAATTGTTTTTTTACATAATTCTGTAATATTCATGTTTGTTGTCCTGATCTGGTGTGGTTTTTTTCTTTTCCAATTTTTTTTATAGGCCATACTTTTGACAGAAATGCAGCCACTTAAGTTGTTAGGGAGCTAGGAGCATGACTTATTAGTGGAACTTCGAAACTAGAAGCTATAGGTTTGATCCCAGCATTTTTTTCTGAGAGCAGAATTATGAAAACAGAATTTCATGCAAGAGTTGCAGGTCTGTTTAATTGCATCTACTTCTGTTCTGCATTTGCATTATGCATTTTGCTGTTCACTACAGTGTTTCATAGACAAGCAAGTATATTCTATTCTGCACATCAGGTACATTCTGTAATTTCAGCTGCAGCTGAAACTTACAGAAGTGGAAAAAAATTTCAGTGGATGGTTTTCTCTGCACTTACAATTTTTCTCCAAATCTGTACTCCCTTGTTAGCACAGCAAATGAAAACTTGTTTACTCTTAATACTCAACTAATTCAGTAATACAAATATGGCTCCATAAATATAATGACCACAGAAATTAAATGGCAGTTAGAAAAATATAGGCAGATACTTTGTTGGCAGGACAGATGAAAATTAATGCATTCATACCTGAATTCCAAGGTCTTTGCCCAAATCTAAGTTCTTGCATTTTATTTTTATGCTTCAGTGAACTGTTTTTCACAATTAAACAATTGCAGAGCTGTTTTTTTATGTGCTTATTAAAGATGGTCTAACTCATTTCCTGTTGACACACAATTGTTGTGGCAGAGGAGCTGTTTTAAAAAGCTGACATCCAAGAAAATTAAGGGAACTGTTTAAGTGGGTTAAGTTTGCTTGTGTAGTTCAGGGGGAATTTTTAAACTGTAATCTTTACTTGAAATAAATTATTATTGTACACTGTTTTAGTTCCTTTTAAAATAACATCCATTTTAGTGCATTTTAAAAGTCTGAACTCTGTAAGTATTATCTGTGCCCATGAACATCTGTCTAAAATGGCATAATTCCAAAGATACTGCATAAGTCAAAGTTCAGTTTGTGGTTTTGTCTATTTAGCTAGCACCAGTTTCACAAGGTCTGAACATAACCATTGCTATTACTCATTCTCTCTCTCTCTTCATTTTCTTTTGGTGAAGGAGAATGAAAAGAAACCCAGAACAACCAACCCACCCAGAAATATGGTTTGATTTCCTGAAAACAAACCAAAAAGCCCTCAACACAACACCAAATCTAAAACAAGAACTACAAATTTGATGACTTTTGTATACACTCTTCAAAAAACCTCCACATTTTTTTATTAACTATTCCCAACTTCAGTGTGGTGAGCTCATTTCAGAAGAAGTAGCCATTATCTCATGATGTAAATTAAATAGCTGTTGTCAGGTCTATTAAATAGAGTATCATTTTATTTACCCCACAGTTGATAATAGAGTCACACAATTCACTCTAGACTGGTCTTCCCGTAAGTTATGACTATGATGTCTCCAAAGGGATAAAAAAAGTCATATCCTCTACTTCCCGTCTTATTTTCATCATTACATATATTGCTATGCTATAATAAATCACATGAAATATTTCTCGTAGCTACAGGGCTCAAGGAGTATCTTCTATGCTTGGCATTTATTTGATCTCCAGAAATATAAATATCTCTAAATCTTGCTGAATGGGGATCTGTGTTGTACAACAGTGTTGAGACATATTTGGGGTTTGAGAAATGTAATTAAATAACACAAATGCACATACTATATGCATGGTCTCAAATGTGTACATGTTTTATATAAAATACAGCATCCAGAATATTGTTGCTCAGTAAACTATGAAAAGTAAGTGAACATCCTGAAAGCCTGACCTCACCATATGAGATGGGAAGGAAAAAAAATATTCATCTTCTTAAGCAATTACAGAATGGTTTGCAGGAGAAACCCTGACTACTACAGCCAGTTTTTATCCTGTACCTAAGCAGATGGTGGGCTGCATTGCTGGAGAAAAATGACCTGTTGAAGAGTGGGACTGGTTGTTTTCTCATTGATTTTACAGTATCCTTGCTGCAGAATAGAGAAAAATAAGGTCAAAGTAGGCCTGCTTTTCCTTTAATTTTATCTAATTTCTTGCTGTTTATTCTTCTAGGGGGTAAGAGATACAAAGGAAAGATTTCTTAAGAGATACTGAGAACTAGGATTAAATTTAGCAGAAGACCCTTCATACATTATTGGGCCCTCCCATATAAGAGCTCTGCTTCACCAAACAGTCGTGATCATAGGTTTGGAGATCTTGGAAGAACACATCTTGGAAAACAGATTTTTGGCAAAGTATCTATGCATATGATTAATTGATTTCCAGATCTACTGTGTGCTTCCATCCTACTGATCCCAACTCTGAGTTTTACGTTTTTATTCTCCTCTTTACCTTAATGTGTGTGTGTGGATGAACTGCTCATTCACACTCTGCAAGTTCAGACTGTAGCATCTATTTCAGTTTAGTTCAGCCTAAACGTGTAGCTTTACACAGAAGGTGGATGAAGTGGGAAATACACTTTCAAAAGCTTGTGTATGCCTCAGACCTTCTCTTGAATGTTTTAGAGGACTGTCTCTCTTGATTATCTCCATGAAAAATATCTCTATGACAGTAACTCTGGGGAACTTCACAGAGCTGGTTTTATTTTTTAAGTGCAGGACGTTGAGGTTTATTTTCAAATTAGTCCAAAGATGGAGAATGGTGGAAGGGCTAGTGAAGCCATAGTGAGAGGATGGTACTTTAAAAGGCAGAAATTGAAATACAGGAAATTCCATCTAAACATAGAAAAAGACTTCTTTACTGTGAGAGTGATGAATAGAGGTGGTAGACTACTCACCACAGAACTAATCAAAACCCAGCAAGACACAGTTGTGATTTGGGGCTGGGACAGGTGGTCTCCAAAGGCACCTTCCAAACTCAATTGTTCTGTGATTCTGTAAATCAGTAAGGAAATGTTATAAGTAGTTCATGAAAGAAAACATGATAAAGATTTTTGTTTGCTATCTTTCAACTGCAGCATGACCTTAAGAGAAGCGATGAATAAATGAGATGCTTACTTCATCTTGCTGTCATATTATGGGAAAAGAAAACAAAAAACATTTATCTGAGAACACAAGGCACACTTAGTCTAATATTTTCATATTCCCAAATACTCTTGGGTTTTTTTATGTATTTCAGGATCTGTATACCATAATTGGCTCTCGGTGCTTAAGGAAACTAGCGGTAGCATATAAATGCTGATAAAGCATTTGTTTTCTTAAAGACTCTTTAGCAGCATTTTAAATTATTATTATTTTTTTATTATTATTTTTTTATAAAATCCCCTGAAATAAAAGCACAGCTAGAAAATTAACTGATTATGTAGTTATCCTGGCAATCTTTTCACACTCTACTTAGCCATAAATGTTTTCTTTTTAGGAAGACAAATGTCTTTTAAAACTGGTTAACAGAATAACTACTTTTTTACACAGAACGTATTTATATTAAAGCTGTAGAGACTGTAGGAAGTTTGAAAGTATCAGAAGGGTCTCAAAATGGAAGGGGTTTTTTTAGTAGTACATCATAAATGTGAATGCTTTTAAGTGTAAGTCAATATCTTCTCAAACTAAACATGAATATGAAACATTCAAGGTTATTAAAGGTTTATCAACAAAACTAATTGGAGTCTGAAAAATTATAATTGCCACTGAGATATTAATTTGAATAAATGTATTCAGTCATAAGTATTCACACGTAAATCAGAAGTCATGACTGCATTGGAATTAGTATATACAATTTATCAAAATCATTGGCAGTATTTGTCTTCTTAAAAAGGGGCAAACACATGGTTCAGAGTCTGTAATGAACCATTTTTGAAACAAATTTCTGACAGAGCTATATCATTGTGAACCACAAGGCTTATTTTTTATGACAATTCAAGCACTGGGTAGCTCTCATGGATTTTCAGATGATGACTTGTTTACCAGCCGAACAAGGGAGTTATGTGCCATGTAAATAATGCAGAAGTAACCGGTTTGTAAAATCTGCACTCTCATTCTACCTGTATTAAAAACAATCGAGCTTTCGGGGTTTTTTTCTGATTGTAGTTTTTTGGACTGTGATGTTTTGGATATGAGGTGTTTTTCCAGCCCTGAACATCTAAGCAGGCCTGTATCAGATGTGATCTGTGCAAAGCATAACAGCACAATTCTTTACTCCATTACTTAATCTATTTGCAGCCTTTAATTGAAAAAGGATGTATTATTGTTTTTCATTTAAAACTTTCATCAGCTTCTAAAATTGATAGTGCTTATATTCACAAGGGATTAAGGAAGAAAATAAGTATACATTTTTACAGCCTTTAAATCACGTAATTTGCCAATGAAATTAATGTGTATCATCTCAAATTATTTGATCTTATACATAAGTGCTCTGCTATTTAAAAAGAGTCTTAATAACAAATCTACCAAAGGCAATTCAAAGCCCTTTCATCATTTTTTTTTTCATTAGTATCTCCCATTTTCATTTCATTGCTTTTGTTCCTTACCACCTTCTTCATCCAGAAAAATAAGTAACAGCCAGTGTCGCTTTTGAAATGGAAAAATGCTTTCAAATCACTGGCAAAGCTTAATGACTTCTGACTGCTGAGATATGTTAATTTAAGCCAGACCAAATGTTCCTCAGCTGCAAATATTTGGTGTTGTTCACTGGGAACTGGCAAGATTTATGAGGGCCCAGTGGCAAAGGCTCTCTGCTCACATGCCTCACATTACAATTGTTTCACATGTTAGATGATAAAAGGCTGGTTGGGGAAGGAGAAGAATCAACTTCTCACAGAAAATGGGTATGGGCCCAAAGAAGATGAGGACTTAGAAAGACAGCTATGCTTTTTTTCTGTCAGTGAATCTTCTCAAAGAACCATTTAACTGCTGAATTAATGTGGTATTCTCATGCCAATGTACATTCTTTTCACCCTCTCTAAACATCAAAATCCATGTGACTGGATGGTTCAAAGCACTGGTAATGGAGCATAGAGGACTTTATTTTTTTTTATTTATTATTTACTTCTAGGTGGTCGGTCCAAACCTACTGCGAACTGATAGTGGCCAAAAGTTATTAACCTTTGTCTCTTTGGCTTATTTTGAGAAAGTAAGTTAGTGATCTCAGTTCAGTAATGAGTAGACAGATATTTACATCATAAATGCCACAGCAACTTACCCTGATAGACACTCCTAAGGATATCTTACAGAGCTAGGGCAAGGACCAAACTATTCTTTCTAAGAAGGCACCCTCACAGCTAGCACACTGATAGGAAAAACTTGTGTAAGCATTCCCTGGCATTCTGGATGTTAGTTTGTAACCCTAAAGTGGGAAGCATTGATTCTGTCATAATTCAACAGTAACAGCAAATTGAAAAAAGCAGAGGGAATGAGGCATTAAGTTCTGTTCATATATGCCATTTTTTCATAGATGCTTAAAGGGAAACTTTTACCCTCTTCATTAGTGAAAAGAAAAATTAATTCCTGACTGGCTTACATTGCCTCTTTAATTTGTAAGTGGCTGTGAAATTTGAGGATCTTACAGTTTTCCTAAATGTTCTAATAGGATTAGGTCTCTCTTTTTTTTTTTTTTTCCCTGAAAGCAGAAGCCAAAAACTAGTACTATAATTTCTTGGTGTGCAGAGAAAAAAAAGAATGCTGCCTCTGCTGGATTAAATAACACAGCACCTTTCTCCTATCCACACTTAAAACCTTTGAGGCAAATACAGTTTTGCTTTTCGATTCTGTCTGAGGTTGTTATTGTCGAAAGCCTAATTTCTGCTTTCATACAGACAGGTAACCTCAGCATTCGAGCTACTGACTTACCACTGCTGATAGCGTTTCAATGCTTTACCACTGTTTTTTATATCCCATTCCTTCTGGTAGCTGATAGAACAAGTAAGTTCTCCTAACATTTTCAGGGAGGAAGGGTGTAGCAACTTTACTCATGCTGGACCAAATCACCTCCCTCTCCCCAAACCAAACAAAAATCCTACAGCGTATGCCTATGAATGTCTTAGGGGCATCCTAATCTGACTGAGACCATCAGTGCAAATTCATTCAAACTGTATGGTATGGATGTTTGCAATCAGAATAGATTAACCCTGATTATACAAATCAGCTACACTGAAGGTCTGCTAAGCACAGAAATGTAATGTAATGATTATAAGGTGATAACTGCTGGGCAGTATGCAGGGTTTTCACTGAAGGTAAGTGGGAGTTGGGAGAGCTAAGTGCATTCCTAACATTCGGAACAGGGAAGAGAGATGCCTCTGCCATAGCAAAATGCTCACTTGAGTGTTAAGAAAAGATTTTCACTTCCAGCCGTGTGTAGTGGTTCTCACAGACAAGAGGAATGTATTGAAATAAATAAACCAAATGTTTGTTTGTATTTCTAAAAACTATTCATTAACTAGAATATAGAAAACTATGATGTTCATATTTGCATTTAGCTGAAACTGTTGTTCCTTAGAGAGAAATAAACACACCATGTATTTTTTCTTAATGCTTTAATTATGCCCTTCACTGGGATAAAAGGAAAGAAAAGCTGACAGCCAGCAAAAGACAAAATCCAAATTCTTTTCTTTCATTAAATATGACATAGATTGTAAAAAGCAATATTTTTACCCTTGAAATGTTTAGAAGTATTGACATTCTGTCCACTCAATTGTCAGCTTGTCTTTAGAGATAGAGCTTCTGGGTTCTTAGCATTTAGTAAACTGACACTGATCTCTATTCTTCTTTAAACTTGTATGCAATTCTGGACTTAAAAAAACCCTCCAGGGTAACACAAAAGGTTCTTACTGTGGACATTGCTATCCTTATACTTATTTTTCTGCTCTTCCAAATTTCTGTTGTTGAATATGCCTTATTAGTTTTATTTTAAGTCTCAAAAAAGCTTGAAAAGGGATTTGGGGTTATTATGGGTTATTGTTCCAGAGGGAAAAGTAGAAGTTTTAGCTTGGGCTACTGAAAAGAAGCTCCTTGGTGCCTCAGAGCTGGTGAGGAAAGGGGAGCAGCAGGATCTACATGGAGGCAGAGGAGAGAACTGGGAGAGCTGGAGGCAGACCCGGGAGGTGAAGGCTGTCAGCTGGGCAGCACAAAGTTAGCTTCACGGATCTGAGGGCCCCAAAGTCTGTGTCAGAGCCTGCCTTCTTTACCTGAGCAAAACTCTGGTGGAATTCAAATAAATAGTAAAATTGAAAGACTGAGAAAAAAAGGATTTGCTCCTGTGTGTACCACATAGGTATATAAACAAAATTAGTTGCATGTTAATAAAGGTTAAAGCAAGAAAAAGTATAAAACTGTGGAATAAATTGCCAAGAGCAGGAGCAATGGCATAGCTTGATTTCTCTGCCATTATTCATATTGTTGTGTTTACTTTAGAGTGCTAGAGAAGTCCCTTATGATTTAGGTAAAGTTTGTCATGTTTTACTTCTATTGGCATGCAAATTCTTCAAGGATAAAATGTCTGTTAAATTTCTCTGTTTTCTTTCACTCCTGCTTAAATTATGAAGCGTGATTTGTGGAATTTGCCATAATCAGGATATAATTAATTTTCTGCTAAAATGTTTCTGCATATGGCCATGCAAAATAAGTATCTACCATGCCATCAGTTGGTTAAAGAATCAAAATGGGGATGACAGTGTTTTTCTAAAGAAGATTTCTCTGAATCTTTCCACCCACAGGCTCTGTTGAAGGCAGTAAATAGTCCATTTTTGTTAATGAAGCTTCACTCATACAGCTGGGATTGTTTAATATTTTACGAGTGTTACTTTGTTTTGCTCTCAACGATCTCAGGCAGTTAAGGATTTATGAATCGTGTTTTTCTCAGCCCATCTGCGGTTTCCTATCTTCCCTGGCCTTGAGAATATGTTTAAATTTATTAAAGCGAAGCAAAGGCTCATTATTTCAAAGGAGAGCCAAAGTGACACAGTGAATTGGTTATTAATGGAAAGGCACTGCCATAGGGCGATTGAAATTTAATGATATCCTACAAGAAAAAAATGAGGGTGTCACTTTCCAAAAAGTCATGCTAAATGCCAGCCTTTTTAAGGTCCTGCCGCTAATTTTATGCCTGCGCACAGTAATGTTTTCAAAAGCGTTTAGGAAACACGGACCAGTGACTGTACTGATTATCCTTTTCACCTTCTCGCCTGTTCCAAATGGGTTTGTGCAGTGAGCGATTTAATCTCTAAATATAGGGAACGTTAAAAAAAATAACATTGCTGTTTTTCACAAGCTAAGGGCCTTTTGCAATCCTCCAGAGATGGACTTGCAAATATGCTATCTCCATATGCTCACAGTAAGCTCTCAAACTGGCTCATCACCAAAAAAAAAAAAAAAAAAAAAAAAAAAAATGTCATTCAAGAGATGTTTTAGGTACACAGAGTACATTTATCAAAATTTAAGTCACACATGTTTAGAGTATACCTACGAAATTATTTGAAGATTTCTCCATTTTCTCCCAATTGGACTACATTTCTACAACAGTGCTTCTTTCCTGAAATGCCTTCCACCTGTTTCTGTATTGTCCTTAGTTTATAATATAGTGTTCCTGTAGGCTTTATTACTATGTTTTGTCAGTTTGAAAAACAAGTTGTGCGATTTCTTGGCAAAGTCCGGTGTATTTTTCCCAAGTGAAAATGGAGCCTTGTCTGATTTTTTTTTTTTTTAATTTGAGATGGGTATAATTCTCAGACCATAGAGACCCAAAAATGTGGTCCTTAAGTGACTGTTGAAACAGTTCCAGATGAAAAAGGGAATGAGGGGAGAAGGGGAAATACCTGTATGAGGACTGCAGGATCAGGCTAATAGAAACTTGTTGATGATGCTAGTGCTCAATGGAGTATTTTTGTTTAATGTTCCAGTGCTAGTGATAGCTATATGGTTCCTTCTAGTTAACGTGTTTCAATACATGATTTACTACAATTACAACCATGTTTAAGCACAATTGAGGAATACAGACTGTGGATAAATCACGGATAACACAAGTTCTGTGTAAATGTGCTGGACAGAAAGTACCTTGTGACCAGCATGTCGAAAAAGCAGGTTTTACATTAAGCACCTCACAGTGTTAGAGGACTGGTCCTGTATAAAAGCAGAACTGACAAAGGATCATCATACCATGAGAACAAAACTGCTGTGGCTACACAAGCTATTGTGTGATCTTCCTCAGTTCTCAGCCACCAGGATTAAGAATCCCCTTTCGTACTTCCCCCTAGCTGTTCCCCTAAAATACCAGCTACCTCAGAAGCATGCAAATACCCATCAAAGCAAAAAGGGCTAGTAGCTTAAAGGGGTATTTGGTATCAATCATCCTCATATAGAGGTAGAAGTCATTGGTGGAGAAGACACACTAGGTCATCTATTTTATCTCCGTACCGATGTGGGAAATGTTTCTGATGTATATTTTCTAGTGCCCTGTCCGGTCTAGTTTAAATACCTGATGCAACTCATTTATATTTATATTGTAATTTTCTTACAAACATAAATATAAAACCAAACTCCAGCCGTTGCCCTTGACAGGCGCATTAGTAACAAATCATTTTCTAACCTTGCTTATGGTAAATTTCGAACCATCTGCTGACAGGTAGGCAGAAATTTTCTCTTTTTTTTTTTTAACTCTCAGAATACTTTCGGCTCCCGGCCTCAACAAATGAAATAATAAAAAACCCCACAAACGCTAATTAAAAAATGACAGCTCTATGTTTTTTCTAAAGGGAGAAATGTTACCCTTTCTGGAGGCGTGCATCTGACAAGCATGCCCTGCACAGGGTCCTGCTTCTCCTACGCATAGGATAACCTGTGGTCTTAAACATACCATCTGCTGTCTGCATGCCATTGAGGTGGAGGCAGCCTGAGGGTAATAAAGACTGGGAGCCATCTCCCTCCTTCTTACATATTAACAGCCATAAATAAATAAATAAATATATAATTGCCAAATTTTGAACTCTTTTCTTCTACAGAGCAGAATCTTGAGGTGAGAGATTGCGGTTTGTTCAAACTATAGAAAACCCACAGTGGGGAAGAGTTATTTGTAGAATGGGACCAGGCTGAGTGAAGTGAGTTGAGGTGAGTGACATTTCTGAGGAGAAGGTAGCAGAGACTTCATTCCTCATGCCTTTGTCTGGAGTTCATGAGCAGGGGCTGGTAACACCTGTTCTACAGTAAGCAAAGGCTGCTTCTCAGTGGGTGGAAGCCTCTCAGTGAAAGGGCCTTGCTCTGGTTAACACCAGGAGATGGAGGGGTTAGAAGGAAGAGTTAGTTTCTGTGAGATGCTACGTGTCTCTTTTTTTAGCTTAAATCACTGAAAAGTAGGGATCTTCAAACTGGGTACACGGATTATTGTAGTCAGCACCATGCCTTTACAGGCACTTGATGTTGTCTGGGGTAAGGGGGCAGAAGAGTCAGAAAACAAGGTCGGTAAGTCCAGCAAATACTGTGTAAACCGAAGCCCTAATAGGATTTGCATACAATTTTAAAGAACATGGGGAGAAATTGTGCCTCAGGGGCCTGCAACTTGGGTTCCTCTGAGCTTCCTGTTTTAACTATAAACTTATCATCCTATAACCTTTCTAACAAAGACATAAACACTTCAGCTACATATATTTTGATTGCTTCATGACAGTTTACTGGAAGCTTAGCAATGACAGATTTCTTCATTGTCTTTTTGCCAAAATTTGTCCTTTAAGTCATTTTTGTTGACTGCCCCTTTTAGCAGCTCACCTTACAATGAGAGAGGAGACAATTAATGGGAGGGTGATTTATCACTGCCAAAAACTGTCAAGGACTTCTGTTGTAGCTGGAGAAAAAGCAATTTCACATTATGGCATTTCATTCCGAATACATTGTATTTACAGCTCACAGTTTTATTTTCAGAGCCTATTATCAGGTGAAACAGTTGCATCTGAAATGTTGTTTGTGACATAGGTGACCTGTTAGGATTTGATAAGTATTTACGCCAGAGCACAAGGGGCTCACACATCTGCTGTTGGCAGAAGCAATGGAAAAAAATAACCTGGAAATGAGGCGTTTGATTTTTCTGGTTCCTACACTCGAGCATCTGTTGCTATAATTAAGTGGCATTCAGTAATTGCAGAGCAATGGTGAAATAAACATATGCATTCTTGCCAGCTTTTAGGATTTGGTGTCCTTACAGTAGGAGAGACAAGCAAAGTGACTTCAGCAAGAACAAAGGGTTCTCTAACGAAGTTTAAAAATTAACTTTCCTATTTCATAATGAGGAATTTTATAAACAAAAAAGAAATGGAAGGCAAAATATAATAATCTAAATGGGCTGGTAACTTTTGTACATTTAAATAGATCACGGCAAGAGGTAAAGCAGAATACTGAACTTTCCTGTTGGATGTACACGACTCCCTTGGGGTTGTATTTAGAAACCAAAAATTGAGTGTGTGATGCTACCTAAAAAAATGAGCATGCAAGAAATCCATCATACAGATAGAGTTTCTGATGCAATGTACTACTTGAATTTGATGGGGAGGTTGAGCAGAAGACCTCAGTGAGAGCCCCTGCTGCCTTTCTTTACTCACCAATTGTGGTGTAAATGAAAATAGAACCTGGTGGTCAGCTCAGAACCTCAGTCAAAACAGTTGGATTTTTTTTTTTTAAATTAATCATTTGTAAGACATTAGGTAAATAACCAAATGTTCCTTATTCTGTGATGAGATTCAGTGTAGTTTTTTAAGTTATTTTTTAGATGTAGGATAACTGGGGTGTGCGTTTTTTTCTGAGAGGATTTAAATCAGAAGACTGTCTCATCTGGTCAGAAGTTTTGTGATTGTTGTGTTTTTTGTCTTACAAACAGGCTGTCCAACAAATGACTTCAATGGTCCTTATACTAAAAATAGAAATTCAAAACAATAGATAATTGAATAGCTGTACCCATGTAACCCAACAGATATGTGTCAGTTTTAGCATGTTATAAATTCTGGAAACCTAAGACCAGACAAAAGGGTCTGTCTCTTGCTGACTGTCAAGGCCAATAAATAGTGAGCATGAAAAAGAGCTATTAGTATTGTTTGAGGAGGCCATTCTTATATATGATTTGGCACTTTCTCTTGCATAGTGTGGAGCAAGTTTGGCATTAATTGTGTGACTGCTTTTTTTGCTGGTGGAGTAAGAGGAATCATGGTGCAGTGGGCAGAAAAAAATTGCAGTATCTTGCATGTATATGTAGATAAATACATGCGTGGAAGAATACAAACATATGCATAATAGTCACGTATATGCACGCAGAGAGAGAAAATGAGGTTTAAAACAAATAAAGTAAAAAAAAATTAAAAAATAAAAAAATCTTGTTTACCAGAGATGAGATATGGTTGAAAAATTAAAATTGTCAGTAGTTTTTTCTTCAGTTTTCATCACTCATGCTCCTTCCTACATGGCCATAGCAAGATATAGCAGGTCAGTCAGAGCTTTAAAGAACAGGAGTATCACAGGATCAGGATCTACATTTTAGCTGGATGTAAATGTCAGATTGCTTTTCTCACTTAACTGTTCAGATAGTGACACTCAGTCTGTTAATGTTAATATTTTGAGGGTACGTATAGATTGCTCAACTGGTATATATAGCTGTATTTATTTAAATCTGATGCTAGTTTCAGTAATTACATTTAAAAATTATTATTATATGTATTTCCATGCATATATGTATAATACTGAAAAAAAAAATTCATCTGATCAGGCTTGAGGACATAATTGTATAAGGGACTGATTTTAATAAACTTTGTATGTTGATTTACCTGGGGGTTTTTATTCTGAGAGTGAGCTATTGGATTTTGATACTGTTTTGGGAATCCTCTTGAAGTATTGTTTCTGAACTGGGTGAGAGTCAGGAGACTTTGGTCATGTTTCAGGATTTTGCCAATGACCTGGTGTGTCTCTGGGCAAAGCACTTCACCCCTCTATGCCCATTTCCCTCTGTACTTATTTGCTGTCCAATGCTTTGAGGAAGGACTTATCCCTTAAGCCTTTGCAAAGGACTTTGATTTACTTTATGAGCCCTAGGCACTAAAAAATAAGTATTCTACTAGTAAGTACTTCATTGAGCAATGTTGGAAGCTCTTTATTTTTGATGGAGGCAAGCCCATGGACAGTGGCTCTGAGCCTACTCCCACCATCCTTGCTTTGGCTTCTGTTTCTGAGCCATTTGAGCAGGGAATGTGGCATTAGGACCTCTTACAATCAACATTTTTTTGCCAGCATCCATCCTTGGCCTATTAAAAGGAAAAAGGTAGTTGTGAGAACTCTGACAATAGTTAAAGATCTATTATGCTGTCCACTAAAAACTTAGTAGAGGCTATAGGAGTGATTTTAATTGAGATTTTTACAACCGTTTGATAACACTGTTTTGATCACTGTATTTAGGGCTGGATTCCAACAGTGGACATAAAACCTCTGACTAATCCACTGAGTCACCCAGTCCCTGTCATATATTGCTTAATGGTCCATGCTGCCAGGAATTATAATAGCTTTCTAGTAATAATTTTTTTTTTTAAAAGAAACTTTATGGGCACAAAGTCTTACATAAGTTTAGAACTTAGATTTTTTTAAAAGGCAAAGAAAACTTATTAGAGCTATGCCAAAGTGCAGAATTTTCTGTTTTATTTGCAATAACTGTACAGAATCTTAAATTACATATAGTATAAGTTAATGACTAATATTCTAACTTTGGTTGGTTAATGTTTGCAGGGCACTTACAGATGCTAGAATAATCTCTAATGTTTTTGCTCAATCTGCTCTGGAGATGGATGAAATAAATAGTTTAAACTAATTAATGTAACACCAGCTGTTACAAGTGCTTGGCAGACGTCTGTGAGTTTTGATGGGCAGAGAGCGGCTGTTGTACTTGACTTTATTTTAGTACAATGTTGATCACAGTGTAAGCTGGAATAAATGACGAGCCAAAGGAAGGAACAGAGGATGAATTCTATGTAATGCAAAATAAATATTGCCCTTTTTTCTGGAAATATTTTTCGAGGTCGAGGGAAAGCTATAGCAGACTTTTATTAAGTCATAAGAATAAGCTGGATTTCAGTGCTATTTGTATACATGTGGTTGATGGTGCTGTATGGTTTATAATTATTTATGTTGCACTCTTGCGAAACTTTCAAGATGCAAAACAGTTATATCAAACTGGACTGTGCTTTGCACTGTAGCCTTAATTTATCAGTTCATCATCAAGGAACACTGCAAAGCCAAAAATGTATTCCTAATGAGAATTTGTTGTTTCCATGTGACTTTATAAGAAGTTAAAATATCCACGTGACTTCTCTTTGAAAGTTGGAAGGTAGAATAATTGTGCTGTGACAGGGAAACGATGGCTGCTATCTCTCTATGTGCCAGCATTAAGATAACAGTGTCATTGTACAGATTGTTACCCTGTGAATATGTCTAATAAGTTATTACAGCGTGCTGAGCAGATGGCAAGTGTGCTTCTGAAAGAATTGATGGATGGGATATGATGTCATCAGTGAGATGACAAGGTTCACAAGGTACTTGACCTCCAAGAATAAGTCCTAACTGGTTAGAATTCTAAATGGTGAACTTTTGTGACACTGGCTAAATGGGAAATATGTGCAATTTGTATTTCTTTATGGTAGTGTTTACCCTCTTCACTGAACTCCACATAATGGGATTTGGTCCCTGAAGACTTGGAGATATTGTTGGAAGGTTTCACCCTGTAACCTTCAGAGGATTTCAAATACAAATCTATACTTCTAAACTTTAACAAAATCCCACCAAATTATATTTATTAAGTCAGGTTCTTATATTTTCTTTCTTTATATATAAGTATGCATAAAGAATTTAACAGAGGTGTTCAATTAATTTAATGTGTTCTCACAAAAGAAAACTGGTTAGTGAGAAAGTACAAAGCATAAAATTATGTTTTCTGCTTTTATAAGAATGTGCTTAAAACTGTGGACTATGCTAGTATCACAAGGACCTAAACAGCACCACTAGATTCCCCATCTCTAAATTGTATTAAACAAATAAGTACTTCATCTGCCCATCTATCAATTTATCTAGGTATCATCCTTCTTATTCTGTTCCAAATTATAAAGTGGGATCTACTCTCTTAAAACACAGGGTTCTCAAGTGGTGCTCTTAGTTCTCTGCATGATCCATGGAATGAGGAAGGTGCATGTGAAAGTTTTCACCTATGCATTCTAAGTTAGAAACAGAAGCAGGACCTGCAAAATGCAATATATAGAGATTATATTAAACAAGAACAATTGAAACAAATGGGATAATTGAATGTTAAAGATTCATACTATACCTTTCCTATAGTGAAAGTGGGATGCAAAAACTTCAGGGTCAAAATAATAAAAGCTTCCTTTTCCCATTGATTTACCTCTGTTTGGCTATGATCAAAAGCAGGAAGATAGAGGGAAGAGGCACGAGCACAGCCTTTTTTAATCTTTAATAAAATTCTCATGGTTTCTTAAAACACTTATTTTTATTTGGGTGCTTTGAAATTAGAAGATGTATTCCTTGTGGAGAAATCTTCCATATTTTATTGATTTTTACACAACAAAACATAAATGCTATATACAAAAATAAACATGAGAGCATGTACATGCATGCTTGTTCTGAATCCTTTATGCGGTTTATTTTCAACACTGATACTTCTTTGAGATATTTGAATATTCATGTGACAACACAGGAGTTATTTACATGAACTGAAACAAGAGGAAACCAGATAAAAGCACTATAAATCCTATGAATAAAACCAATATATTATAATTTTTATACTTCATAATGTTCTGGGTTTGAAAGAAGTAAAAGTTGTTTGTAAAATTTCTGCTACTGGGGGATATTGTTCCATTTCTTAAATCAGCTCATAGGTGCAATAAAACTTTCATAAACATGTTACAAATTGCTTCCATCTTTCCTATATAAATAAAATGCTGAGGGTTCCTAAATTACTTCAGAATTACAGCAAAGCTTTGTATTGAGTTGTAAATGCTATAACAATGTATCAATTTTAGTGTAATTACTTTGAAAATATGGATTACATTTTAACGTTTCCTTTTTTTTTTTTTTTTTTGATTTCAAGTCCATGTCCTTAATCATACAGCCCAATACAACTCATGGAGCCCTGCATCTGATTTTAGTGGTATAGGAAATGCACAGGCAGTAGAAAGAAGACACTGTGTATAGTTTACTGTCTATATTGAATTATTGTTGCTCTGGTTTACTGCCACTTTGTTTAAATGTAGTAAGAGAGCAGTAACCTGCTCAAAATGTGCTGTTATTAGGGCAGCATAAAGATGAATCTTAAAAAAAATATTTTCACTGTCTAGAGCATGCATGCTTTGGTAGTAGGTGGATTCAAGGGATTTGATTCAGATCTTCTGAGCTAATATGAAAAACCAATACAGAACTGCTGTCTTTAATCATGTCTATCAGTTTGTTAGCATAATTAAACAATACTCTGTCAAAACGTTTAAAACCAACAGATGAGTTTATCAAATAATTTGTTAAAGTATTTGAGTTTTCAGATTTTTAATACAGCCCACCCACACACAAAAAAGAGAATCCACATCTCCTATCATATTGTCCTAAGTGTATAATTTACGCAGCTCAAGTACTTTCAGTAGTAAAGTCTCTTCTGCTGAGTCTGATCACTGTGTTACATGTCTGTACGTATGTGTATGTGCTAGAGACATGTTAAATATTAATACAAAGTAAATGAGTGTTCACCAAGCTCTCTTTGCCATATGGCCCCTGTGGAGGATAGAAGGCCCTGGATAGCTTAGGCCTGCCATATGGACCTGGTGGAAAAAGGTAGGTCTGACACACAGAGCAAACCCACCATATGGACTGGGTGGAGCACTCAAAACTCTAAACATTTCTCATAGACAGAAGAATGTAAAAACATACATAATACATTACATACAAAAGTGATAGAAAAATGGATCAATTGTTTAGGTTTAATATGATGCTTTCAAGCAGGGTCCAAAACTTTATAAATAATCAGGGCTTATTTTGAAATAGTAAAGAGGATCATCAATCATTTACAACTATTTTACTTTGCATTTAACATCTGCTGTATAATGGGACTGTACAATACCACCCTTAACGTTGTACAAAGGCAGAACAGCTGAAAATGGTGATAGAAGTAAAGCAAAGTTTCCCTGAATGTGATCCCTTGGCTTTTTTCCCCCTCCTGTTCTAACCTGAAACACAAATGTAACACTTTATTTAAGAGTCATGAGGTGAGTCCTGGATTTAGAAATGACTTCTCTACTTGTAGCCTTTGGGGGAATTGAGATTAAGCATAGGATTAGATCACTGACTCAACTTTTTTTCCTCTACAAAACAGGAAAGATCCATGTGAGCTGTACTGTTTTGATGTCTAAGTTGTCTGTTGCTTTTTTATTCAACGAATCTCCATTTATTTCCCACATTGAAAATGGGGTGGTAATAAATAGTGGTGTCTTTTATAGACCAAACTGATAGTAAAGTAGCATAGTAAAATGCTCATTGTATTTCAAACTAACGGACTTAATGTTGAACCCTCCTACACATTCCCATGCAAATATAACTATATTGGCTTGAACTATTTACACGTAAAATCAAAAGTCTTACTTTCCACTTTCTTATCTGTTTTCATCATGCTTTAGATTTTGTTGTCACAGTTTTACAGGTGACAATGTATAAGCAGAAAAGAAGTCAAGATCTGTTTTATTTTTAAAACAGGGAGATTATTGAAGCGGATTTATCCCTTCAGATTTCTGCCACCATCTTCTCCTTTTCTCTAACAGCATTATTTTTTTTCTCTAGTCTCTAGTTAGACTTGAAATTCCAACTAACAGAATAATTTCTTCATATCTTAGGATAATAAACTACTGAAACAAAGAAACTATAAAAACAAGTGTTACTGAGAAAAAAAATGAGAAGTAAGGAAAAGAGTCTAGGGAGCAGTAGAATATACTGAGTTACGGAAAAGCTAGAAGAAAGAGAAAACAAAGGAAGGTGATTCTGAAAGTAATAGACTTTAGATTTTCATTTTTGAACTTACTGAATTATACTAAAATTTTGTAGAAGAGCAGATTTCATCAGTAGCACTTGAGCTCCTTTCAAAAACTGAAAAAAAAAAAATCATTGCTGGGACTTGCACATCTCAGTCTTCTGGGTGCAACAGTTCACAAAGCCAAGCAGGGTGGTCATTTCCTGATGCAATTCTTGCTCTTTTACTGTCTGGGCTAAATGCCAACCTGCTATCAGGATACTGAATAAAAGTATTATCCTTAAATATATAATGAGCTCCTCAGGTTAAGATAATAAAGCTTGTGTGATTTGTTTCAGTTTGTTTAGGCAGTAACTGTTTTCACAATGCTATAATGGTAAAGGTCTTTTGATTCCTGTTTATATTTCTAATTTCTGTTAGGATTCTTGTTTCTGTACAGTTATCACATGCATAAATAAAGTTGTAGAGAGCACTTGAAACTCTTAGGATTTGTATTTTGCTTCTCTTACATAGCATTTATGATTGCCTAAGGAGCGGAATAGCTTTTCAATGACATTATTTTCATAAACATTGAAACATTTACAATAATTTTGATTTGAAACTGAATTAGTAAAAAGATCTGTCCCTGTAGCAGTGTTACAACACATATTTCCTTAATATTACGATATAATATGGATAAAAGGCTTAATTGAATATTTAATTTGTGAAAAGGTTTTTAACTGGATTGTGGGAAGCATTGTAGTTTACCAGCAAGAGTATGGCAAGTGGCCTGTGTAAGGTACCTTAATTTCCTGTATTTAATGTAAACCAAACTGATCCAGGTTACCTGACAGCTCTAAACTATTTTTTATCTTCTTAAATCAGTGCTGAATGTGATCCATAATGTATAAATACATAATGGATTTTTTTTTGTCTTTTGTAATACGTATTCTGGTGTATTAGCATAAATTACATATTCCAAGACATGAAGACATATGCAGGCCAAATCATAGCTGTATTTTCAACAATAAATGCAGGAAGAACAAGCTCACTTTAAAGTGGATGCCTCAAATGGAGCAGAAAACATTAGAGGTAAAACTTCTACATTATTCTATCAGTGAGCATCAAGCTAGTGAATGCCATAGAAGTCTCACTAATGGACACGTTCTGGCAGTTTGTTGCAGATATTTGATGAATGAATTGAAAGAGGAATCATATCACATGTAAAAAAATGCTTGCCTTTTCATTCTGAATTTTGTTTCTGAGCACTTTGGGGTTTAGGGATTTTGGGTTGTTTATTATTATGGATTTCTGTGAAAATCAGATGTTAGGATATAATGTATAGGCAATGGGTTGGGAAATGTGGCTGTAATATTGTAAGAGACTGCTTCTAATGCTATAAACTATGAAACTGATATTGAACTCCCATAGGCAGACAGCCAAATTTCTATTAGGATATCATAACCATATAGTGCAAAATGTGTGCATCAATTATGGCCTACAACATTTGCATCTGACTACTGAAACCATTCCACAGATAGACACATTAAGGAAGTTTATTATATTTGTTTAAAAAATATTGCAAAATAATTTTTAAGAGTGAGTTAAACATAAATGATAGACTTTTTTGCAAGTGTGGGGTTTTTTAGCCTCAAAATTAAGAAAGTCTCTGTGCTATACTGCCTCATGACACTAAAACAGGTCACTCATTTTGTATCCTTGGTGAGACTTCGCCAGAATGGGATGCTTCACATCCTCTTGTTTTCAGCTACAGTTACTATAGCAGAGTACAGTTACTGTGAGCAGAGTTAAGGTCTTGGAGTTAGAAGATCTTATATTTCTATAAAAAATGTCTATTTCCATTTGGGTATTTAAGCAAAGAGTATTTATCATTGAACTAATGATGATAAAACACTTGCTACCTTAAACAACTGGAGGGTTTGACCAGCTCAGTTCCCTAGGGAATTCCTTTTCAAAGGATGGCTTCTTCCCCTGCATTTCCAATGCATTTGTAGCTTTTGCTTGTATATTCAAGAATTACTGAGCCTACTAACAAATATCCCCATGCAATTGTGTTGAATGAGTTAATAAATAAGTTATTTTTAAAATTATTTTATTGGCATTTTTGGCTCTATGAGTGAGACACTAAGACATCTGGGGTAGGAATTTTGGAAAGGAGAAAGCTTGGGAATGGGTTTTCTTAGTATGTTTCTGTCCTGCTATGCATTTTTAGACTGCTCATCTTGTTCAGTGGTCTAATTAATACATTGTCAGTCTGAATATTAGAGGCACTTGATAATATGCTTTTTCTCAAAGAAGTTATTAAAATAGTGAGCACCAATAGTGTCTTATAGGAAGGTGAAGTGAATGTAAGTGTAGACGTTTTAAAAATATTTGGCTTCTGTAAAAAGAGCTATCAGTGAACATTGTATATATTTACCTAAAATCTTATATTTTGTTACTTTATTAAGAAATGAGACGTCATTCCATACAAGTATTGCATTAAACAAAATTAGATCCAGTTCTATGCAACTGGGTGAGATGAAGACTTTTCTACTGGGGCAGACTTGCATTCTTCCCTACCATGAATGTGAAATGTTTAAATCTCTTTTGTCTCCTCTGTTGAACTTCTCTGACATATTTATTCGTGTATCACAGTGCTACTGACTTCTGTGCTGCCGCTTTGCACCAGGTGCCAAGCATGCCTGGTCAACCTCATCTGCTCGCCAGCACTCTGGGGATGAGGGGCTGGAACAGGTTATGTGTTGCTAAATGAATGACAGCTGACCAGTGTTGCACAGACACAGCGCTGTCTCCTTGTTTTCTGCTCAGGCATCAGATTCGTGCTGTCAGCAGATTACTGAGAACACGGCCCGTGCGACAAGGCAGCAGGAGCACTGATGCTTAGTCTCCCATAATTGCAACACGGCTTGATATGGACTTGTTGCAAATGTTGACTTAATTTTTTCTTTCCTGAAGAGAATGAATATTAGAACTACTAACTGAACAGAGACCAAGAAAAACAGTGCACGTACAATGCAGTTCTAGGTATTACCATAAAACCTTCAACTTCAGAGACTTACAAGTTACCCACTGTGCTCTTATCAAGAATTCCTTTCTTACTGCTGTTACGCTTACAAAAAAGGAGTGTTGTTATTTAAGCTGACAATGACAAAAAATGCGAATATTATTGATGTCCCCTATTTTTAAAAGAACCTTAAATCCACAAATAATAGACATTATTCAACTTTTTGTGTCCATAGGTCTACTAAGCCAAACCATGTGGCACTTGAAATGATCCAGTACAATCTAGCAAAATGTCTTTGTTACAATCTGTAATGTTTTTTCTCTGCATAATACAGTAGCCATAAGGAGACAGTTAAAGTACACTGAGGAGAAGGCAGCACAGAAATCCCTATGTATGCATTTTGCAGTAGCCATACGGACACAGTTAAAATACAAGGAGAAGCAGGCAGCACAAAAATAAGTATGCATACTGTGGATGTATTGTCTTGTGTATTGCTTTTATCAGTAGAGATGTGCATATTTATATCCTTAATTTTTAAAATGTGAGTTTTAGAGTACATGAATTATGCAGTTTTTAAGTCCAGTCCCTAATTTGAAGTTTGATGTTAATGAGGAATTTAGCTCAGACTCAAAATACTTGGCGTGATCTTGGATTCTGCATATGTTTAGGAAAGCTTGATGTGAGGTACAGTCAGGCTACCTTCATAAGGGAGCCAGCTTCAGCAGCCTGTGCAGTAAAGGAAATTAAATTGCTAGTATCATAAATGGTGAGGTTTTGATTTCCTAAGCAGGGATCTCTTTACTACATGGATGGTTACTGATACCCCGCATCACGACTTGAGAAGAAGCTTAGAATGACTCTTGTGCAGCTATAGGGAGACAGGTTTATACAGCCCTCCACATGCATTTGTGCATATAAGCAGTTGTCATGGCGTTAATACAAAGCCAAGAAACATCCTTTTTATCACTCAGTATTGCCTGGCTGATGGAGTGGAGCTAGCAGAGTACTAGCTGGGACATTTGACAGGAGCTGGTAATATACATTTATACTTTTTTCAACATCTAAAGCACAGATGGCCCTTAATGTGCATCCGATCCCTGTCAGTAGCATATAAGAATCTTTGAAAAAGAAATAATGGGCATAGTTCTTATAATTAAAAACTTCAGGTTATAATATCATAAAATACTTCATATTTATGCAAATAGTTTTTTAAATAATGGAATAAAAATACTTAGTGTAACTTTCTAACCGTCAGTTTGTCCTTAGGATGTTGTATTTGCTAAGGGTTAATTAATGGAAGTCACTGTCAGATGTTCAGGATATTTATAATATAGTTATCAGAGATATGCAGAATCATCTCTAGTTATACTTCCTGGGTTTTTTTAATTTCTAACCATTCTATGCACTTTATAACTATGGAAAATTTTTTTAAAAGTTGTTAAAACTTCTGTTAGTGAATAGGATTATTTTTATTACAGGGACAGAGAAACTGTATAATTTTATTTTAGGCATTAATGTGTTTTAATGCCAAAGTACACAAAGTGGTAATATCACTGGAATTTTAACATTCAATTATGGTAAAATACATTTGGTTTAAAATACGAATAATAATTTATTCTGAAATATTGTGAAATCATAAGAATAAATAAATCAGCAAATACTGCTTGACCCAGCCTTAATCAGTAATAGGCTGCAATGTAAGATAAAGGTTATTAAAATAATCCTTTTATTGAAAGAGAAAATTAGATAAGTTGCGCTGATTGCCTCTGAGGCCCTCCCAGGGACATGTAAAATGAAGAATAAACTCAACTTGATCTAGTCCAAAAAGCCTGAAGAAATCCTCACAGCTGGAACATCACCACTAATTACATTTTTGCTTTTTGGATCTATTTCGCCAACTTTTTCCAGTCATTTATAGTGAAGTTATAGCAGTAATTCCTCAACAAAACTAAAATGCCTGGTCTTTAAAGAACGTATTTCTATATTTTTGCTATTGACAGCTACACATTTCATTTGCATTTAGCCACAGTTCGTGTAATACTAGAAGAATTACTTATACCAAATACTCTGTGGAGTGGCTGGCTTGTTTATTTCTTGATGAGTCAGTATAAATTTCTTGCTCCTGGGCACTCTTTTCTCCCCTCCTTCACCACATAATCCCAGCCCTATTATCCCTTTCCAAAGTTTTTGGCCACCTGGACTGTCCTTCTTTCCTATTTTCTCAACTCAGTGTTCCCTGATTTTTTGGTTAGTCTCTGTCTCCTTGTCAAGTCTTCCCTTTTTCCAGACCCCCACTTCCCAGTTCCAGACAGCAATGTGTTCTGTTTTTTCCTCTGTATTTATGGATAAATCAGCTTACAAGGTATTGGTGTATGTCACTGAGCCTGGGAGAGAGAGAGGGCCCTAATCTTGTGTCCAAGGGGTGATTCTCCATCTGGCTCTAATTTGCCTTTATGGAGACAACTCCAGCTGCAGTATGCTCAGTGACACTGAGCAGTAGTGAAAAATGATCTGTAGAGATGGCATTTTCTTTAAAAGGATTAAAGAAATACTGAAAATATATTAATTTAAACTCTCTTTTCCAGAATGGACAAGGATCAAGTTATAGTACTGTATTTTCAGTAGTTAAAAATTAGACATAATCATCAGTAAATATTTGTCTTAATGTTGATGACCATCTAAACCTACCTCCAAAGGGGACATATAAAACTAGATTCTTACATACTGTTGTTCTTGTGTTGTCCTTTACATCAAGTGAAAGTCCTCCCATTTTGAAGCCGTGCCACTTAGAAAAATGGTCCATAATGGTAGAAGTGATACATGGATGTGTGGGTTCTATGACCTATTTGCAAGAATATGTTTGACTGCACCAGATACAAAGCCATTGTGTGCAATGTACAAGTAGCTACAGTCCCTCCCATGTAAGCTTTGTCTTTTAATCATATTTCATTATTGGTGAGTTACTATTCCCAAAGTCCTCAGGCAAACTACCAAGCCAAGAAATAGAGCTTGGTGGACAGCATTTGCAGTTGTACTGTTAACTGTGAGAGCACCAGACTCTTTGAAATGTAACAGAAACAAAAAACAGCTAGTCAGTCTATTTGAATATTTGATATTTCCCCCGTTAGTTCTAGCTGCCACAGTTGCAAATATTTTAATTTCAGAGTATTTGAGTATGTCCTGGAGAACTGTGCTTGGCATAAGACACTAAAATGTAGGTTAGAAAAAACATGGTTTTGTAAGAGTTGGTTTTAGTACATTGCTTTTAAAGTTTGTAATGTCCTTCACAGTCATCTCAGTCATCTCACATTGCCCCTGGTTACATGCAGGGTGAATCTTGAATGACCAAGTCAAAAGCAGCCAAATTAGAGCAAGAGGATTTTTGTTTGTTTATTTGTTTGTTTGGGGGTTTTGTTTGTTTTTTTATTCTGCATGAAGTCAGTAAACATTTCAGTTCAGCACATGGCACTCCCTGTTTTCCTGTGTTAATATAAATCAACAATTAGAGATTAATAGAAGATCTTCCCACACATGAAACATCCTACTCAGAGGAAGGTGAAATACAAAACCTTTTACTAAAGGGTGTTTGACAACATAAACCAAACTCATATTAAGCTAAATGGGATATATTGTTTCTACAAAAATGTATGCACCAGATTTATGGTAGTAAAAAGTGAAAACAGGATTCTCTTTCATCATTCAAATGGTTAGAAAAAGCCTGTTAAAAGAACAAATGCACATAAAATATTTCACACAGGACAAAAAATCATCAAAATGCATTACAAAAAAACATTAAATTACTACAGAAATGTGGCAATCTGTATAGCATTTTTTGGAGCCAGCTATTATCACTTCCTTTCAAATTCTGGCGATATCAGTATACTCCGGTTTGATTGGTGACTGGTCTGAACTTATCCTACTTGCTTTTAGGAACAAAGACAAGAGAATGGCTACCTCTATTCATCTATTATTGTTTAAATAGCTGTCACAGCTTCCAGGATGTCTGTTTCCATGTTATCTGGTGAAAGAATAAAATAGAATGGCAACAAACCAAATATAGTGAAAAATGTTCATTGTATTTGGCCCAAACCAGCTGCTGTTTGCAGATAAAATCTGGTTAGAACAAAAACAGGTGAATTTTGGAAACGGAAGAACAATGGATGGAAGAGATACAGCATTTACAAATATTTTAAAGATACTTGTCACATGCACGCTTGCCCATTATGTTGATTTAGTTCATACGTCAAGGCGCGTAGCTGCTCAGATACTGTAGGGGCTTGAGTAACAGCTTGTCCTATCCTTGTTTATTTGTTAATTTATAGCATCTTAGTTCCCAGCAAAAGCAGGGGCAGGTCTGGACACTTCTTTGTTCTGCCTTGTTCGTTCTTTTTTTTCTAATTTCTTTACACTGTTGTGCTCCTGACTCTGACAATGGAGTTGTAGATTGACCCTCTTTTGCCTCTTGCCCTGACTTGCCTTCAAATGCTTCCTTTGATGCATTTAGACTGAAAATGCCAAATCTGTTTCCCAGCAGGGGCTCATCATTTTTGCAGAATTCTCAGCTAGTATGTTAAGAGGAATATTAGTAGTTCCTTTGCAACTATTTAAAAGATGTTCAACTAATGATTATTTAGAAACAAAGATATCTCATCATATGGAGAAAAAAGTATTTCTGAAGAAGAGAATGCTACTCAGATAGGCAGTTATGTTTTAATTGGCTTTGTTTACAATGTGGTTTTTCTTAAAAATGCATTTTCAAGATTCCTTCAATCATTGCTTATCTCACATCCACAAATACCCATGCTTCCTGTGTATAATATGTACATTTGCTCTGTTTCAAACATACTCACACTTGGAGTTTATTTCACTTGGGACATCAAGAAAACAAAGTCACATTAGTCTGACTATTTTTCCTGAGCTGACTTTTCATTAAAATAAGTTCATAGTAAGTTCATCTCTCTAGTCCTACTCTTTAGTGTAAATTTGTTTCTGTTATTTATTATAACATAAGAGTTCAGATGTTATTTTGAGTTCATTCCATTCTAACCTCTTTTGAGCTACTTTACTTACTGCAAAACTGTGCCACACATTGTTTGAAAAATATTTGGAAACTTCACAGCATGTTTTGAGCATGCACAAAGTACAGGAAACTTACAGTATATTTAATTCTAAAGTAGTGATACAGTAAAAAAAATTATTCCTTTGCTTAAATTATATGACCAAATCTGAGTTAGGATCTTTCTGTAACTCAGCAATTGCATTAAATAGCATAGTTTTCAAGTGAATTAAGGCTTCTGGAATTTTAAGTGGATCAATTTTATCCGGTATGTTTTTAAATAGTTTGACAATTTGATACCGAAATTTCTAGTAAGATCCAAAGCTGTCTTAGAAAGTATGAGAGGTCATTGGCCCATTTCTCTGACAAACCCAAAGGCAATTGGTGTCTTTCTTAAGTTTACTTTCTTATTTATATGAGTGAGCTCCGACATATATTACTAGTGATTAGGCTCTTTCTTGCTATACCATGCAAGTCCAGTACTTTCACTGGAACCACTGATACAAAAAAGTCTTTAGCAAAAAAGACCGCAGTGACGTAACAGAGAAGAGGTTTTGTTATTTGTGTATATCTGTGTACATATGGATGTATATATGTATATATTATTGCTGTCTGTTGGGTGGGAATCATTTAGTAAAGCCCCATTTGCAGCAAAGGAAAAAAGAGCTTTCATCTATACAATAATATTGTGTAATGTTTATCAGTCTGTTGTCTAACAAGGTTGGGTTTTTTTAAGGTTTGGGTTATTTTGATTAATGAAAGCCTAACAGTTCTGACAAAAATTTGAAAAAGCATTTGGTAATGAGTTTTTACAGTAAAATAGGTTTTGAGGTGGATGATCTGAGAACAGTGTTAGGTTGCAATAGCCAGGAATACCTAGGTTGTCTTTTCTCATGAAATGGTGAGTATTTCTATAACATTTTAACAGTTGGAAAGAAAACGAAAAAAAACATATCTAGGGCCAAATTCACCTTACTACAGAATGATACAAAGATGTTCATGTTTCCAGGGGGCAGCATAAGTACAGGGTATGCATTCACAGAGTACATTTTTCAGAACCTGCTTTGAATGTCAGTAATGTCATGTTGGTGAGGAGATGGGGCAAGAAATCTGCACCTGAACATGGTTGATGGAGATTAATTCCATCTGGAGTAGTGGTGGATGGGGACTCTTGGAATGAACAGGGACTTTGAATGCTGATTTTCTGGCCCTGGGGTCATAAAAACTATACTCTTAACTCCTTGCTGCTGCAGATTTTGATTTTCCTGGTCCTAAACAATGTCCACTTACGAAAATGCTGTACCTATTCAAAGAGACAACTCTTTTTAGGCGACTTGTATCAGAAATCTAATGTAATACAATTTCTAATGTACATCATAGGATAAATACAGAAATATAACTATTCTTGAAAAAGAAACTAAAATGCCTCAAAACATAGATACTTACTGTCATCAAGCCCAAGTGGATAAGAGCAAGTCTGACAACCTCTGTAGTCAAATAGCTGTGAAGAGGTCTGCATAATAGCAAGGGTACACTCTGAGATCCTTGGATTGTATTGAGATACATGAATGTGTGTCAGTTAATGACTGAGCCACTGGTAAGAAGAGTGTAGATATGTATGTAGCTATGTATATGTACAGATAGTTTTCCTTTTGAAGAAGTGAGATTAATATCTGGTGCAAGAAATTGACCTAAATTTCTGTATCATATCAAAAGTAGTCTAAAAATATTTCAAAAAGTAAAAAAAAAATCAAAACAAAACAAACAAAAAACCAAACCAAACCAAACAAACAAAAAACCAAACAAAAAACCAAACTAGGGTATTGAGGTTTCTATTAATTCTGATTTTTTTCTTTTCCACTTTGTAATCTGTTCACAGATTATCTGCGAAACTTTAATCTTAGAAGTCTTCAAGATGTGGGAGGTTTTTTCACATTGTGATGTCAGAACTGATCAGATATGATTGTTACAAAGATCCCACAAGGAGTTTAGCACTAATTGTTAGAAGATGTCCGTGCTTAAAAAAATTAGGCCAGTGATTGTAACCATGCTGTTAATTTCATGTATCGTTCAGAGCATGTTTCAATTGTGGGAATCAGGTGTACATTCTTGATTAAAAATGCATTGAGGAGCCGTGGTTTTTCTTGGTGGTGCAGAATCTTCTGAGCTGTAAGTGAAGCCATTAAGAGCTGGAAGGGTTAATTGTATGGGAAGCCTTGTATTCAAGTACTTTTCATATACAAAATATATGTCATAGTAGAAAATATTCTATTGTCAATCCAAATAGAACACAAACTAAAATGAGATAATTGGGAAGGTGCCCATAAAGTCAGCCTGAATATATTATCACAAGTATATGAGAGATAATATTTGTTTTAAAAAGATTCTATGGCACTGTAAACTCAGTCTCATTAGAGACTGCATTTAAAAGGCTTATAAAGTTACTCATTAATGTTATCTTGTTGTATCTCCACAGCTTTTTCATTAAAGAAAATTCAGCAGAAAGCATTTTCTCCTGATAGCAGGAACCAATTTGCAATAAATGTTCTGGAAACCACTAGGGAAGCCATTACTGAGGTCTAATAAAAACAGACAAGCGTAACTTGTTCTATATTTTTGTTTCAATCACATACAGATGAGACCCCGCTCTCCACACCAACCGCAAGAGACAGCCTTGACAAACTTTCTCTAGCTGGGCATGGGCAGCCACTACCTCCAGGTTTTCCATCTCCTTTCCTATTCCCTGATGGATTGTCCTCCATAGAGACCCTCCTGACTAACATCCAGGTAGGCCTTTCTGTAGATCACCTTAAAGGGATGGAGAGGAGCCACTTGCAGATTTGTCTAAATTAACATAACCATTCTGATTTAGTCATTTCATAAGATGATTTGGATCAATGAATTTACTGAAACTTTCTAGTAATTTAAGTTTTAAAGGAACCACAGCAAAAATTAATTTTGAAGCTGTCAGATACAGTACATAAAAATGCAGATTGTTTATTAAACCACAGCAGAGGATTCGATGAAAATTACATTGGTGTGTTTAAAAACATTTGTCTTAAATGCTTTTTATTACAGGCTAATGAAATGTATCTTACTGTTTACCTTTATCTCATTTACTAAGCAGAGAAACATTTTTTAAATAAATAGTTATTCTGCTGGAGTGCCAAGGTGGAAATGATATTTGAAGCTATTTGAAATGTGTCTCCCATAAAAGCATTCACAAAATCCACCTTTTTTATAAATAAGCTCATTTCACTTAAAGTACTGTCTTCAAAGAATAGACTTCAAAGGGTATTACCAAATTTTCTGCAGATTTCCTATATAGTAGTCACCGTGTCTGTTGTGTGTACAGTGCAGCTTGATTCAAATACTAAGGGTACAGCCTGATTCAAATACTAAGGTATACAGTAGTATGTAGCTTGGAGCCAAGATGTTAGTGTTTCATATTAGAATGAAGAATTTTTGTCCACAAATTTAGGATCATGTGTTCCCCAGATGCAACCTTGGCAACAATATGGTTGTATGTGGCATGCAGAAGCAAAATGGTAGTGCAGGAGATGATGCAGCCATATTGTACTCATCTGTGCAGCTACCAACTTCTAATGTCTTTGCCACAGTATTTTTCCTCACCCATTTCTGTAAATACATGAATTCAATTGAAGGATATTTAGCAAAGCCTATGACAGAATAGGGCCAGATCCTGCACATTTCACTTTCTTAAGCAATTTCATTAAAGTTTAGGGCACTCAGAGCTCTTTTATGAAAAGTGTATGTTCCATTCATCAGTGATCTTTTGAGACTGAGTAATGAAAACATACTGCTATATGAGTATTAAATATTGCTGTATCTGCCTGGTCTGAAAGAGTGTATTTTTGATTGCTTTTTGTGGTTCTGAGACTTAGGTTCTTAAATACTTAAGTTATAAACCAGGGTAATTATACAACATTTAGCATTCTTCTAACAGGTCTGTTGCAATCTGTAAAGAATGTCTTTATTCTAAAGAAAGATACACAGTTAGCAAAGTATGTAACGTCTTAGCTGTGCATGCATGTGCAGGAGAGTTCTTAGTAATTTTTTTGACAAATGTGTGCACTCAATGTCTCTAGACAGCAACCTAATGAGCGAAGCATTCAGCATCAACAGGTTAGCTAATCTTGTGATTGAATATGAGAGTGCCGCTGTACTTCAGGATAAATGACCAGAATTAATTTGCCAAGAATGCATTCAGTTTTGTTTTACAGAAAATGTGAACATGAAATTCAGTCATTGCTTTTAAATAAAAAACTACAAGCCAAACCCTAATCTGAACCGGAGTGATGAGATAAAATAAAAGGCAACATCATAAAGAATACAGAGATGTCTCTGTGCCTTCTCTCATTGTGCTTTTGTACTTACTGCTCCTTACCTTGAGGTTCCACATCAACACAAATCATCTGTCAGGGCAAACAAATGAGATGCAAGTCCTTTTGGATTTTTTTGGCATGTCCCCATGTTGCATTACATGGTTTCCACAGATCTCTGGAAGTTCTTTCATGTACCATCATGACATTTTTTCCTTCCATAGTCGAAGGAAAAAACCTACATCAGTACAATATTAGAAAACCACTTTAAAAAACCAACCCAAACCAAGCCAAACTAATTTGATTTACCCATCTGTGCAGAAAAAGTTAAGTATTCTCTTTCAAACTGCAGAGTCTGTTGCAATAACCTATGCAGAATAGGGGCAGTTACTTTAACGAATACCATGTAAAATGGTTTCCACATTTTGCAATTATTGCAATAAGAGGGGGCTACACAAGGCCCACGAATGAGTTATAAACTGTTAAGCCAACAATTTCAGAATTGAGTTTTTATGTATTTGACTCCAAGTTTGACCTTGTGAAGGATTTGTGAAAAGAGAAAGTTCTGTACTGTGGTCCCTGCTTGCAATATCAGATGTGACTTTGCTAAGAAATGCGTAAGCGCTACCCGAAACCCATGACATGTTTATTTACTACGTGAGGCAGGACTTTTGTCGCTGTGTAAATTCCTCTTTGCTCGTTTTTTGTCCAAATGAATTTTGCACAGACATGTGAATTCAAATGGGAGGCAGAGCAGTAAGATCCCCTCCCTGTTCTCTTGTTGCAGCTGTGGTAGCAGTGAAGCAGATCTGATTCCCACAAAAGATCATCTGGTCTACAGCTTGTTCCCAGTCCTCCAGTTCTAAGGTTCTTTCGAAACAGAAAACAGCAGAAACCTAGGCAAAGGCTAGATGAGTGGATTTGCTAAACATTCTTTCGTCCCCAGGGTCATGCATGACAGAAAATACAGATGTATCCTTTCACAGAGAGGGTACATACCTGCTTCTGAAATGCAATTGTAAATTGCATCATGCCATGCATAATCATAGAATCATAGAATCATAGAATCATAGAATGAGCTGGGTTGGAAGGGACCTAAGAGATCATCAAGTCCAACCCTTGATCCACTACCGCTGCGGTTGCTAGACCATGGCACTGAGTGCCACATCCAGTCTCTTTTTAAATATCTCCAGGGACAGAGAGTCTACCACCTCACCGGGCAGCCCATTCCAATGCCTGATCGCCCTCTCCGTAAAGAAATTCTTTCTAATATACAACCTAAACCTCCCCTGGCACAACTTAAGACTGTGTCCTCTTGTCTTGCTGATAGTTGCCTGGGAGAAGAGACCAACCCCCCCCTGGCTACAGCCTCCTTTCAGGGAGTTGTAGAGAGCGATGAGGTCTCCCCTGAGCCTCCTCTTCTTCAGGCTGAACAGCCCCAGCTCCCTCAGCCTCTCCTCATAGGATCTGTGCTCGAGTCCCTTCACCAGCCTGGTTGCCCTCCTTTGGACCTGCTCCAGGACCTCAATATCCTTCCTAAAACATAAGTCATGTCGTGCACAACCTGCCACATGTGGTGGTGGAGGTTGCCTTTATTTTAGGGATATGATGATCTCATGAACACATAGGCAAGTAGGCTTTGTGAATGGACAGGATGGTAGATAGCTGGTGCTGTGATCCCTTTGCATATAATCGGATGTGTGAGGTACAGGATCTGGAGTATCTGCTTAATACAGACCTTGGGTGCCTCCAGAAAAGGTTGTTGAACCTCTGCTGGTTTAAAATAGAACAAGATTATAGTACTGTATGGTCACTAGGAGCTCTAATTTGGACCTTTGTCAGGGTAAGGAGGATCCTAAACCTTGCCATGGAGAGAGTGGTTCTGGGTGTGTGAAGAAAAATTGTTAAACGCTTTTGATATTTGAAAACAAAATGTGCTAAAAGTCTTGCAGGTGCTGAAGAGCTTAGGTGACTGAACATGGTATCTAATGCTACTGACTTCCATTTTTTAACTCTCAGTTGTTCTTTAAAACTGACCCCTGAACACAAGCAAGTCTGGGTCTTCCAGCTGTACTGAAGTTAAAAAGAGGAGCCCTAATCACTAATTCATAATTATATTCAAATATTACTTTTCAAGTATATCGCAAATGTTAGACAAGCCTGTTTTCTATTTCAGTCACCAGGGGCTGCTATTTTGGTTTATTTCCTTTTGTATAACATATGTATGTTTTTCTTACTTCCCCATAAATAATTATTGAAATAAAAATACAATGTTTAATTACTTGTAAATTTAAAGAGGAGGTAATAACAATATACAGTACCCAGAACAACCAGTGTTTATTTCTTTCTGGGGACTACTGAAATGCAAATAATAAACTTTAACAAAGTATAATTAAACAAATACGCATATAAAATAAAGATATGAGATTGGGGATATATTTTCATATTCAGTTGAATATCTGCACATCTAAAAGGAAGAGAAAATAAATTTCCCTAGAGAGCTTAAATTAGGTGATATGTCTGTATATTTGTTGATTTCTTCCAGATTAAGTGCTGGAAGTCTATGTGCAGCTGCAGGGAGGATAAAGGGTGATGGGAGGTGGGTAACAGCAAACTGCTGTGTGGGTGCTAGTAACAAGGCCAAAGATGTTTCTGTACCACTCACATAAGTTCACTTTTTTGAGTCATGGCCCGATTATGCCAAAGGATGTTACAGCCACAACCTTGCTTGATACTGCAGTATTCTTGGCCAATAGTAATGTTCTTTCAAGCTTTTACAAGCTGAATCTTTACTGTCTCCAAGCTGAATTCCCATTAGTATCTACGGGATGAATTCGTTGCACCGTGATAGCCATATTTTTCTATCAAGACTGTATTCTATCATCACAGTCTTGTTGCTAATATTTTTAAAGAGATATGTAAAATAAGTTGCAAGTATCCCATTGATATTAATGAAAGAAATGAATGATTACAAACTAAATTCCTCTATGAAAACAAAGCAAACTGCTGGCTTTATTGCTGTGAGTCTCCTGCACTATTACCATCTAAGACTAAATACACAAAAGAAAATTATTGCAAACACTGGATAAAGCAAAAATCACTGTTTTATTTCATGTTATTGTATTTGTCTTCTGCTAAATTGAAGAGAATTATTTTATTTTTCACATAACGTATTAATGGAAAAATGTCATTTATACTTGTGCAATATGCCTACTTGTGATGGAGATAATCAGTCTGAGATACTATAAAAATGTATTTCTGGGGTGGTCTGTAGGGGTAGCCAAGCTGCCTTATCTTACTTTGCGGATATTTCTAAGTCCATAGTCAGTTACAAGTAGCAAATATTCAAAAATTATCCTATGAAGTTAATAGAAATGTATATATTGATTTTTTTTGTTTTTCAAACTTTTCACTAGATGGCTTTGAGGATAAGTGTACAAATTTTATAGAATTTCCTGACTAGAAGGGAAGCAATGTTATTTGAAAGTGTTTTCACCATGAATAGTTAATTTTGCAAAAGGAAGCCTCTGAGCAACAAATCTCTGGAAGTTGGCAGGTTTGGCTAGGAAAGCTAGGCCATGTGCATGCCTTGTTCTTCTAGATTTCCTTTTTCAGTCTCTGTGGGTGATTGTTGGAATTGGGGTATGATCAGAAAACAGATCACTGGACTATCTAGTAAGTCCATTTTGATGTCATATAAACTGCGTAGCTAAGAAAATTATGTTAGGTGGAATATAGTGAAGATGTATCAAAAAAGAGTTTCTATAAACCTTCCCTCTACCACTTTCAAAGCAGACAACACATTATTTGCATTTTTAAAAAATAATGATTGGTAATACTGACTTTAAGATGAGGTTTGATATATGCTTAATTTCTGTAGGTTGTCTGCCCTACACATGATGATGGTTTTGGATACATTGGAGAATGGGAAGAATCATCAGCCATGCATCAACTTTTCATTTTTGGCATTTCCAAAGAATATAATGATGGAAAATATTAAAATAAGTGCATTAAAGTAAACAAACCAAATCAGAATGATCTATAATTCTCCAGAGGGAAAATACTCATTTTTGACATAATATTGAAATAAAAAAACATTATTAGCAGTGACACAGGAGGGTGGAATGGCATGCCATGTTTAAAGCCTGGCTCCAGATAGAGCCATACTGTATTAAAAACAAATCTGGAACCCGAGCATGTTCACTGCAATTATCATTATCCAGCCTCCATAACATCTGACCTTCCCTAAAGGGAAATATTTTCTTTTTGTTAATGTCCTGTGTTGCACTGCATTTCCCATTGTCATTGGCAGCATATTGATTTAATATCAGGTTAGAGGATTAGCCATAGCAAATGCAAGTTGGACATACTGTATTTTGTATAATCTTTTACAGCTGATCCACTGGGAGAATTAATAGAATTTCATGCAACTCTGAAATTGCCATTCCTGTTCCAAGGGGCACTGATGATTTTTCGATGCTGTACTTTTTAGTTGTTTTTCTCACCTCCTTCTGCATCAAATACAGAGAGATATTGAATTTTTCCAGTATTTTTGCATTAGAGCTGTCATTGGCAATAACAGCTCTTTTGCATATGCATCAGTTTGGCTCTGGTGCAGATTTTTTTTTCACATTGGACGCCTACTGATGTGCACTGATTTAACTTCTAAAAATGAAACTTAATTTTGTGTAGCTTATAAGTAGTCCCTAGTGGGCCTTGGCTCCAAAAAGCTAGTATTTTTCAGACACAATCAGCAGCAATAGGTAATGTATTACCATTAGCTACGTTACCAGCAAGTATTAAAAAAAGGAAAGTTTGGGGGAAGAAGTGTGGTGTAGAAATTCAACAGAAAATATAATATGCTTTTAGCAGCTTTGTAGTTTACAGCAATTCTTAATATAAAATTACATGCTAGTGTTATACTCTAGCATTATTCTCCATGTTTATTCATAATGATTGTTTCATACTTAAAGAACATCAAAATATTGTGTTTTGTCAGCCAAGGACAATAATAGTTTAATAGTAATTTATTTTAAACTGCTACTGATAATACAACCAATCAACACATTAAGTGGTGCCAACACTGGCATCTTGCTAAATAATCTCTAGGCTTTGCACTGAGAGTACATCTTTCAAAGATAAGTCAACAAGAGCAATCAGAGCAGAAAATTAGAATTTGGTATCTTAGAATTAAAATACAGCTAAACGAAAGTTTTAATTGGGGTGATCTAAAAGGGCACTTGATGTAATGATCTCTTTCATTTGTTACTAATTGTTTGTTCCTGATGAAGAAGAAACATGTACATGAATGTACTTGAACTGAGTAAAGATGGTAGTTGCTTTAGCAGCTTGATTTTATTGTTAAACAAGATGGATTGTAAGAATTTGGGAGGAGGGTGTTTGCAGGCTTAAACTTATTTGACGATGCACTTTTCATCAACAAATACTTTTCAAGTAATTCCACTTGATGTGTTCTATTAGTGACTTGGATGAATCATATGTTCCAGTAAGTGATGAATTGGAGATAAAAATATTATAGAATTTAAGTGTAAGTCGAAAGCAGGTATTGACAAAACCTCCTGCTTCCGTTTCGCCCACTATTTCAAATGCATCCTGAACAGAAAGCAGTTTATGATGGTTGTAAACATAGGAGAGTACAACAGGGAAGGGAACTGAATTCAGGTGGCTATTAACTTTTTTAAAAACAGATTGGAAAGTTTTTAGAAGTATTTCAAGTTGTGTTTTAGTTTGGATGCATCTGCAGACCTTGATATGTAGCTTTATGTGGGTTTTGTTAGCAGTCATCCAGGCTTAACATTCAACACAAAATGATGTTGTGTTTTAGATATTTTAGAATAGTATTTGGTTCTTTTTAAAAAAGCTGCGGGTACTTCGGTAATATTTGTAGCACATTTGCTGTGTTACCATTGTTAGATATTTTCAAATGTGGTCCTATGCTTATGTAGTGTATATCATTTTGGTGACCATCTGGGCCTTTCCATTGGAAGATGATGAGTTCTTTCAGCTCCTGTGGACATCTAACAGAGCTACAAAGCATTAAGCTCTGAATGAGACAACTTGAGACAACAATTTGGTTAAAAATGAGAGTACTGAAAATAGCAAGCTCTGAAAGCACCATTAAACAAGGAGTTTGAAGGACATCAATTTCAAAACAGTCAATGACATTAGGAAAACAAGTGGGATAAATGTACAGGCTAACACCGAGGAAAAATACTGTTTCCGTTTCCTAAGTATCATCATGCAGCCTTTTTTCCCATCCTTTTTTGGAGATATTGCAAACAATTTTAGTGAAAAAAACATGCAGCCCAGAATCCTCTTTAGGAAGTGTGCTGTAACAGTGAGGAAGCTTTCTTGGGAATGAGGGGACATGATTTCACATCTCTCTGAAACGGAGTCCTGAGTGTGAGCCTTTTATCCATAAGCTGAATGCTCCCCTCACTGAGCTGTTGGGGAGTACTCTTCAGTCTCTCTTTTTGGCATTGTTTTGCTTTGTATCAGTAATTAAGTCTCTGCTGAGTCAAAATACCTCTCCAGTTAAGTTGTCAGGAGACTTGTCTGGGATACAGAAGAAAGAGGTTCATATCCATGGAGGTTCCTATATGTGTATCCATGCTGAATTATCTACTCTAGTATGCTAGCTTCAGGAGGAGAGATTTGGGTGTAGACTTGAAAGCCTGATGGCCAGTCTTCTGGAAAATGGAACCTGTTTCCTTGTTCATTTATTTCAACTCTGTTTCTCCTCCTCTATTTCATGCCCTGAGTGTCCTAGCTGTCTAGTTATTAGCTGTTCCAGGATCTTCCTCTTTCTATGCAAAAAGGAAGGAACTGTGAACTGTGAAGCTGAAATATTCAAGAAAAGTTTAGAATAAAATGAATGATTCTTTCCTGACACAATAACAACCAAAAAACCAAAAACAAAAAACAACAGAAAAGTTTATTTCAACCATCCCAGGTGAAGAAATTGAGAAATGATTGTGTTTTGTTCCCTGCTGTGAGATAACAATTGTACAAGGTCTCTGTTTTAAAACAGGTATCTACCTGCTTTGTCACTGTCATCTGCTTAACATCCAAATAACTATCTTCCTCAGAAATACCAAGAAATTTGAAAATTTTTTAATAGAATGAAAATTAACAACAATAAGGAGAGAAATGGCAAGCTTTTAAAAGAGCCTGCCTCCCGTTTGTAATTTCCATTGGCTTGAGTTGTGTTAGAGATTGAATTTGTCATTCTGTGTGTGATGTGATTGTGAGACTGCCAACTCTTTTTCAATGGGATAGCTTTTTGTCATGTAGGCTTGTCTCTTTTAACTTTTACAAAAAAATAAAACTACCCCTGTAACTTTTTCACATTCTATGCACAGTCAAAAGTGAGCTTGTGTTTTTTCAGGAAAACTTGACTCCCAGCTTTTTACAGGGTTTTGCCCACCTGTTAAAATGAATTCCAGGAAAAATTTCCTTTTGATAACTGGGAGGCTTTGACCCAGTAACTGGAATATTTAATTTGTAAGATCCCACATGACTAATCAAGGGAAAACCATAGATGTTACTTATTATGTCAGCTGTTCTAACATTCTTCAAACATTTTACAACTTTGTCTTTGAACAGGGTCTACTAAAGGTTGCTATAGACAATGCCAGAGCTCAAGAGAAACAGGTCCAACTGGAAAAGACAGAGCTGAAGATGGAGCTCTTCAGGGAAAGAGAACTGAGGGAAACACTTGAGAAGCAGTTGGCTGTGGAGCAGAAGAACAGAGGTATCTTAGTTAAGCAGACATAAACACCTTGTAATTTACTTCCTTAGGAAACCTAACTTTTTATGAAACACCTGTGTTTGTTTAAAACTTTCCCCCCTTACCTCATCTTATGTCCAGGCTGAGTTTAATGCAGGAAGTTTTACAACCTGCCTTATTCTGCATAAGATTTTAATGAGATTTGGAATAAGCACCCTCTTTTTTCTCAACTTTTTTCTTGACTATTATTTACTACATCAGTAGTACACAACACAATTATAAATACCATAGATGCTGTTAAAAACTTTGTCAGGTTGCAATCATTATGAAAAAGGATCATTACCTATTGCAAAGACAATTTGTATAAAATTCTAGAATCTGCAAGGTTTTAGGACCTTGGCTATGTTTTGTTTGCTAGGGTCATATATTGCATATTTAAGCAAACTGTGCAATAAATGTAAAGATAATAGCAATATATAAGCCCTTTATAATACACAGTAGATCAAACATATGTTTGTAGGAGAAGCGTTTAAGGTTCTTCTTGATAAATGAATGGCATTTCAAACTTTAACACCAGCCAACTGTAAAGCATATACATGTTAAAGATTTTTAAATCATTTCACTGGTAGTAAAGGTAAGGCAATTAACAGTGATTTACATCAACTGTTTGCATTATGAGCATGTTCCCATCTCTCTTTATGGGTCTATCTTTCTGTATATGTATGTCTTGCCCTTTAATATTGTCTAATTACTTCACAAGGGGCTGTTAACCTTTGGGGCTCACTCGGTGTTTAACACAGACCATGAAAAGTCAGATACGTATTTTCGCAAGTCAGGAGTTAAAACTCTATTCTTTTCCATTTTAATTTTCTGGGAATCAGCTAAATAGGGAATCCCAAGAACACTTGGATTCACAACCAGTATCGTTATACCTGTAACTGACACGCTAGCAGTAAGTACACAATGTAATCCTGGTCCATTAAAGGGTAAGACTGTCACAATAATTTTTTAAAGACAACTACTATTAAGAATTATCACAGCTTTTCAATGAATCATCACATTGTCCACAACTGGCCTATTTTGCTCAGTACAGTTGCAGTACTTAAACATTTGAAGCACTTTTGTAAAAGAGCTTGGTTATTCTTTGCATCCTTCTACCTCTGTGTCTCACAACTGTTCAAATATGAAGTTCTTTTTAAAGTTAGGTAAACACATGCACAGTAGAAAAGACTGGAGGACACCCATCTAACCTTACTTGGGTTTTGCCATCTGAAAGTTAAGTACATCCTATAAGTTCCCTTTCTGTTCAATACAGAAAAAGATTCATTTATCTTGTTCACAGACAGGTAAGTGGGCTTAATTACACTGTGAAGACTTCTTTCTCTTCCCTTTAACTCTAGAGAAAATATAGACTGGAATAGACATGCAAGTTTTGATTGGGCAAAATGGAGCAAATGAATTTTACTCAAAGTTATATGTCCAGAAAGAGCATGGGTTAGTCCCTTATTTTGTTCAGTGTACTGAAATAATTGGCAATGTTATTTTCAGCATGATATATTACCTGTTTTTTTCTCTGTATTTCTCTAATGATGATGTTGCATTGGTAAGTGTATCAGACACAAAAGGACTGGAGCTCTTAATGGTGGTATGCAGCAAAGCAAATATAATGCAGATGACTAGTGTCATCTGTACTGCTAGTGTACTTCTGTACTAAAGAAAGAAAAGTAGTGGATTATTTTAAATCAACAGATCTAAGTAGGAGAGAAAAAAATAAGGCCAGATTGTAATTATTGTGAGAATTTATTCTCCAATTAAAGGTAGAAAATCACACAGGAGGCTTTAACTACTAACTGTTCACCAGATTGCAAGTGTAATTTCTTAAAGAAAATTCCATATCTCTTAACAGAAGTGTGAGCAAGATGGGAGAAGTATACCAGGTTCCTGTTAAGTGAAAGAGATACCATATGAAACACAACTGAAATACACTTAAAAGCTACAGCATATAGACAAGAGTCATTCTGTCACATGCAGGTCAAAACCTATTAGGTCTTCTGCATTAAGCAATATCTATCTCCTGCTCGTCATGTTAACACAAGTGAAAAATCTCCTTTAGTGGATATATCTGAATATTTTTGCCATTAAGCATTAAATTCACTGGTACTACTGTATGTTCTACAGAATTGCTTGTTTACTATACTGCACTGTTTCTCTCCTTCTTTGTAAATATTCTAATTTGTGATTCCTAAAGCTGTAGGATGTGTCTCATCAGTTGGTGAAAGCAGGGTAATGTCTTCTTTGAGCAGCTACACAGGAAGGGCTTGCTAATTCTGGCTCTGACTGCTGTAGTCACATCTACAATGTGTCAGCCATGATGACATTTTAATTCAGAAAGCAACATATGTTTCCTTCTCATTTATTGCAATCACTTTCAAAGTACTTATAATGAAAACATTAAAACTGCAATGATTCAAAATGTATTTAGTTTAGCCTTTGTACATACACTCTTTGGAATTTTGTTTCTTTCTCATTTTGTATAGCACCCACTATTTTACAGGCTAATTAGCTTATACTATCAAAGTCTTGGATGTAAATTATGTAGCTATTGTGACTACACAGCATGTGCTTTTATTCATTTCGTGTCTGAGCAGTTCTGTCTAGCAACACAAAAAATTCAAAATCACCCAAATAGTGGCTATTACTAGCATATAAACCAAATAGGAATAACAGTGATGGTTCCCTTTAAAAGTTTCATTACTAGTACTTTGTGAAAGATACCATCACAGAGTGCTGGAAATGGGGATTGAGAACTGGTGTTAGTATAGTTTTACTTTTTCCAGCATTCATCCCTAGGTGTGTACCAGAGATTAATTTGGAGTGAGATAGAGTGCTAGGTAGATCTTGGCAGTCAAACCTCCTGTCACCAAGTATCTGGTTTTGGTAAGGAGGATTCTTTTAGTGTGTGTAAAAAATTCTTCAGTGAGTAGTTTCGTAGATATTTTTCTTTAGTTAGGGTCAAAATAACAGACTCTTAAAGAAAGGGTTATCTAGGAAGATCTTAGGAGAAATAAGCTTCTTACATGCACATCCTTGTAAACCCTGAATGTGCTATGTAAGAAGGATTGGGGTGTGGGGTGGGAGATAATGCTATGCTTTACAATTCACATGACTTTTTTTTTAGAGGTTCACTTTGGTTTTTATTGAGTAGAAAAATTGGTTCACCTTATGGTTTTCCATCAGCACCATAACCTATGATATGTTCCTTCAGTTAGGAATCATGCAAGTCTTTTGTGGTTGTAAGTAATACAGAAAAGAAAATTGTGAATTTTCATCCTGTTCTTTTAGTCCTTTTCCTTGTAAATTTGAACTGAAGAGATAAAAGGAAAACATTTTTTCTAAATTAGGACCTTCTAATGGTTAATTATAAAATGCTCCTTCCTTTCCTAATACTTTCCCTCACACTTTACAAAGCAAAGTAACATTTACTTGGCTAAGGGATCCAGGACCATCAAGAATATGCTATGAGTTCTTCAAGATTAGATGAATTATGGAGCAGGAGCTGACAGACGTCAAGAAAGAAAAAAAGAAAGACAAAGGGAAATGTGTTTAAGAAATATATATGGGGAAAACAGCAGCTTGGAGGGGAGTTAGAAAGCATTTTTTTTCCTAAGGAACAAGGTCCTCTGCAGGCTGGGGGGCTGAGCATCTCCTGCATCCCAGGCACCTGAGCAGTGGGATCTCCCTCTTGTGGGAGAGAAGCTGCAGGCAGGCAGGCGAGGACTTCATGCCTGTGTGTATACTAACTGTGTGCTATAGGTAATAGCATCATGGCCTAAATCCTAAAAAAATACCTCACTTCCATAGGCAGAGGTATATCTGTGTCAGAGGATGCAAAAAGTAAATTTTATGGCTGGTTTTCTGTTTTGTGCTCTCACAGATACTCTGTTTAAAAAAAAATAATTCAAGTATGCTATAGCTGCATGTCACCTACAGTTTTCAATACCCATGGTACAGAACAGTAGCTTTTATTGTATCTTAGTGTGATTCCAGCAAATTTCAAGTAATTGGAATCAGTATTGTATAATTACTCAGTTTGTATGAACTGCTGTGGTTGTAGCATTTCTTAAGACTCTTACCAGGTAATCATGTGGTTGTGTTTCAGATCCAAATTTGAGTACACTGATTTTCTTTTTTCCTAGCAATAATTCAAAAAAGGCTAAAGAAGGAAAAGAAGGCTAAGAGGAAATTGCAGGAAGCACTTGAGTTTGAGACTAAACGACGGGAGCAAGCAGAACAGACACTGAAACAGGCAGCTTCAACAGATAGTCTCAGGGTCCTAAATGGTAAGAAGTCAGTTTTTGCCTATATGTCATTGACTTTCAATTTAAGTCCCAAAAGAAGCTCATTGTATTGAAAATTTATAACATGAGGGGATGGGGAAAAAAAAGAGAATCTCTATTACTTCCTTCATGCAAACAATGCTCCTTTCTTTATTGTTTTGTTACTCTATATAGTATGTACAAATACACTCACTGGAGAGAATGTTCAGACTAGGACAATTTTATATTATTAGCTTGAGAAGTCAATTTTTTTTCTTATTCTTTATCTCCCCCTGCTTTTTGCTTGAAAAATCTATTGCTCATTAATCTTCCTAGTCTAACAAAAAATTGTTCTGGCCTCCAGTCATTGTTCAACATTAAAAAAACTGACAAAGGTTGATTGTATTGTAATTCAGCTGTGGAGTAACAGGTTGTAAAAAGGGCTATAAGAATCAAATGAAATATGTGTCAGTCTTACCTTTCTATGTTTCTAGACTCTCTGACCCCAGAGATAGAAGCTGACCGCAGCGGGGGCAGAACAGATGCTGAAAGGACAATACAAGGTAGGAATTTGCAAAAGGCTATAAATCTAGATCTTGCTATATGAGTTTTTCCTCAGCTTTAGACTGCTATTCAAGCATGTAGCCTACCATCTGGGCCACATCAAAACAAGTTCAAACAAGGTCAAGTTCATCTTGCTTGTTTATAAGAGAGAATACATTCTGTGCTGATAGATTTTCTTTAAATTAATAGGTCATTTCTGTTTATACAGAGCAATTAAAGAAGAATAATTTATTTGAAGCAATATTGGATTGAATCTCAGACATGCTGAATGAATTTTTTTTTCCCGTTTTTGCAAATATCTATAGTTAGATTTGAAGCAACAATGTTTTTAAAGGTATATTTGAAACATTTCAAAGCTTTTAACTGTACAAACAGCTAAGCCTAATGGGCAACATTAAAAACATGATGGGAATTTCATAGCTAATATTCAGTGGCAGTTACTGAAAGGTATGTTTCAATAAGCTACTCTGAGCATTAAAGATAAATAATCTGTTTATTCCCTTCTTGGATTTTTCATTTACCGTATCCCGTTATGTTTTAATAAAACAAATTTGCTGAGTAAATTTATATATGAAATACTAAAGAGCTATATTACTTCCCTTGTGAATCTAAATGTTTATGTATATTTATATTGCAAACACCAATATATTAGTAAAGAGCAAATTTTTAAGATAGTATTTATGTTATGTCTTCTCTTCTCTAGTCAACAGACAAAATCTACCTACATGAATACTAAACAGTAAAAATAGAATAGGTTTTCAATTGTAAATGAAGGTGCATTTTTCAAAGGCAAGCCTAAAATGATTAGATCCAGTAATCACTCTCAATTGCCATTATTTTGCTGTTTGAAGTCAATCATCTTAACGGTATCATTTGACATCTTCTGTGTGTTACTTAATCACTTTTTCTAACTCCTAAAGAGTTGTTACTGGTGTGCCACAAGGAGGCTGTAACAGAATAAAAAGTCAACAAGCTTCTAATGCATTGAGCATGTAAACAAATATAGAAAAGGCAATAAGTTCTTACGTAGGAAAAACACAAGTATATACACAAAAATATTTAGAGTGAAAGCAAATTATGTCTGCAAAGTCAGTAACTTGAAAGTTGGAGTATGCCAGAGTAAATGTTGCCTGTAAAGTGGGTACATTTTACAAAGTTTATTATTCTAGAATCCTACTTTCCTTCCCATAAAATGTGTGTCTTATTCAAAGCACCATTTGACGTAATTAATTTAGTAAGGATCTAGTCATTAAATAATTTAATTATAATCCAGTGATATTGTTATTTTGTTTATTTTAAAGACAGACATAGTTTCTTAGGAGGCTATTCTGTAACGCTGGTCACTGCAGTTATCTGAGCTCCTTGCACACATTAATTACTTTCTCTTCAGAGCATTCCCACAAGGAAGGGAAGTTTATAGTATTCCTATCTGAAAGCTGGGATACAAAGAAAGATGAAGGTGACAAATTGCTTAACTTTCAAGTAGCTAGGACCTATTTTTTCAGGATGCTTTGCATTTTTGACATATGCCTTCAGTGTATTTAAAATAGCTGTTCCTCTTGAATTCAGTTTTGCTTGTAGGCTGAGATACCAAGCTGAATATTTATAAAATCAGTAATACATAATTCCTGAGTATTTTGAAAGTACATATTCTGAAGGACTTATCCCAAACTACTTAAGAGAAGCTCTTCAGCTTTTAACCATGATTATCCATTCTTTTCCAGCTATCCTCTGCCTACTTACATTCATGTCATATATTTCCATTTCTGCAACAAATGAAATGAAGGACTTACAAGCAACATGCTCAGTAATTATTACCTTTCCTTGACTCATCTGCCCTAGGTGGTGCAAGGAAAAATCAACAACCCACAGATTATTATTTAATTAAAGACTGGGCCCTACCATATTCCAATTGTGACATTGGATTGCATTGAAAGGCAACCTTAATTCTGACATTTTCTGTCTCCACTTTGCAGTCTTAACTCATAATTAAAATAGGGTTGTTGGGTTTTTTTAAGAAAAGGAAACAAGAAGCAAGAAATAGAGTTGCAATTTCCTATCATTTGACATATTCACCTTAATATGTCATACAGCAGTTCAGCACACATATAACTGTAGGAACTTATTGTCATTGCAGATCAGCTATTACCGAATGACAGACCTCAGAAATAGTTCAAGAACTAGTTAACAGCAGGTGAATGCTGCTAAGTCTCAGGACTCTTTGTGTTCACTTCCAACACTGGAAGGAGGATTCCCTTTCATCATCAACCTCCCTTTCTCTGTGCCCCCCACAGCATCCCCCCTTGTATCTCTGTGTCTCAGTTATTCCTAGTTTCTTCGTCCTCACTCCAATTCCATCTTCTGTTAATGGCTAATCTTACTCTTTCCTTACTCTACATTGTATCATATTTCTTTTTTTCCCTAACTTCCCGTTCTGCTGAACTGTTTCATGCCACCCTGATTATTCCTTTAATGGAAAGCTCTCTCTCTTCTCAGTAACCCGCTAGCCCCCTGTTTGCCCCCTGTTTCTGTCTGACCCTTCCTGTTGCCTCCCCTCATGGACAGCAATTTCAAGAGCTTATGCTGCACTGATTCCCCATCACGAGGCTTTTCTCTTTGATACTACATCTCTGTCCACATTCTTTGCTTCACAAAGCTCACATTCCCTACTGCTTTCAGTATACATTCTGTTTCTTCTTCTGCATCTGCCTGATATCAGGGAAACAAGCACTGAGAGAAAAACAAAGAAGATTTCTTTTTTCTTGCTTCAATATTTAGAATGGTAGTTGATGGCAGGAATGAGGAGAGAGAATTGCAGGGAAAGGACTGCTTTATTCCTGCAGCACTAGGATAAAACATGCTCAGTACAGCTGGGCTTCTTTAAGAGTTTAGTTGCAAAACTCTACAAAAACTTCCCAATGGGTGAAGCTGAGATTTCCCCAACAGTTTTTTAAAAATTTTACCAACAAAGACCCTGTCTTTCCAGTTTCACAAAATGTCGATTAGGTCCTTACATTTCATCTGTAAATGGTATTTTGTATACTCTAGTATGCACTATTGAATAATTATTATATAGAATATACAATATATTCCATAATAAGGGATATAATACTATCTCTATCGTGTTTCAGGTTCTGGAAAAAAATTGCTCACTGAGGAAATACTCCTTTCTTACCCCTCTCAAAAGTATATCTGTATATCAGTATCAAAGCATGTCTGGGGCAATAGTATCTTTATCCACAATCATTATTTTTTTGCAAGTTGCTGTATTAAGCATGCCCTGCAGGTCTGTAACAAAGCAAACAAAAGTAGAAAAGCTGCTGTGTTCTGTGGAAAATTTAAATAAAAGCATACTGGTCAACTTGATGTTACATTTAATGTTGTACTTTTAACTACCATTTTTGCAAGTAGGGGAGAGAACTAATTTAAACATAATAGGTAATGGCATTTGTCAATAAGTGAGGTATGTTCTGTTCTATTTTTTATCATGTAGCACTCCTTCAGATTCATTTTCAGTTCATGTTAAGTCTTTTGTAAAATGGGAGAGGTAATAAAAAGACATACGAATATGAGACTATAAAAAGAAGCAACGAAAATATTTTAGGGTTGGGTTTGGGTTTTTTAAAGCACCGGGTAGATAATAGTTTCCTGGAATATCCATAAAATGCTAGCAAATAGCATAATAAATAAACCAATTATGGGTCTCATATTTTTTAGCAGTTTCTAATAGATGCTGAGTTATTAGGAACTGGTGTAGACACTGGTTTAAATGTTTTCTTTCTTGCTTCTGTTTTAAACAATAATAAAGCAGATTATCCTCTTCTCCATACATATTGTAGGTTCACTAGATGCCTATGCCTAGCTCCCAATCCGGTTTCCCAAGACCCCCTCATCCCACACAAAAAGGTACCATACAAAGATAATGTTTGACTTTTATATACTGTTTTGTTATCAGACCTCTTACTAAGCACTAGAACTATGACATTTACTGTCTCTCTTACTTTCTCATTTCCATTCACTTTTTCTTCCCCATCTGGTTACTTACTATTTATTTGTCTGTCTACATTATTAATTATTCCTTGCCTCTACAAATCCCAAATTCCCAGTTTTCTGTCTCCCAGCAGTTTCCCTCCCAAGTCCTGTACAATCATCTTCATTCCATTTAATCACCACTCCCTTTGTGCATTATCTAAACTCATCTAAAAATTCTCTACTTATGCACTGTCTTCTCCATTGACCATTCTTTTCATATGGTGTCCCTGTCATATCTTCCTTTTCCAAAGTGACTCCCAAATTGCTCTGGGCTTTTATCCCAAACAGGAAACTTAACCAAATTCTCTCTCTCTTAGGCTGCTGTTTTGTTTATCTTCTCCATTTCCTTTCTGTTTTCTAGCAATTGCCTCAGTCAGTGTCTTTTCTGCTTTCTTCCAGTACATTTCCAACTTCTACATGTCATTATAATGGCTTCTTCTGAGGCCAGCTCCATTGTTTCTTGTTAATCTGTCCAGTTCACATGTATTCTCAGGCCTATCTTTTTTCTTTTTTTCCCCAAATGTCTGTTTTTATTCCAAGAGAACCATTACACTTTAACTGTCTTTGAAATTTTCCTGTGCTATTCTACTTTCAGTCAATCTTTCCTTTATTAGGCATTCTCCTTCAGTGCAAATTTTTTTCCATCAATCAAAATTCCATATTCTGATGCAAATATTTTTTCCCTTCTGGCCTTTTGACAAATGAATATGTTCTTTTACTCTCCCTGTCTCTTACCAAAATGAACATATGCTTTCCAAGCCCTTTCCCACCATTTCTTCATGCCTTTCTCTAGTTCTCCCCTTCTGTTTTAGGCTTTTATTAATAGTTAACTGTGGCTTCAGATTATGCTCTCCTGATGTAAGAAAAGAGCCAGTGAGCCATCATACACATAAAGCTTCTAGGGCTACATTCCTTCCCAGAAAGGGCAAAGCAGAAAATGGAGATGTTGAGCAGATTCAAGAATAAAGAAAGAAAGTGAATGCAGCTCAGCACGGTGACTGCATGGTCCTGTATAAAGTTATCCGTGAGGCCTTTGAAGGCTACTGAGGATGAGTGAGAAAGAAATTATGATTTAACTTGGCCCATACCAAGAACCTAGTGTGTGCACTTTGCTTCCTAAGTACCTAGCGTAAAGCTTCCCTGCAGCTGCCCTCCACATTAACAGAAGTTGCTTGAATGCTGCTTCAGTCATTTGCTTGAAAACCTAACCTAATTTTTTTTCTGTGCTGGTTTGAAACTTCTTTCATCTATTTTTCAGCGAGCAAAAATCAGTGTAATCATCTCAGTAAATGATAGTCCTTGATTCTTTCTTGCTGTATTTGTGTTTGAAAGATAGCTATCTGAAGGACTTCCACACTGAAAAGGAACTTTTGGTTGTTCTGTGAAGCTGGTGTGCACAATTCCATTTCTGGTGTATAAATCTTGGACAAAAGCATGTGGAAATGTGTGATGATATTTCTTATGAGATCAAAAACTTTATTGGAAAAAACCATTATCAAGGCTGTAAAGTCAAACATTCAAAGATTAGGAAATGGTAGAATTAAGGTTGTCTTCAGCACCTTTGTTCAACCATCTTTGTATATGCATCAAGATACAATCTTTAATTAGATGATTAGATACCGTATTTTTCACACAATCCTGTCTCATTCATTGCCAGGGACAAGGATGTAGTAGTATGAATGGATATCTCTCCAATATTTTCTTTATCTTCAGTGCTCAATGTGTGTTCTCATGCTTTATATAATACCTGGGGTTTATATAATACTTTTATCATTAGACATCATGCTTTACAGAAGAGGTGTAAATTATTATCTCAATTTCCTTCATATGTTAAAACTTAATTTTGTCATTTCCTAACAGTTGAGTCTTTTGCTTCACCATTGATTAATGTCCTAGGCAACCATTTCTCAGGGTTTTCTTTTAACAAGTAAGCTAAAAAGTCAGAAGTTTTGCTCTGAAAGGACATCTGACAACCTTGTGGACTTGATTCTTTAGATTCACAGTGCTAAAGCTAACAAAGTAGCTGATAAACTGTAATTTCTTATTGTGAATACTGTGGTCTAAAGAACAGCCATTTTGCAACAGGGGTTTTACATATATATGTTGAAATAAACAAAGGAAATCTTGGGGTACATTTCATGCTCTTGAGCACAGAATCTTCCTTTCATTTTTCTTGCAACCTGTATCACTTTTAGCAGTGCCTTCATCAAGTTTGTTTATTCTTGTTTCTTCCTCTTCTCTGGACTTTTTATCAGTCCTAGATATCCTCTCCCAAATTGTAGAACCTCTCATTTTTAATTTCTCACTTACTTTCAGTGTCTTCCAGTGCCCTGGTTTCTGTGTTTCTATCCGGGTGCTTAACCATTCTGAGTCACTCCCCCTAGTCACATTTTCTGTCTTCATTTCCAATTCCAACTGCATCAGACTTCTTGTCCTAATTTCTCTAAATCTTAAGTTTTATATGAGTTTACGTTTTTAGACTTCAAGAAGATTACAGTTGGCTGCTAATCATAGATAGGACACATTTTCCAGTGCAAGACTACTCTCAAATTAACTAATGATTTTTTAAAAATAGTTTTCAATATCCTCAAATGACAGAACATCTATTTCTTTTCTGGGGACTTCAGTTCTCTTCACAGCACATTTAACTAAAATGTCTTTTCTTTAGTCTTTCATTCGTTTAGTTTGCCCACGAGATTGACTGTGATGACCAACATCAAGTCCATTTCTTTGATCCATTATTCTGTAGAGTCTCTTCAATTATTTCATCTTTCTCCCAGGGCTTCTATCTTGGATCTTTGCATTTCTGTCTGTTCCTCTCTGTGTCTCCCTTCCTCTTATTTGTAAGCAATTCCATTTGCTCCCATAGCTTCTCAAAGGTGAGGTCATCCATCTGTATAATGCCATGTAAACTGATGTTCATATATTCACTATGAAATTATTTGATTAAACCCAAGAAAAAACAGCATGTGATTTTTTTATACATTTTATCAAGTTTTGTTTTGTTGTTTTTTTTCTTTTGGCCTTTATTCTCATTAAAACATCCTAGAAATGTTAAATAAATATCAACTTGTAAATTCTACATTTTGATTCAGTTGACCCTTGCTCATCAGTTATTCCATTTTTATTGCTGCTTAGTAAGTACTATGGAATTGTTGTTACCCATTATTGCATGTGACTTCTAGCAGAAAGGTGCTTGGGTTTAGTATAGAGTCAGGATTATCAAATGGATTTATCAGGTCATTTTCAGCATGAAGATACATTTTCACTTTCACACATGACATTCTTTTTTTCTCAGTGACTCATTTCAGCAGTATTTCAGCTTGGCTTGTACCGTCACTTTCCCATTTTCCTTCCACCTCTATTTCAACCTCTCCCCCTGCCAAATACGACTTTGAAATCTTTCTTATTACGCCACTTCTTTGACCTGTGACGCAATGTGTGTGCATGATCTGAAGCTATGTGTCTGCTGCTTGACCAGGTGGCTGAATAGGAGATACATGGATTCTGAGGGATCAGTGACAAGCTAGGAGATATGCATTTTCTGCTGGACATCTTGTTGCTGCCTCTTGGCAGCTGGGCAAATCAAACAGTACATGATGCTTCTCAGCAGCTGATGGGCCAAAACAAATGGTTTTTCAATCTGCAAGAGACCCACAGCCCACCTGTTGTGCAGGCCTGCTATAAAGGTTGAACATTTCAGCAGGGAAAAGAAGTCAGGAGCTGGAAACAAAGCTGTCAGAAGCCTGGAAGGCAAAGGGATTTTTTTTCTAGATATATTGAATAACTGCCCAAGGAAACATCTGCTACTTAGCTAGGCTGTTTATGGAAACAAACAGCTGACGTTTCTAGACCCATAGAAATATGAAAAGGTTCTGTGAAGCAGCAATGGCAAAATAGTGAACTGGGGGGGTTTTTTGAGATAGACTTTTCTGTGATTTTTAGGCTACTTAGACTGTTGGGCCAGCTTAAAAAAAAACAAAAACAAAAACAAAAAAACAAACAACAAAAAACCCAAAACAAACCAAAACCCAGCAAACCAACTATTTTCAGCTTAGAAATTAGCAAACAGTAAGAAGGTCTGCCTGTGTTTATGAAATACCATTTCTTGGAAGAGCACGATTTCCAGCAATCTGTCAGATTTTTTTCTTTTTTTTTTTCTTTTTTTTTTTTTTTTTTAACCTGTCTGATTCTCAGGTTTCTTCCTTAAGTTTTCCATTCTTAGTATTTCTGAAGTTCAGTAAGACAACTGGTTTCATTCTCTACAGTTTTGGTTAACTTCAGGCATAAGACAGGACCATCTCTGTAATACGACTACTCTCCTTAGGTTTATTCTAGCACCTCTAGGTAAGGGACCTGATCTGAGCTACCAGAAAAGTGAAAAGGGCAACAGAATGGAGCAAAAGTGACCCACTGGGGAGTGATGTCTGCTGTCTTGTTTCTGTCTTCCTTTGCATACCAGTTTGTCAAACAAGTTGATGCACTGGTGAAAATGTATGGACAGCAGGTGTTAAATTTGATAAGCTGAAGGGTTGTGTGTTTTCATTATTGCTCTTCTCTTTTGTCATTAACAGAAAAAAATACTTTTATACCTAGTGGTGGCGTTCAAGTGGGGAAAGTGTTGGAAATGTGGTGTCTAACCCTCAGTGACATTTAGTGGAATTACGTTACTAACTTCCTTTGGTTAGTCCACCTGATTCCATTTTATTTTTGTTCAGTCTTCCTAAAAATTTGCTGGTTGCACATTGTTCCTGTTTGCATTAAGACATGATATACTGCTTCATTTTCCTTCTGATTACTGCCTTAAACTTCAGGTGCTCCTTGACTGCAGTGTATAATGCTTGGTATTAATGTCAGGGTCATGTACTTATTATTCATCTGTACAGTGCCATGCATTTCTATGAAATTATATGCATAATAATAAACAACATTAATCTGCATGCCCCACCTTGAATTTCATTACTGTTGCAGAAGATATATCTCTAAAAATAGTTTCTCTATTTTTTATACATTTTAGAAAGAGCTGGACTCCCTCCTTGTACACTAATTTAAATATTTTATTTCCCCTAAGAAGAATAAGCCTTACCAGCTTTATGAGTTCACAAATTTTAAAGACTTTTCTTTTTGACGACTTTCTGGCTTGGCAGACAACACGGTAGAGTTCAGATTTTAAACCTAGATTGTACATTAGACATTAATTATGATTTCTCTTTCCAGTTTGTCTGTCTTCTGCCGTTGAGATCTGAATGCAGTAATAAGTATGTTCCCTACCCCCCTGCCCAGGAGTTCAGCACTTTGGCAAGTTTTCAACCCAAGCCAATCAATTAAAGACAACATTGATTAACTTGAACAGAAAGTAGTATTGATTACAGGCAGGAACCTATAAATAGGCAATTGTTTCATAGTGTTCATAGGTCATTGTTAGCTACACCTTTACACTTTAAGGTACATAATCCTGTTATCTATCACCCAAAAAGCAAAGGAAAGGCATAGATTTAATAAACAGTTACATTGCAAAGCATTCTTACAGAGCCTTCTCATCAAACACTTATGCTCTTGCATAAACTTTTCCACATTTTCTTAAAAATTGCTATCTATTGCAATTTACATCTCATTTTATAGCTTTATATATATGAAGCTGCAAGAAATCAAATATGTTCATGGCTTTTCTACAGAAATAAATGATTAATCAATCAGAGGCTTTCTTCCAACATTGTACTTCAGTGCACTTTTAAAGTGACTATGTTTAAAATTAATGGCTAAGCATGAAGTGAGTCAAGTGGGAAAATTCAGGACAATAAAAGTATTAAATAAAATACATTGTGCACCAAAGAGGCTATGAAGACTTCAGATAGAATTGTCTTGAATTACTTCATTTTTGTTCATCTCTTCCTTCCTCCTCCATGTTCATACCATTCAAAGAGGAAAGGACAGGGTGGACGAATTCTTATCTAACAGACTTCCAAGGTCACCTTAGTTGTCTTACTAGCTGGGAAAGGTGAGACACAGAAAGTCACCATCCTGCCTCTTTATGTTTCCCATAAGGACTCTGTTCCCTTCATCTTCTCCCTCAGAAGACTGGAACCTGCACACACATTTCTAGCATAGTCTCATCTGCCAAAAAACAAATCACTTTTTCCCTTCCAGAAAAAGAAGTAAAATACTTTGGTTTGTAAACCAGGATGAAAAATTGATTAAAACAGCAACAACAAAAACACCATTTCAGTGAAATGGTCTTTCTATAGCCTGTCATGAAACAGTTATAAACAAAGCAGATTTTTATTTCATTCACAGCTGAACTATAATCCTGTGCTTCTTTAGGTTGGTTGAGGAGCTACATTTGGTGTCTAAGCTGTTTCTCAGTGTTTGCCTTTACACTGTGTTGAGAGGTGTCATTTTTACTTCTTTCTTAGTTGCATTTACTACTTTCTAGACAAGTGCTGGAAAGTGTCATCATGTCAGCTGTGATGTGTGTCATAAAGATGTTTTTCTTCGTATTTGTGTTTTAAGCTGCTATAGAGATTAAAAAATGCCTGAGTTTGTTTATCGCCTTCTTGTAAAGGAACTTAACATGCCAATATTAGTGTTACATTCTTCTCTGAGATCATTAGGACTTTTCCATCAACAAACCTCGAAATATTTAATGGTTTGAGATTTTCTAATATTTGCACTTCCCGTGTTGTGGCTTATAATGTGATGTATGAGGGAGAAAACTCATATGCTGAAATAACAGTAATAATTTTCAGTTTCACTAGAAGTACTTCAGAGATCTTTAAAGAACTACTAGTACAAACTAGTAGCCAGTAGGTTACTTTATCCACTAAGCACAGATAGGAGAAAATCTATTGGACAAGGCGATCCATGTCTCCTTCCTGAAAGGTATACAGCTTGTGCAGGGAAAAAGAAAAACTGAATCCAGATAGGATTTCAAATCTTGAATTTCAAGTTCAATCAGATTTAACACATTAAATATGAACTATGGCCATCCTGTTCAGTGGCCCTTTTTGACTGTCAGCCATTACCTGCGTTGAAGAAGAAAATTTCTTAACAAGTCAAGTGAGCTGGTCTGCCGAGGAAGGTGCATCATCAATTGTCCATCTTTTCCCTGCATGTCTGAAACTCTGAAAAGGTTTTCAGAGAGAAGTGAAGATACTCTTATCTTTACATTAATTGATACACTGTTTAAAAAGTGATTTGGTTGTCCACAAGCAGATGACTAGTGCCATTTGAGATGCCCCAGGAATTGTGAGACATCTGCATAGGGTTAATCATGACTATGCAAGACCCAGGCCCTTCTGGATTAGCATCTGGAAGCCACACAGGATACAGAAGGCTGACTGAAATCATTCTAGATGTTGAATCAAGCCCTTTTTGCTCATTTGTAACACCTTTGAGTATACTGCATTCTTAATTGGATGATAAGAGCAGCTTGTGCTGGACCTGATGATCTCAGAAGTTCTTTCCAGCCTCAGTGATTCTGTGATTTTTAGTGGAAACACACAAATATTCATGGGATAATTTTTTTAGACCTTGCTCTCCTGTGGTCTGTGGGCACGGCGATTAAAATGAGAAAGGAAAAAGTGAGGTGTGGAAAAAAATTGTGTGGGGTTTTGGTTTGGTTTGGTTTTTTTTGTTTATTTGTTTGGGGTTTTGTTGTGTTTTTTTGGTTTTTTTTTAAGAAACACAAAATTCTCTGACTTTCAAGAAGATCTGATAATGATCTGATAACATTGTTCCATAGATTTGGCCCTTACAGAGTGGCCCTGGATATGTTAATATGGCTTAGAGTATTTTTGTCCTTTCTCTGTTCTTTGAAACATCTTTGTCTTCTACTTCTACATTCAGTATTAAAATTTTTCCATAGATGCTTCCTTTTTTTTGTGAAAAAAACAAAAATCAGTTTTACTGTGAAGCTTGCAAAAGTGATCACATGTAGAAATAGCTGAAGAACTAAAGTTGGTCTTCAACAGACATTCAACAGAATTAATTTAAGAGTTTATAATTCTTTTCAGTTGCTAGAGTTAATAAGTGTATCGAAACAAAACAAAATCAGGGTTGAAGATAAGCATGTTTGTGCATAACACTTCTGAGAAACTGTTTAAGGGCAGATTATTCATGAGAAAACACTAAGTCTGTAAATCCAACAACATCAGTTAGTGAAAAAATAGTCTCTAAAATTGCTGTTATTATTTTCAGAGGATAATTCAACTATTAAAACATCACTGCATGAATGTAAGTTTTAGAAAACAAATACTTTTTTATCGTTTTATTCATTCATTTCTTTATTTGGTTTGCAGCCTTGTGGTCTGTCTCAGATAAATTGTTTTGAGCTGCTTCAGGAGTATCTGGACAGCTAGTAGAAATGTTATCATTGGAATATCTGAACAACTTTGCAATCTGTAATGGATTTAGTTTCCTGATGTGATGCAGAATAAAGCAATTATCTTTATATCATAGAGGATCTAAGGATCTTGATTGTGGATATGTTGGAAATCTGTGGTAGATCAGGGACTGAACCTAAATCACACAAAAGCTAAAATTTTCATTCTACCTTTCATGTTTCTGCCTTCCCTTTTATATGTTCCTTCATGTTGTCTCATTGAATAGACATCAGATGAAATTTACCCACTTGAATATTTGCAGTGCATTGATGTCCCAAAGCTTCATGCTAACAGAATACGTGTAACAATTCATCTGTGCTGGCTCTGTACTTGTTCATACTTAGGCCAAACTCTGTGACTATCAGGGTAATGTCCAAGCGCATCTGGTGTAAGTCTTGTCAAGTCCTTCCTTTGTTAGACACAGCTTTGAAAACACAGCAACACATGTTGTCTGACATTATTTGGTTATTTATTTTATAATACTACCCCTCACATATCCAGTTGACCCTATGTGGTCAGCTTCTGTAAAAAAAAGTCCTGCCATATAAGCTCCAGATTCTGTTATTTCTACATAAGTGTAAGCATTTTGGCTACAGTACCTTGCATAATGACACCTGCAAGGTTTGAAAATAAAGAAATGGGGAATAACATTCTGTGATTCTGTGAATGGATTATTGAATCTGTGTAGGGTCTGCCAGCTTCCTAACCCCCAAGCTCCATTGAATTTCTTTCTTTAGCTTCCTGATATACAGACAGGCTCAATACCTAGCTATACCTTTCTACTCATGGAGTAGAAGATTAACCAGTATCAGCTTTCTGTACTTCAGGAGCTGAAGACTAAGCATGCATGCATGAGTACATGCTTTTGTTTTGATGTTTTGGTCAAAAACACAAGTAAGTAACATTTAATTGAACCTGAATCCTCAAATGCAAATCTGTCCCCAAGTATTATATGTGAATAGCAAAAAGCAAATTAATTGCCAGCTATTTATATGGAAGAGTATTCAATTCATTTCTTCTATGAAGTAAACCCATCTTACACCAGCAGTAGTGGTGCAATAGTAATCATTAAATCTTTTTCTATGATCATCCCTACCTATATATGCTATCAAATTCTTCAGATTACTGTCCCCATTCATGACCGAGACAAACAAAAATTGTGAAAGGAATATAGAAAAGTTCCCTTAAAGTATTGTTTGAGATGAGGGTATCACTATGAGATGTAAGTGACTGCTGGTCAATGATTGCTTCAGTTCATGTGGGAAGTTCTCTGTGTTCATGAACCCACCTTTCTGATCACATTCCTGATTCAGGTACCATTCCTAATCTCAGCTTTTGCTGTTAGACTCACCTACAAATCCAGATTTCAAGCTGGCAGTGTTGTAGTGAGTTAGTCTTGTGAACATTGCATGAGGGTCTTAAGCATGGAGAACAGGGGAAAAAGCTATGAGGATTCTTATTTGGAAGCATCACTCCAATTTGAAGCATTTTTGTAAGGAGTAATGCACAAGGAGAAGGATAAGGCAAAACCTGTCAATTTGTGTGTTTACAGTTGTTACCAGGGAAGAGCTAGTGAAGGAACTGAAAAGGAGTGGCAATTAAAAAGACACAGACTAGTAAAATATATTTTCCATATGAATTTGTTTATCAGACAGAAGTGAGCTTTAGTAGGTAAGATATGAGGAGGAGAAACATTGTATTAGTTTACAGTTAGACAGAGGGATGGGAAAGTGAGGAACACAGTTTTCTTATAAGAAGAAATTTAGATGCTCTCTTGTAATGAAGACTTAGAAGTAACACATTTCACTGACAGACAAGATTAAAAGAGCGGTTCATAGTGACTAAGAGTTGTAGTAGAGGGGAAGAGGATGAGGAATGTGAAGGAGAAATTATGGTTAAGAGCTCTGTTTTCCCAACCTGAGATAGGCATACCAGCTAAACTTCCACATAGAGTTAAAAAAGAAGCCTGAAGTTTTAAGTCAGACAAAAGGGACCAGACCTGGAGTACAAAGGGCTATATCAGTTGTCAACAGTGTGGCTATTTGTGGATTAGACTACTTGGATGTGAAGCATGGAGAAGGAGACAATGGCAGGAAGATCACAGCCCTGAGAAACTAAAACAGAAAGCTGAGGGAGAAGCCAAAAAGCTCAAACTGAGGAAGAATGTGGACTGAGACTAAGAAGATGCTAACAAAGGAAGAACAGTATTTGAATACCAAAAACCTTTTATCAAAGGCTAGTCTAGCAAAGTCTAGGTATGGTATGAAGGTGAGGTATTAAACCCTAGTTCTGAGATTTGGCTTAAAATAAATGTTTAATGTAAGTTTGCAAAAAAAGCTGACTACCAGCAGAACTGATGCTCAAGGAAGGAGGCACTTCCCAGGATTTTGTGAGAATTATGGTCATGCAACCATGTGTTTAACTGACAGATTTACAAAATTAGGAATGTGGAAGTATTATATACACGTTAAAGAATAAATGACTATTCAAAGAATGAGATAGTTTCAACTTCAAGTGGAAGTCCTTCTTTACATTTTCTCTTATCAACTTTCCCTGAAGACAGGCTTCTGTTTACACAGTATTATTACAGAATAAGTTCTAGAAGTTTCCTTTGATATTTTTGCTAAACCTCTGTGGTAATTGTAGTAATTACCTATCAAAAAACGTCAAGCCATGGCCACGTTTTCTCTCTCCTTGTATTTAAAGAGAAAAATCTCAGTTTCTGTCAGATACTGGAGATTTGCCACCAAAGTGAAAAAATAAATAAATGAAATCAAATCATTGCACATTAGTAAGATGAAAGGTATGTACACAGAAGAGCTTTCAGAGGGCAGTGCCTTCAGTTGGAACTTGGTAAACAGCTGGAAGGCATATCACCTGCAAGTTGAATGTTATATACATTATAAATTTATAATTGTATTATATCAGTTTGAGGGTGCCACATAACATTCCATTAACTTTAATTCTGGAACGTACTAAGAAATTTAGAGTGTAAATGAGCAAATGTTCTTCTAGCAGCCTGTTTTTGTGAAGAGTACCAGCTAGTGATTTTCATTGCTTGTATAAAACTCGTTTTTCACTCATATAAATGTTAAGAATGAGAGCAACTGAAATCCTCTGTATAGTTTGTCAAATGCATGCATTTGTGTTCATATTATGGAAAAGGAAAACTTAACTTTTATGTTATCAGATGTGGGAAGGTTTTTATAACCTCTTCTGATAGATCAATCTTTTGCTATAGTAGCTTAAAGTACAGGATAGACTTATCTTGTGTCCTGCTTATCTTAAAATGTGATTTAAATGAACAATATTGAAATCAAAGTTTCAGTGTAGGAACTTCAGTGTATTGTGAAAAGCCTAGTCAATAAGATTTATAGCTTCATATTTTCACAGGAAGAATACAGTCTAGAAACGTAGCGATCTCTCATGCTTTGTACAAGAGCAGGCTTTAGATAACAGAATCAGGTCCTCACTCTGCTTTTCTTAAAACCTACAGTAAAAAAAAAAAAATGCCACCACCAAGCAAACTACAAAGGTGAAAAAATGCTGTATCTTGCATTTTTCTACCTCCTGTGGCTAGGGACAGAATGCAGACATGCCACAATAATGTTTTTTATTTCTACTGTTCAAACCATATTAATGAGAACATCATTTTGGAGAACTAATTATTTCTATTTGTCTTGTGTCACACTTTCTAATTCCCCTATATTAGCACAGCCAAAGCAAATTAATTGCTTTTCCAGCAGTTGAACCTTGTCCAAGAATGAGCTCACATTCCCTTCCAGTTTTGCAGTTTCTAGGAGTGCATTGTGTTAAAAATTTCTCTTGATACTAAACATAGCCCAGAGAATATCTTTACAGATTTCTGTTGCTGCTCACTTGATGAAATTTATAAGTTTAAGTGACCCACTAGGAAAGATAAAGTTCTTAGCTGCAAGATTATACATCAAAACAGTTAAAGTGAAATTAAAATTAAATGAATGAATCTCACTGAAGCAAAAAAAGCAGTAATTAATGGTTCCCTTAATTGTCTTCATAAAATATTTGCATGGGTCTAATTTGCATAATTTGCATGTATTAATTAATCTTTCAAAGGAATTTTGTGCTGAGAGAAGCCAAAAAATCTCTTTGTTTTATTTAACATCTAATGAAATATTTATCTTCGTTAATGAACTTCTCATCTTCATTAAAATAAAAATTGCACAAGTTTGTATGTTTTAAATGTTTTTATAATTGAAGTATACAAAAAAAAAGTCTTCAGACCCACCAGTATCTGAAAAACAAACACATTGTCACACATTTTGTGTCATTTTGACTGCAGCAACATTTCAAATTTGAGTAACCCTATTCACTCTACCAAAAGTTTCCAAGGGGTTTTAAGTGACTTCAATTTCATGTTAATTGATGGTAAATTTTTTTTTTGTAATTTTACAAGCAGGGATAACAAGGTAAACATTTCGGGTTTTTTTATTATTGTTAATCTGTGATACATAACAGCTTTTAACAAACAGACATTATGTATACTGAGACTAATAAGAGACTAATATCATAGGCTAAATTTTAAAATATTGCAGGAGTTTATACCTGATGTGGTGTTAGTTTATACTCCACTATGCTAACAGTTGAGGAAAAAAACAGTTTGTGAGTTACTGCCTGACATTTAATGATTGAACGTGGAGTAAGACTGATGACAGTAAAAAGGACGGTAGTGGCAGAGGACCTACTTAAATGACAGGTTGCAATGATCAGCAACTTCAAGACAATATCCAAAGCAGATAGACATCCAGAAGGAGAATATGTACTGCCAAAAAAATCAATATCAAAGTTTTGTGCAAAATCTGAACATGGGAGTGCGAGGAGATGAAAAGAAATACTTTGCAGAAAGCTGTTTCTGTAGGAAGAGTTGGTGTAAGAGGACGACGATGAGTGTTTCAGGGACAAAGGTGAAGGCTGTTACTTAAAAAGGGGACCACCTACAATCTGAAGGCAATGTATCAGCTGCTTAACATTGTTGGGAATGGTTCTGTGAAGAAATAATAGGAAAACATGGTTTAAACAAATAGCTTCTGTAGAGAATTTTAACACTATACATAATAAGATTTGTGAAATGGAGTTTAGGGGTTTTTTTCCAAGGATAAGTGCAATATTATTGGAATAATATCTGTATACTTGAAATAGGGAAATGATTGAAGTTTTAGAATACAAAGAAACTATATTTCCACAGTGAAACAGCATGACGGGATTTGTACTCATTTTCAATTCTCCTGCCTTTGCTTAAATCCTTGCACAAGGAGTTTATAAACACATTAATGTATCTGAATTCAATTTAGACATGATACCTTAGAAAGCCAAGGAGCTGTTTAAGAGTGCTTTCAGGTACAGCAGTCATTGTATAAAGGAATTTAAGAAATGAGATGGCTAAGCCATCAAGGCTCTATACATAGCCATATATTCTTTACTACATTATCTTATAATTTTTTCTACTGATATAGTGGAACTTTGCTGATACCATAATGGCAATATAGATATTGTGGTATATTATGAAGGTGTAGAGTAGCTGCTGAGGCAATGTAATTATCTATAAAACACCAAACAATATCAGTGGGAGGGATATGTTTCACTTCACACATTTGTGGGGTAGATGTCTTTATCTGAGCTATTTGGCTGGACTCCTATTAAAGTCAATGAAGAGTAATAGACACATCTCTCCCTTTGAAGAAAATGAATCATAACTTCCAAGTTTCTTCATTGATCATAAAGGGAGTCTACAAAACTGGCTCAAACGCAGCTATCTACCATGCAGGTGTCTGAAGTTAATGTGATGAATCTCTTCTGTTGTGTATTTGCCTATTTGCTTGCCTCAGAATTCCAGCATCACTTGTGACAGTAAACACACTTCAAGCCGCTGCGTTTCAGTCACTTCTTGTAACTACTGATGTTGGAAATGATTAATTGTGCATCACTTCTGCAAAACTATTCACACCTGACAATTCCTTCTCTGCTTGGTGTGATTTTCTAATGTTTCCATATTGTATATTCCTGAAGACTGTATAAAGCATTAGCCTCACAAATGTAGAAGGGATAACTTGAATTCTGTGTTAATTCTGAAGCTTTGCAGTATTTATTTTGTTTGGATGCTACCATAGGAGGCACAAGGCATAAAACAAAATAAGCATTCCAAAAACTCTGAAATAAGAACAAAAGTTGACATAAACTGAGAGGCAGAAAAAGAGGTTAGATAAAGTATCACAGAACTCTAGAAGGAAAAATTGTATCATATTACAATTATATTTGCATTATATTACCGTAACTGTATTACTATATCATTAATAATTTGTAATGGACAGCTAGCAAATGTTTCTTTCTGTAAGTGTAGTTCAGCTTGCAAACAAGACATGGGATGAAATTAACTTGATGAAGCACAGAGGTCTACAATCATAGACATCTACATCTGTGCTTGTCACCTTTGACCCTCTGTGGGTGGAGCAGAGAGAAACATCTACAGCACAGTTCATCAGTATGTGAACTTTGCCTCTGGAAGGAGCTTAGCTAGAGTAGCCAGGTATAGACCTCTAGAAAAAGATTTAGGAAGCTTAGTCACATTCTGGAAAAGATGAATTTGGTTTGGGTTACTTACATGCTTTAGGTGTGATCTTTTGCTGTTGAATGATGTGGTAGGGGAATGACTCATTTCACAGGCTTCAGTGCATTTTTAACCAATGCCATAAGCGAGGCCAAGTCTACTGCAGTCTTTATCTATTCATTTCTTGATGGCAGCACCAGTGCTCTGGTATCTCACAAGGGTGTTGTGAAACTTAATTAATGTTTGTAAAGTATTCTGGATCTTGGATGAAAGGCACATTAGAAGTTCAGTTATGCTATTAGCTGCTGCTTTCGTATTTTGTTTGGCGACTTTGTTTGGCAAAGAGAGATGCAAGATGCAGCATTTTACAACTGTTAGCAACTAATTATAATTAGTTTCAAATCTAGTTCAGGGAAATGGAAAAAATGTTCTATGGGATTTACTAAAGAAATACTTGATATCCATAATTTAGTATGAAGGCAGCCTGCCTGGATTTTCATATGAGAAAAATTTAATAGACTGACTTACCTCAGTTTTCCTGTGTCAGATCACGAGTGGTGTATTACTGAGTGGTAGCACTTTGCTCTAATAAGTGAGTCTCCCTAAGCTAACTATGGGGTCAGAAGTCTTGTTAAAAAAAAAAAAGAGAGTTCAACATTCACATAAGATATTCAAGAGGCAAGTGGGCAGTTAAGACTTCAAATGTAAAGAAAACTGTGTGGTGAGGTTATATCAAGCAGGCAGCACTTTGAACAGTGTTAAGATTTAAGAAGGCAACCACCTTCCTAAACTAACACACCAATTCAATAGCTATATTACTTTTATGACAGTTTAAAAAACAAAAAAACAAACAAAAATAGATAAAGTGTTATTAATTTAAACCTGCTGATGGTCTGAGCATTAAATTTTTAAGTGGCCAGAGATTTTTGATTGTTTTAGGTTTTTGTCCTTTCTCCTTCCCACTTTGATTTTTTAAAAAAAAGAAAAAAGAAAAAGATAATGCTACATCCTTCAGAAATATTTATCATATTTTATATTATGATAAACAAATTCTTGATCTGTAATATTAATGTAAATGCCTTATTGTAAACCAGAAAAGCAAACAATTACTGGTCCAAAATTACTTGAATTCTAAAAATGACATTTTCTAGCAGTGGTTATTTTTGTATTGGTACAATTAAGAATGATAACATTTAAGCTTTGTATAATTCAAGCATTCAGCCTTCCCATGGATTTGGTTTGAAATTTGACCCATGTCTATTAGTATCTCAAGTTCCTATGAAAGAATAAAAGGACAAGAAATAAATCAACCAAACCAAGTAAGCCTAAAGGAAGTGGAACTAAAATTAAGACATTTGGAAGGAATACTTAGCCAGCATCACGTTCCATCTATAGCTAAAATTTGCTGTCAGCATATCTCTGTAATAAGTATACTTCCAGTGAACTGCCAGATGGCTCGTAAAGAGGAAAATCTATTCTTTAGAATAGACCAGTAGCTTTAAAAAGAAATCTTTGGCTTTTCAACCCTTCACAGGAAGTATTTCAGTTATTGTAAGGTTCCATAACACCTGAAGGACATCCTGGGAGACAGCAGTATATATAATGATAATGTGATGTCATTTTGGTTTTCCTAGTTGAGAAACATGAAGTGTGTATCAGTAATGGTAAAAGGAACATTTTTTCTATTATGTTCTTGTCAACCTTATTTTTTAAAAGTGATGCAGCCTCTAATAGCTTAGGAAAAGCAGCAATAGCATAATAGTGTGTTTTGTCATGGACATTAGAAAGGCTAGATCACAAAGTGCTACATCTGGCCTTGGAAACCAAGTGTTACAAAGTCAGGACCAAAAAATTTACAGTTCTGATTTATGTGCCCGAAATTAGAATAGAGATTGTTAAAAATACACACTCCTATATTAGATAATTCAAGTCTTGACTTGTTTATTTAGTCTCTTTGTTGATTCTGCAGATTTTGCCTGTGACAAACTGTTGGTTCAACCCTTGCATTAAAAGACATGTATTTTTCATGATACTGTTTCAGACTGCAATATGCTGGCATCAAGTCCTTTCAAGCAATCAAGCTGTATTGAATACAAGCATAAAGTAAAAAGCAGCAATAATTTGCTCTCATTTTTAGCTTTACACTATGACTCAAAAATATACACTCTTAGCCACTGAAGAGAGAACAGTATGTTTGAACATTGATAAACTGAACATAAAAATATTGTGCTTGGATCAGAATCCTTGGCTTCACTGGAAATACTGTAAGCATCATAAAAGTGGTATAACTGACTGCAGGAACAGTTCCATTTTCAACCTTATCATTAAATTTGTTGTGACAATCACAATTACTATCACTGCAGTGACTATGTCATCCAAAGCAATCTGGTTCCCAATGCTAAAATACTGAAATGCTGTAACACTATTATAGCTTGCAAAAATCACTTCTGTTCCAATTCCAAATGCCAATAGTTACAAAGTTGTGATCTTAAACACTTGGTGCACAAAAGAGTCCTAATTTCTGGAATTAACAACTAAGATTTCCCTGTAGGTTTGTTTGTTTGTTTTTTGTTTGTTTGCTTGTTTGTTATTGTTTTGGGGTTTGTTTTGTTTTTTGTTTCTTATTCTTGCAAGGCCTGTGACTGTCTTAGAATTTGCAGCTACAATAAACTTTATAGCCAAGTCTATTTTGCCAGACCAGATACTCAGTAAACACATTGAGGATATACTCAGCTCTTTCCTCTCTTCCTATTAATGGTGTAACATTACAGATAGGACCTGATGGGCTTTAAAATCTGTAATTCCAGGTTATCGTATCTCTAGCACCATTTTAAAGACCATTTTAACACATCTGTTAAAGATGTGTAAACCACAGCTGGTTTTGTCTCTTTTTACTATTTAATATATATACAAGGAATAATTGGTTGCTTTTCTGTGATAAGCATATAAATTAATCCTATTTTCCTCTTGGGGACTCTGTTCTTTGATTATATTAGTAGCCTCTTCTGAAATTATTCCAGTTTAAATTCACCTTGAGCTTGGTAACCAGTAACCTAAATACTGTTCCAGGGGAGGTCCTGCAAGTGACTTTTACAACCCCATTTATAAGTTGCCATTGAAAATAAACAGTGAAAATGAAAGCTGAGGAAAAAGAAGGAGAAAAAAGAAAGAGCAACCAAGTAGAGTTTTTCATTTCCTCTCTCTTGACAAAATCACACTTCCAAGCAAGAATATTTTACACTTCAGATACTTTGCACAGGTCATTGCTTCTAACTCCAAGGTAGTCACTTGATCCCAGAGTCACTGCTAAGGCTGCTCTGTGGTTTAATTTAGCCATTCTTTTACCTCTTGCTTACTTTTTGATGATGGACCATGGTGCTAAGTTCTCTCTGGGCAAGCATGCTGCTTCCATATGGTCTGGGATTTCTGTAGTGTGGTGCATCCAGGGCACAGTCTGTCATGACATGCTGTTTTTTCTGAGGAACCTCTATTGGCAAAGACACAGAGTGGTGCCAAACTCAAACCACCTGGCTCTAAGGCTAATTGAGTTTTTCCTGGGAGGGTAGAATAATAATTTTGAAGTAGCTATCTGAAATTATGTTACCACTGAGATGGAATGGGAAAGGTTGGCTTGTCACCACAGTACTGAATATCTATGAAGATATGCCCAAGATGGAAATTTACAGTCAGTTAGGGGAACTTGTTTGAGTTATGAATGGAAAAAACAATCTGCCTGGGCCAGCATTAGCACTTGTCATAGAAACAAAGTTCCCTTGTAATTAAAAAAGCTAGGATTTTTTTTCCTTTCTTATAGAAACAAATGCATTTTGTTGAAGTATGGCTTAATAACTAACTATTAGATTAAACCCCATAGGCATCTTTCAGCTTGAAGTCTTCCTCAGATTTACCATGAGCTGTTGTTTCCTGTTTCCTAGTTGTGTCATTAATGCTAAACTCTGGGAAATTCATAAAGGTCCATTCATATTTCTGTGTGGTAGTAATAATTTGTGTGACTCCTGCTCATCGCTCATTTCTTAGGGCATGACTTCTGGTTTAGGTTCTGTCACCTTGACTCTTGTTCTGGAGCTGACTACTTAGTGCCATTGTCTTCCATAAGCTTGCTTTCATACAAGATACCTAAAAGCAGCAAGCGTATACTGCATATGTTTTGACATCCCATGCATCCTTAATAGATTCTCCATAAACTTGCAACTGTGCAATCTGTCTGTTTTATAGCCTCATTCCTTCCTGTTCTGCATGCCACTGTTCATGTTTTGCATTGGGCTGTTACTCTGCTTTAGCACAGAGATGGGAACAGAGGGTATTAAAGAGAAATGTGGTGTTGATGTGATATTGATATTAGAATAGGATTCCACACGTTGCAGAGTTGATGTATGCAGGCTAATATAAGTAAAACTTAATACTTTCTTTAAATGGCCTCTGTTTTCCAGTAACCTTTGCACCATTTGAAATTACATCTCAATAACTGGGGCTAAGGAAAAGTCAGATGATGCTCTTGCATTAATTGTGGGGTTTAATCTGAAAACAACAAAATGTTAGTCCACTTTTTAGTTTTGGGGGTATTACATCCAATGAAAGTTACTTGTTTGGGAAAAAAATAGCTTGTACAGAAGAGTAAGTTAAGTTTCTGATTCTGATTCCTACTCTATAGGAATATGTATTGGATAGGTCTTTTCTTGTGTTTTAAAAAGTAGCCTCGTCTTAAACTTTATAGTTTAGAAGAACTCATCTTCATAAATGGAATACATATTCTAAAGGAAAAGAATATCAAACTGCCTGGTGGTTAAAACAATAAATTGCTAGCACTGACTATGACCACAGCTATTCCGAGTAGAAAAGTCATGACCCATGCAATCTTTTCCAGACTTTCATAAGAGATATTTGTTAATCCACAGTTTGCAGCGTGATTTGTAATTCAAAACACACGCATCATGCTAATATCATCAGCTTCTAGTTCAGTGATGGGAAGGATCTGTGTGTGTGTCTGTATGTCTGCGGGTGGAGGGTAATTTTTAAGAACTACAGAATTGTATGTGCTTCTATATAGATATTTTCTCTAATTTGGTCTCAGAAGCAACACTTGTCAAAACCTCCAGCAGATGCTGGTCTACTGTATTTTATTCAGATTTTATTTCATGACTATTTTTTTCCTCTCCAGAGAGAAAAATTATTTTTAAGCCTGTTTGAAGATTAACTTCATGATGTTTAAGATTGCATTGTGTTTTAAGATTACTTTGGTGATGATATTTAGTGTAAAAAAAGAGATCGTTTTCGAAAAGCACTAAAAAGGAGGCAAATTGAGACGAAAAGTAGAATGAAGAACAATCAGACTGAAAAGGTTGATAGTAATTTCTGTTTCCATCAAGACTTTACAGGAAGAGAAAAAACAAGGTATGAGGCAAAAATCACATTCCAATACTTGGATCTCAACTCTCTCAATTTTATGCCATTAGATCCAAGGTTGCTGGTTGACTGCCTTGCTAAACGGGTATATAAAAGAAGTTTTTCATCTTTTTGAAAATACTATAGCCAATAAAACACACCTTTTAGAATAATTTTACTCTGTTTAATGCAGGACAGATTGTTCAGCACGAGAATTATCCACAGTGTTGCAAAGAGACCTGAGCACAATAAGCTATAGAAGCTCACAAGCTGATCATATTTAGCTGTGACTTCATCCTTTAATAACTTTTCCACATGATTATTCAATTGAAGGTGTTTTGGGGGTTTTTTCTGTTGTTTTTTTTATTAATTGTTTTATCAAGACTAGTGATACAATACAATGCCTCAGTGAGTCAGGTTCAGTGCTTTTAAATAATCAGTTCTCTTGTCTTTTTTTGGATGTGGTTTCATTCTGTTTGTACAAATAGGAAAGGGTTACTAAGTTCATAAGGTAACAGTAAAAGACTGATTTTTTTTCAATCTCTTTTTGTCAAAGAATTTCTCACCTTGCCACTTCAATCTTCTGAGTGCTCAAAATGGAAAGCTCTGGGTGTTCTATATGATGCTTAAACAATAGAAAATGACATATTAAGGTAGTCCATTGCTTTGTTACTTTAGTAAAGACCAAATTGCTGACCTTTAGCTTGCTCCCAGAGTATTCAGTGTTGTAATGAAAACATATATTCATTATTAAAACACATGATAAAATTACTGAAAGGTCCTGACAGGTCAGTAGTTAGAGTAACTGCAGAAATAGATGTTTAGACACTCTTTTTTTATACATTTATGTTTTGCCTTAGTATCTGGAAAGTCAGATGTAGAATTAAGATCTCCTAGGTATAAATTATTTTTTTTAAAAGAAAGATACGAAAAACTCAGTCTCCTCAATATTTGCACTATGCATTAAAACAAATATATTTGTATATGAATATTAAGTAGAGAAATGAAAGGTATGTGATTAATAACAGTATGCAAATTTGAAACTAATTTATTGGTGTTATACAAAGGGCAGACTAGGGTAGTGTTTGGCCAAATATGTTTACATACTTCATATTTGCATGAGTTTATTGAACATGCAGTGTGAAATCACTCATCTCTGCATAAAAACTGGATAAGCACATTTTTTAAAGAACAAATTGCTCAAATTTCAAAGCCTCGAGAACTGAGCCTGCTTTCCTTCATCTCCTACACTCTGATCTATCTCAACATGTGAAAAGGGCAGTGGATCCATCCATGTTCCAAATAAATGGTCTACTTTTACTATCAGTACCAATCTCAAGACTAATTTTCAGTGTCAAGTTGTAAAGCCTCAGCATTCTGATTTTAACTTCATATACCAGGAGACTGCTTTGCTCCTCACAACATTTTTTTAATAAAGCATTTTATCAGGGAAACTATGGAAAGTTATTTCCAGTTGATTTCATGGCTGCGTTTTACAAAAGCTGGGGTTTATGTTCTCAATTGCCCTCTGCAAACTCTGAAAAAGACTCAGTCTCATCAGAAATTATTTTCCCATGATTAAAAACTTAGACTCCCATTTTTATCTTCCTCCTTTGGTGGAAAATAAATCCTCCTTTGTCTCAATTTGGAATAAAGTATATGAAGAGTATACAAAAATAGATTTCATCCTTAATTAGCTGCTTCCTTTAACTTTTTCAAAGATGGGTTACAATTTGACTGAGATCCCTTCCATCTGTCACAACACACTTGCTTTTATTTTGACTTCCCGTTGCTGTCTTATCAAATATCACATGAATCATTACCATTTGTTTGCCATCCCTTTCTTTTGTTTTGTTTCTCTTCCTCCAAATGATTAAAACATCAGGTTGACTGAAAGGTTAGGAGTACATGGTGATTCACATTTGCCCCATCTTATTTAAACAAATAAACCAACCAGTTTTATAATTTAAATGTGATTGAGCTATGGCTTGCAGATGCTTTCATCAGCTCTGGGCTGGAGAGGCTGTGTGCATTCGGGTATGCACGTACAACTGGTCTTTGAAAGGGACAAACCTCATTAGATTACAGGTGTCTGGAAATAACTTCTGAGGAAATAGCTGCCATTTTCAATAAAGCTACTTCCTAACAGGAAACACAGTTTATGTTGTTCTTTAGCACAAATGACCAGCTTTTCTTTTATTTAGATAAACGTATCCTCAGTTTATGCCACAAATATTTTATTTCTTTTAATCTATGGACTGAAGTTGGATCATAATACGTTTACTCTTATATTTTACCTTATAAGATTCTGAGGAGATCTGTAATGATTCTTAAGTTGCAAAATGTATGTTCCATTAATTTGCAAGTTGTTCCATTGGCTTTCCACACCATCTTTTCTTGTACAGAGAGTTCGAAATACTTCATAATTGCTTCAGCTAGCAAAGGTAGCAGTTTTTTGTGGCTGTAGGGTGTGGGAACAGTGTGTGTATCTTGATTTTGAGTATAAAGTCTCTTCTGTCTTTAGTGACACTACGGGCTAGACCTGGGGGTTTTGTGTTACAACATGTGTTTAAGAGAGGACTTTTAAGTTCAGGTCACCCCAGTCACCAGCCATGGAGATGAACTTCAAGTGGATTTTTACAAGCCAAGAACCTATAGTTTCAATTAAATAAGTATGTGCATCTGAGATTTTTTTTTTTTTTTTTTTTTTTTTTTTTTTTTTTTTTTTTTTGTAGTGGTTGTTTATTTGCTTGTGCTAATGTGGGCCTTAGAGATCCCAGTTAACACAAGGGACAAGAAAATAGACTGGTTTAAGGATGAGAAAACAGACTGAAAAACTATCACCACAATGAATCTCTGCCGCCTGGAAAGCGACAGAGGAGAAAGAGAGAAAAGTTAAAAGAGGAAACAACAGAAAGTGAAATTACAGATAATTTCAGAATCACAGCTGAGAAAGAAGTTTCTGTCCTCACATGTTAAATGGTTGTGTTCTTATTAAGGAGAGAGAAGCCAACAGAAAGTAGATGTTCTTTACTTTGAAACCCCAGGGACAAATAGATCTGCTGTTCAGATATCCTCAAGACACGTTTTTGAGTGAAGTTCAATTTATGTCACTGTCCATATTTGACAAAATTATATTAACTGTAACTAGGAACTCTATTGATAAAATTAGTTCTACTCTGATATAAGGGTTCCTGGATCATGGGCTGGGACTTCCTATTCCACAATTTACAAATTGCAATCATAAAAAATAACATTTAATAATAAATCAATAAATTATCCAGCCCTTGAAATACGAAGTTTCCAAAGCTCCCACTGAGATTTCTGATCTTGATTTTTCTTCTTGTACATTATTTTGTCCTCTTTTTATTTTCAACCTGGACTTGGTTGGTTGATAGGTTGTTTTTCTGTTTGTTTTCCCAAAGCTTTTAAGTATAGGAAATGCATCATCCTATTACTACGGAGAGTTTTCCTCAGTAGGCTTTTCTGTGATAGCAATTGACTGAACTCAGGTGTGACACCACACCTTTGATGTTGATTTGAAGATTTTCATAAACCAAAGGCTGCAGCATGCTCTTATGATAGTTGTGATGATCACTGTTGTTACGTTTATTTTTGAAGTAGAATGCAAACTAAAATATGATGGCATGTGGATGGCAAACAACCCCAGTGTGACTTGCACTGAGTGGCAGAAATAAAGGCATTACCATCCAGTGGATTATTTGTTTAGTTTTCTATCTAAAACAAAACTTTATAGTTCATTGTAGCTTGTTATCACTTTACAAGGATGCATATTAACAGGAATAATACTTGAGTGGGTTTATTGTTTTTATCTCAGAAAATCTTAGACCCAAAGAGGTACTTGCTACAAGCTGCCAACAGAACACTAGTGTGAATCATTCCCCAGCTGACATCTCTGTGGGATTGCATTTGAAAGCATATGATTTGTTTCAGCATTTCAAACTTCTATGTCAGTTCCATTTGTTTGTTTTTTATAACATTTATGACCTTTTAACTATTTCGGCATGTTCATTCAAAAGCCTCCAAATGAGTCTTAATTAAAAAGGGTTGCTCTAAAAAAATACTACTGCACTCTGGCTAGAATTTCTGTCATGTTAGTCCACAGACGAAAACAAATGAGGTTTAGGATTAGTGGCGTTTTCACTTTGAGTTACTAGCATGAGCTTGTGTGATCTTGCTGAACATTGCCATTTGCAAAAGAGCAATTAAAGCACATGACAATCTGCTAATCATGCACAGTTCTGTTTAGAAAATTAGCAGTACTTTCCCAGTTTGTTTTTGTGCTTGATATCCTAAGAATGAATGGAAGTTTTATGTATTTACATTTTATGTATTTACATTGTATATAACAGTATGTAAATTCAGGAAGCTTTACACATCAGCAATTTCCAGTAGGCTGAAAATACACTTCAGCGCTGTAAACATTTTTAGAGAACACTGTGTTTGTGCAGAATATGTTTGTGTGCATCTATGTTTTTGTGAATAGTGTGCTCCATATTTGTCTTACATAAAATAGTTTTTTATGCAGATCAACAAATTCTGCATTTGTTAACAACAGAAAGTAATGCAACACACACCTATAACAAATAAAAGCTGGTCAGGAGGGAGGAAGCAGAGACATGCTCATGATTTTGGGATTTAGGAATAGTGGCATTTTCACACTGAGTTATGAAGGATGAGCTTGCTTGATTTGCTTTTCACCCTATGATCCATAGGATTTGCTTCTGATTTTAACCTGGGAATCATGAAGGTTGATCAGTGGTAACACTCCACCAGTATTCAGATAGGAACGCTGGCTACACCTAGAGGTGAAGTGGTACAGGTGGCTTTACCAACAACATTGAGAACTTCCAGTCATTTTAGAAGAACCCCTGTATAATGAACATTTAGAGATAAATGGTTAGGAAGAAGGGAAAATGAGTCTGAAATGGAAATGGATCAGTGATCAGATACAGGTACTGTATTTGGTTATCACATCATGATGCGAGGCTATCATTCCTCTTACAGAGCTCTGAGTTACCACTTTTTCCTAGCATGGTTTGAAGTCTTTGTGGTTTTGAAGTGCAGTGCTAATTGCCTGATGTACGTTCTTCATGAATGGCTGCATGAATTTCTCAGCTACAGAAAGGAGTATGTTGGGAAAAAAAAATAAAAAGGCTATAGAAATTATTTCTCCAAATTCTTCCAAACTTGTGATCTGAGAGGGTGGTACGCAGCTTCACAGATATTGTAGTTTTTGGGGAGTTTTTTGTGTGAGCATTATAGGTTCTAAAGAAGAGGATATTTATTTTACACCTCATTCTTTCATGACTCATCTTGAAAAAATAAATATATCACAATTCTTAGAAACTTTGGAACTCTTAGTAAGTATGACTTAATCATGGAATTGCTTTGTCTATACCATCATACGGCAGGATTTATTTTAAAGTCAATATGTTTAATGCTTGCTGCATTTTCCCATATGTTAGGGAAATTAGTCAAACGTATTAATAAAGAATTATCTGTTTTATAACTAGCCTAGCAATTATATTAGATTAGCTGAGTTCCTGTATAGCATTTTAAGTCCATTGTCAATATGGATTATTTAATTGCATTTTTAATGGTCCGTCGTATACTTATTTGAGGAACAGGAAGATTTTGCTTATTCTGTATAAATGTTGGTAGGTTGTATCAACAGATAATCTCTTTCTTTGAAAGGAAAATGTTTTGTACAGATTCCCATTTCTATTATGGTTCATTGTAGGTGGATAAATAATACAGTATCTAGTGTGATCCTGGGGATGCCCTACACAGGGACAGGAGTTGGACTTGATGATCCTGATGGGTCCCTTCCAACTCAGCATATTCTGTGATTTTATGACTCTAGGATACTGGTTTGCATTAAAAATTAAAACCCACCTGTTGACTTCACTAATGGATTGGGTCCTAAGGATTGTAAAATAGAGCCAACTTTCTTTAGCTGGCTGCTACAAGGATTTTGATTCATACAGCTGTATTTTTATTTTACGAATACGTTTTAATAAATATTTTAAAACATAGATGGAGACCTAATATAATAAAATAAACTACAAGTTATTGAGTTTAGGTTATCTAAATGTTTAGATGTGGGAATTATGCATAGAACTCATTAGCCAGTGTGCATTCAGGGTATATGCAGAGTAATTCTCCTATGGAGGTATCTGGACAGCTTCAGTGCTATAAATGTCTGCTGTGTTTATTCAATACATGTGGAAGAATTATCTGCAACTACAGCCAGTAGTAGCTTTGGCTGTCCTGATGCATTTTTAAGCTGGTTTACCAGGCCTTCAGTTTTACCAAGCTCCATTTCAGACATTCTTCTTTCTCATCTGAATTCCCATAAGCATTTTGGTTGCTTTTCATGCATCGCAGAAGAATAAAAGTAAAGGTCTTAGTCAATTTATTTTTATTTATCTTCGGTGTGCAAAGACCATAATGAACAAAAAGAATGTAGAAAGAGTTCTGAGTGGAAGCAGTCTTAAGTAGTGAGTTGTAATCTACTATGCCAAAAGAAGCTAGGAATATGAAAAAAAAAAAATAGGGAAAATGGACAGGAAAACGTAAAGGCAGACCAAATTATCAAAAGGGGCCCCACCCCAGAAGCTTACAAAAGAAAACTAGTGGCGGAAAAGAAAATAAGAGCAACACCAGATAATAATTACTGCAATAAAGTCAGACAGATTCTGCTGGTTCCTTCTTTCCCCTGCAGTTCTGATAGAGGCTAGACCTGAATAATTAGAAACGGGTGTGCAGAAAGGATGAACTTTTGCATCTGTATATAATGTACATTTGTCTGCTCTCAAGGTAAACTTTTCTTTATGTAAACATTTACAGTATTGTGTGGAAGTGATGCTGCACATTTCGATAATAACATTTCAAAAATTTCAGCACTTACTTATATAGGATTATCTCACACAATTGTTTTCCTCTTGTATTTAATAAGAATTTTAAAGACTGTTTTGGAATAAAAAGGGTAGCCTAAAAAAAACAAAATAGAAAAAACAACTCCAAAAACTTAGAAATATTTGCTGATTTCACTGGGACCAAAATAAAGGTTTTCTGCAGACTTCAAGAGCTGAGGTACAGCTTGTACTTACAGGTGCATTGTAATCTAAAATATAGGTAGTGTTTTCTAATTGTGTGCTGGGAAAGATTAGTATGATTCATAATGAGCTTTAGTTACAAAGGAGCAATGCGTTCTATCCTACAGGACAGAAAACAGAATATTTCAGCCTGATTCCTGTTTTGTGTTTTTTTAAAAACAAAACAAAAAAACCCAAAGAAAGCCCAAGAAAACAAAGCAAGAAAAAAAATCTTTGTATTAGTATGAGAACAGGTGCATATAAGATGTTCACGTCCCTGGTAAAGAAAAAATTGCTTTTTATTTGTAAATCAGGTGAAAATATATCATGTCAGAATGTTCTCTTCAAGTTTTTCTAGTGCAACAGTAGCTGGCTAGGTGCGCTGATTGTTTCTCATGTTTTGTCTGAGTCACACATATCTCACTTAAATATATGCTCCTCACATGGATGGAAAAAATGTTGAAAGAGATGTGCTTACATCTTGAACATAGTAATTGTTCAGTTAATCTCATTTATGGGGGAAAGAGGCTATACTTCACTGCTACTTCACCAATTAAATGTCCTATACTGGGTTCTATATAAAGAGCTACAAATGTGCACAATGGTTACATTACATGGTATATTTAACAACATAGCTAAATCAGAAAGTATGAGCTATGCTTTTAGTGATGGGAGTACTAACGACTGCATGCAAGAAGATTTTTGCATGCAACCATGAAGGAAATAATTGCTGTTCAGCACTATTCAGTTAAGTTTGCATATCAGTAAAAACACATGCGTAGAGGCTCCACCTATTTTCATAGTGCCCTAGCACTGATTAGGAGTTTAGCATATTTTAGCTTTAGAAGATGTTAGAGTATTCACAGCTTGCAAGTTGTGTGTAGCTTTTAACAGAGCTAATTTGACTTGGGATGAAATTGCAATGGTGATACTCAGGCCTTATTGGTTTTTGAGTTGAAACAGAAGGTGCTGTAGCTACCATTTTACAGATTTATGGGAGGGCTATTACTGACATTTTACATCTTGCGGGTTTTTGGGTTTGTTTTTTTTTTCTTTTTCCAGTCCCTTACAGATATAAATATATAAAGCAAATGTTTGATTTTTTTGTATTTTAGATGGAAGACTTTATTTGAAAACTACTGTCATGTATTGAATTTTTCCTGCTGAAGATACCTGTGCTACAGTAAAGAACTTTACAGTAAGACATTGGCTCATAAGGAGTTCTGTGGAAAGAAAAGAGTTTTCAAGGTGACTTCCTCAACTTCATTTATCAATGTTCTTCAAAAATGTAAAGAATTCTGCAAGACTGTCCTCCTTCAATGATCTCCTGTGGCTCGACTCAGAGACCTAGGGAATGTTTGTAATGTAAATGTACAGTAGCACTCTTCTTACAGTGAAAATCTGCATCTCCACACCGGACTATTGTATCCAAATTTATAGGCGGATCAGAACAAGGCTGAGTATTCCCTTTTTCAAGGAATGCAGACTCTGTCCTCCTCTGATGAATCTATATTTGAGCACATCAAATAATCCTTCCAGTGGTGTCCAAGTACACTTACAGACTGTTATATCATACCGAAACCAGCAAGACAGGTCAGAAATGAACTTACAGAGGGCATAAGAGGATTCTTATTAAAAAAAAAAAAAAATTAAAAAAAAGGAAAAAAATGTAAAAGAAAAAAAAGGATACATTCAGTTTTCAAACTATGATCGTGGGTTTTCTTCTAAAGACATTTTTTCCATATGCTTTCCGAGAGACCAACACATGTATGTTAAACTACATTAAGTGAAATGGAATTTTGTGTAAGTGAAAAGAAATGCTGAATGTAAACAAACTGTTTTACTGTTCACTAAGTCTCTTTTCCTAAAATAATTAAAAAATATGATAAAAAGAGTAATAATTTCTCATTGTAAACTGGCAGGGGTTTATGAAATAAAAGACTTTGCTTCTTATTCAAACTCTTGGTCACATGTACAGTATATAACACAAATCACACAAGGAAGGTATTATGTATGCAGTAGAAATCTAGAGTTTAGGAAATGAAAATTTTAGATAATATTGTTTTGTCACCCTGTTGGTCAGAAAGACACCTTTCTAGTTTTAACGCATGCAGGCATGTAAATATTTGTCCTGGAGTCACAGTATTACTGAATGAGATCTTAAGCATCTGGTAACAAGTCGGAATTCTGTATCAGCCACTTTTATTTGTATATTGAGCCCTGGTTAGTGCCCTGATTAGTGCACTTTTAAGAATGGACTGTGGCTGAGCAGCAAGTCAAAATGCCAGAAATATTTTTATATGTTAATGTCATATTATGTCAATGTTGCTAAAAAAAGAAAACCTAACAAACACTTGATGTATCAGTCCAATTCCACGTAGAACTGAGTGATACAGTTGAAGTCTATTGTCCCTCCCACCTTGTCTTAGGGATGGGTGGTTATGTGTTACTTTCACTGTCTTTATGAAAGCTACAATATGTGTTTTCACCTTTGTGCTGATAACTGGAAGTAAGCTGCAACACAGTGCTTATTACATTACTAAAAGTTATGTTCTTTGGTTTGCGTACTTTTGGGTTACCCCTTTAAAGACTGATTTTGTGAATCAGTGCTATTACTGTAAGTTTTGTGATTATGCTTTCTTCATCTTATGTTTTATGCATATAAAATATTATTTATTACATGGAAACATATCAAAACCTTAAATGTCTAAGATGCCTAACTTAAAGCAAGTATTTCTTTAAAAATAGTTCTGATTGGATATTAATATTATTTTGTCGGAAAAAAAAAAATCTAATGTTTTGTAAACTCTAGCACTGAGCTTCTATAGTTTGTAGGTCTTCCTTGCAATACTGGTACACATTTATTTTGTGCATTTCATATTCACTCCACCACAATCCTTTTTTAACAACAGCAAGATGTATATACAAGTTCGCATCATGGTAATTTTTTTAAAGAAATATTGAGCAATATTTTTCATTAAATATTGTTATGTAATACTTTGTAGTGATATTCTTTTCTAACCATAATCCTTCCCTAATTTTCATAGTTGCTTGAACACATATGGGATTCTGTACTCCAGTTTTTTCATATGCAGTCTTTAAAGGGTTAACAGCTGTAAAGTTAGATGGACTTGTGGCAAGCTTTTGAATCATTCATATCTGAAAGAATTAAAAGCCTACAACTGAAATATGTAGTAGCATCTACCATTTCTCTGCTCCTTGCATAGAGTCACCTGTAAGTAGGTTTAGTAGTTTTACAGTATATACTTTCAAGACCTTTGGGAATGCCTCAGTGTTTGGCTTGGTACATAAATGAAAATGCTAAGGATTAAAGGGGAACCAATTTATAAGCTGGATGTTTAGAAAGAATCTTGCTAAAAACAGTGTAAATATTACAGACCATGAGATGTTTCCGTAAGTTTTTTTGCCCCTTTTTAGTTATGCAGGTTTTGGGTTGGTATTTTGTTTTTTGTTTTTGATTTGGAAATTTTTTTTTGCCTAGATTATGAAGAAAAGTTGTGCTTATGTTATTGTTTATATGCTTTTGTAATCTTAAAGATATTAATGTCTAGTTGTTCTATATTATAACCACATTTGCGCTCTATGCAAGCCCTTGGAACAGAACATACTCATCTTCATGTAGGACCTATGAAAATTGTCTATTTTTATCTATATATTTAAAGTTTTCTAAAAATGAAAAAAGGTTATTACGAATTTTGTTGTACAAAATCTGTACAAAAATCTGTTTTTACATCATAATGCAAGAATTGGAAATTTTTCTATGGTAGCCTAGTTATTTGAGCCTGGTTTCAATGTGAGAACCACGTTTACTGTTATTGTATTTAATTTTCTTTTCAACAATCTGCTAATAAAACTGTCTGAAATCTCCCTGCGACTTTATTTACAGTTCATCTTTATTAAATTTTCTGAAATGTATAACATCAGAGGAATATTTACTTTCTAATGGGAGGCATCTAAAAACAACATAAGTCAGCTCTTTGTAATGTGAGGAGAACAATGCCGAATGATTTTATTTAACATGCAACTGCTTCTATCTCTAATATGAATTACTGTGGTGAAAAACATCATAAAAGCACACTCTGTGGTTATTGTTTAACAAGCAGATTTTCCATATTTTTTTTTCTTGCCAGCTAAGCAAACTGCCCCCATCTACATGATTTATTTATGTACATTTCTCAGTTTATGAAGCTGTTATTTGTACCTTTTTCCTTTATACTGCGATATTCCCATGATTCTTGTTTCACAAAGCTTTGTGCTGAATAATGTAAAGTGGACACACTGAGGGAACAAAACATATTATTTCCCTAACTACAAAAATTCAGGGGTAATCCAGTTGATTTTGTCTTGTATCTCCCTCACTTGATAAAACGTGTTTAGAAACTTTGGTATCCTAATATATTTCTTAACAAATAGCTAGTATTTAAAAATTTAAACAGTCATTTGGAGAAGGAAGCAGTTCTGGCTTAGCATATCTTCAAGTGGTATTAGGAGAGGTAAAAAGGCTGGGGTTTATAGAGATAAAGATGGTAAAGAACAAGACTGGAAGTGAGATATTTTTGCTTTCAGATAATTGAAAGCTCAGAGATGTATGTTTGATTTTGACTATTCTCCCTTATTCCCCTGCCTTGCCTAGCCATGCCATGCCTTGCCTTCCCTTGCCTTCCTTTCTGGAACACACCTACCTGAATGTTTATGCCTTCTTTAGGGAGCGTGCTTTTTAGAAAAGCACAAAAGATGAGATTTCTTGGCCCAGCCCACTTCATTATCCCTGGATGGCTTGAGGGCTGCAAGTGTGAGGCTGACGGCTTCCTGGGTTGTTGCTGGCCAGTTGATTAGGATTGTGGCTGGCTATGTAGCCACATATCTATCCATCTGCATTAAAATGCCCCTCATGTCTACCTAATCAAGTGTCCCAGCTATGCTATAGCCAACTCCCCTGCTATAAGCTGAGGCACAGTTAAAGTGGGTAAGGGAAAAAGTAAACTCATTCATTTCTCAGTCCAGCTTGCTCCCAAAACCGAATGTTCTCTACAGTAGTAGAACAGCAACCTTTTATTTAGCAACCCAGGAAATACTTTCTTTCAGTAGGAAGCTGCCCTCTAGCAAGTTCCACCCTATCTCCATTAATAAATCATTGTTTTATCAGGTAGCTATAGCTGGCATTTAACAGGGCTGAGGTTGGTTGGGCCAATAGCTAGTCAGGTGTTGGTTGGTATTCCTTGTTACAGTAAAACTAAGCTTTGTAAAGCTCTGGTCTGAATCCAGAGGAGGTCACCCTAACATACCTTGCCTACAACTTAGAAGTAGCTTACAGTCAGATCCTAAAGTTTGGAGAGAGCAGCTAGATGCCTGAAGTTTTGGGAAAATCCTTAAAGATCTGACAGACTCATTTAAGAATTTTGGTTTGGGACTTTTTTTGAAGTTGAATTTTTTTTTTTTTTTGGGCGGTGTTGGTTTTTTCCTGATGAATGAGTTTGAAGGTTGGATTTTTACCTGAAAGGTAAACCTCTTCATTAGTTGAAGGTGCTATAAATTCTTAAAAATAAATTTTTATTTGCTCACATTGTTTGACACGAGAGTGTCCAATAAACAAAGTCTGAGGCCAAGATTTTCAATCATGACTGCTGATTACAGGTATTTCTAGCTTCCTTGGCCAAACTTCAGTCTGAAAATAAAATAAAATAAAATGTCCTAGGTCATAGGTTCTGTGAAAGTTATTTCTGCAATAGCTGCTGCCTAACTCATCCACAAGATACTGAGGAATTTTTTAGTGTGCCTTTGCTGAGCAGAAGTTCACCCTGCTCAATAACTAATCGTTCCACCACTGTCAATGTCACACCATTTCAAGCAGAAGTCTTCTGTAAAAAGCTTCCTTTTCAAAGGAAGAGGGAACAAAGACTTTCTGAAATTGAAGCTCTTAAAAGGAATCAAGTTAGAAATAAAAAATCTAAGCCTCCAGAGGATTTGGAAAATTTTCAATTGTTCACACAAAAGTCTAATACTAATATTCAATTAGATGAATTTGCACATAGTGGATAAGCATGATTTCTTCATCCAAGCTACAATAACAGTGTTTTCCATAGTCCAGTGGTTGGTTAATTGATCCTCTAAATATTGATCATAAAGGCAGTCAGATTTATCGTACTGTGTACAGCAAAATGACAAGAAGAACCAGATAGCAGTTGCATCTAAGGAAAATCCAACTGCAAATAAGGGGGGGGGAAATAAAAATTAGAGTAATGAAGCACTACAACAGTTTTCCAGAGAAGTGCTGAGATGTCCATCTTTGGACATTTTCAAACCTGAAGTGGGCCAGGGCACTGAGAAATCTATCTAGCTTAGCCAAATCTGAAGCAAATAAGCATAGTTCACCTTCAGAGGTCCCTTCCAACCTTGGAATTTTATGGTTCTACAACTACAAAACTTGCACGATGCCCTCATAGACACAACTTTCTCTACCCAGTTTAGCAAGGAGACAAGTTTTATCCTATAAATTGCACTTATCAGATCTAGAATAGAAATTGCTGTGATGCGTTTAAAGTTTTACAGCTTTTTTTATCTTCCATATCAGGAGGCCAGAAGAATGAGCTGCACTAACAGAAAGATGTGAAAGCAGATACAGAAAGCAAATACAGAGAGTATAAACCCCCCCACCTAGTCTAGTGCAGATACAGTTCATTTGAATAATAAGAATGGGTACTCCATCAGCTTTTTAAGTCAGTTCTGACCAGTTTTCTAGCAATAAATAATAGCAAAATAAATAAAAGGCAAAGTGAGCAAATAATATGTCTAATAACAAAAAGAGTAAGAAAGTAACTGGATTTAGAATGAACTTTCCTAATCATTTTTGATTGTGTACATTGGCCAGAGAGTCTTAGGGAAACTGGAAATTAGACTGGAACAGATCCTCCTTTAAAAATACATCATCTTTATGTTTTCAAATTGCTTTCTTGAAAATGTCTTTTACCATTTAGGCAATCAACTATTGTAATTCTATAGATCTACAAAACAGAGGACTTCTAATAATCTGGCTAATTTGGCTTGCTGGCTTCTCTGCCAAATAGATGCTACCATGCAGGTTGGGAAGCTGCAGTATGGAAAGGTTAAACTTCACATTTCAAAACTGGAGAAGCAAAAGGAGTGTCTTTGGCCTTCACTCTGTACCTGTGAAGTTGTATCATAGTACAAATATATTTAGGCTGGGCCCTGTGATGAAAGACTTTGTACATAAAAAAGTAATTTTGGGAGTTCTGAAGTCTGAGAGAATTGCAAAGTAGGGGGGAAGAAAAGGAAAGTTATTTTTAGAAAAGCAGCCTAAGAGGAGGAGGCTGCAATAGAATTTTGAATGGAACATAGGAAGGGCAGAAAAAAAGAGATTACAGCTGTCAAGATGGAAGTAAATGGTGATAAAATAAGGAGAAGGTGTATTTTAAAGATACTCTTTAGAAAGATCTGGTAATATATAGATGTAGCAAACAAATTCATTTGGCAGGCTGTTGGACAAGCAGACATTGTTTTCAATTCCATTCAGAAGCAACTAATGACCATTTGGCTTCTGTTCACTGTGACCAAACTGATGCTGCAGAATCTGGCTTTTCAGTGATGGGATGATATATTGGAAGCCAGAAATAAGTTTCCACATGGATCTCTTGAACAATCTGAACTCAATTTAACAATTGAAGAGGACAGAGATAGCGTATTACCTTCTTTGTGAGCTGATCAATAGCAAGCACACCTCTGGGAAACAGATGCTAGTATTACCCTTCAAAGCCATTTCAGTGGCAGAAGCTGAACACGTTCACAGGCTGCCTTACACAGAACTTACAGAGGCAGTAAATAATAGTAAGAAAAAGCTCTAATTTGCAGTTTCTTCCAGGTGAGATGTTATCCCATCTGCCTCTGACTCAAACCTCTACAACACTGTAAATGTATACATGGCATCTAGTAAGAAGATAAGACTCAAATGGAGAATTAGTGCTGAAGACAAAATGGATGGGAAAAGTGGAAGTAAGATATAGACATACATAGAGAAAAAAAAGTAAGTGGGCAGGATTGTAGTACAAAAATAGTGCATGTATTTCAGAATTAAAAGGCCTAAAATGAAACTGCAGAAGTGTCCATGTGCCTAATACAAAACTGTAATAAATAATGTGCCTTTTTGAGATAGGCAAAGTCTACAGAATATTTCTATTACTGGCCTGAAAGCTCATTGGGCACTAATGACGATATTTTGACTCCCATTTGAAGCCTTTGAATACCTAGCTACAGCATAACCTCTTCTTGGGAGCCAAAATCTAAGGTGTCAATGTGATGCAGTCTGTTCAGAAATCTCACCACATAACCAAGCAGAATCACTGAAATAATGGAAATATAAAGCTGCCAATCATAACCATTACATGGTTCCACAACCTGAGAGTCCAGTACCCCATATGCCCTACTATCTTTTTGCTCTTCTCTTTTTGCTCCTCTTCCTTTTAGCAATAAGTTTAGGACTTCCTTTTTCCCTATGAACATGAAGCTGTAGCTGTTTAGTGTTAGCACTCTACCAGTAGAGACGAGAGGAATGTGAACTCACTGACAGTAGGAAGCAACCTGAATCCCCCTTCACATTTTCTTGGGAAAGTGTTCCTGCCACTTTACTTCAGAAGTCATCCTGTAGATCCTGTCTCTTAAAAGTGAACCTGTGATCCTGTCTCAAAGGTGTGTCTAAATCAGCTATTTTATGTGCAGAAAGGGGTCTCTGTGACCATCTTTGCTGGTGGTGTGTCCTCAAGATGCTAAAGCTGTTTCTTTTACTGGTGGAACCTAGTCATGCAAAAGGATATAACTAGATTTTTCCTCTTGCAATGCTGACGACAGGTCCCGTAGCAGTTGATGCTCTGTACAGGCTTAGGACTAGCAGCTGGTGGAAACTTCATTAATCTTAGTGCCATGGTGCAATCATGCAGTTCTAGGGGTCTAGGTCATTATCTCACCACCAGATTTCCACTGGGACCTTACCACCACCATTGCAGCAGGAAGGTGGTGGCTCTACATCCCTCCTGTCCCCAGTCCTAGAACTGTAACTAACAACTGCATCGTTTCATACTGTGGTCTTCTCTCCTTGCACCACAGTGTTCAACAATGGAAACACACTCACTGACTGGAACTGCTGGACTCTGCAATGCATTGACTTCAAAAGGTCAAAACCTTCTGAGGTTCAGGTTTCAGGTCGAGCTGGTAAATCAGAGCTGGTAGATGGGGCTGTGGCTCATGTGAGGCCTTTGAACAGGCCATGAAGAGACTGATGATACCATCTAATAAAGTGGTCAATGAATTGTATCGGGGATAGTGTGCATTGCTGTACTTATTCTTCAAACATATTATGCTTAAATGAACAATAAAAAAATACTGAGTTTTTCCTTTGTTTAACTGCCAGATCTTACTTGAGTGAAGATAGTAATAATGCCTGCTTTTCCTTTTAATTTACAAAGCCACAGTCAGCATAGATAGAGATTATATCTGAGACTGTATGAAGAGTGTATTTTTCTGTGAGAACAATAGTGGGCATTTACCTCAGGACTCCTACTGACCCTGGACCCTCCTATTACACTTGCATGGGTAGATGAGTTATACAATGCATTTTTCCAGTAGTCTGTGTGTTATCTTCAAGTTTAAAAACACTTCAGCCTTTTAGCAAAAGCTGCATATTCTTCTAAGTGGTGGTCATTAAAGAGAGTGCCACTATATCATCCCGTTGTATTTAATTTGGGGCAGAAAGTACAAACTGTATTTTGAGCAAGGTTTATTCCTTTTTTAATTTAAGTAATTTATTTTCTAATCTAAACTGGCCAAGTTCAATTTAAATTATTGTTTGAATTGTTGGTGAGGTCCTTTTATTTGAATCAGTAAGCATTTGGCCATGGAAAATGAGATTCTGACAAACAAGAACATTAGTACCAGGGGACATCTTTGAAAACTGCAGTTTTTGTTTGTACTCTGTGAAGAGTTTTCAGTGTTAAAAGATTTACTTTGCTTAAATATTGTTCCATTCAGAGTAAAAAGAGCTGCTTTCTTCTTTGATTTTAGGCCCGTTCTTCTATCACTGTACATAAGGAATGAAGTTTAATAGGAATGCAGATGAAAGTGTTAAGTGCCCAGGTTCCACCAGTTTCTTATCCGCTTTACTCTTTTAACTTGATGATACTCTTAGAATACTTCCTTTTATTCTTAGCTGATATGTTATATAAAATACATATTGTAAAATGTTATTTGGTTTCTCATATTTTATTAAGCTTTAGCAATGCAATGACTAGGGATCCTCAGCATGAAGACACCAGAGAGCTCTACATTATCTACTTGGCTGACAGAATGTTTCTGTCAGTCTCCTTCTCAAAGGCAGAAAGAATTGTTTCAGCAGCAACGAGAGCTGATCCTATCTGCTTTTTTTCTCTGAGTCATTGCTTCACCTGCTAACCATACATGCCCTGTTATTCTTCTGCATGTATGCAATAAATCCAACACCTGCAAAGAAACAAAAGATCTGTGTGTACAAGGCTTTGCTTACATCTTGTGCTTCCAGCATACATTGATTTTACTGAGCACGTGTGAAACTACTGTCCTTTATGTACTCAATAAACTAGATTTTTTCAGGGCATGAAAAGTATTTGTTACATATGCAAGGCAATCACCCTGAATGACAGCCCAGGTTGTGGCACAGATTGTATACCATGGCCCTCCTTTGATCTTAGCAAAACACAGCCTTAAAACAAAACAAAACAAAACACCTGAAACACAAAACAAACAAAAAAACCCAACAAAACTTAAGCAAACACAAAAGATGGACTTATTCTGGTAGCCTGCTGTGTGTTACCAGCACGTGTAATGATAGAACAAGGGGTAATGGTTTTAGGCTGGAAGAGGTGACATTTAGGCCAGACATTAGGAAGAAATTCTTCACTATGAGGGTGGTGAGACCATGGCATAGGCTGGCAGGGAAGTTGTGAGTGCTTCTGCCTTGGAAGTGTTCAAGACCAGGTTATATGGGCCCTTGAGCAACCTGGTCTGATAGGAGATGTTCCCACCCATGCAGGGGAGTTGGAACTAGATCTTTAAGATCTCTCCCAACCCAAACCACTCTGTGATTCTGTTATTTTGACCTGTGTGAGGAGTGAATAGATATCCCAGTAAGGAATGGGATCCTCCAGCTTTCAATTTCTTTTCAGATATCTCTTTATTTTTCATTCATTTATTCTAGTTTGCGTGTGTATACATTCAGATACATATGTTGAAGTGAGGGTCCTGTTTTGAACTCTTGAGAGACCCTGCTAAGAAGTGTATCTGTATATCAGTCATTTCCAAAAAGATAACATGATTGTTGATTGAAAAATATTTGCACTTCTTCTATAGGGTGTGATCCGCTTTTAATCTCAGGGCATGAAATTAAGAATAATGAGTAGGATTGCAGTAGGTAGAAATTTTTTATCAGTTACTAAAATTTTCTGGCATTGGAATAGTAAGAAGATTTAATAAATACATGCATACTTAATTCATCAAAGATGTGGCTTGGTATGTACTGGGACTTTCAAACTGCATGAACATCCATTTAACGTTTCAGTGGGTGCTTGTGCTTTTGTTAAGTCTTATGAAATGCTTAGTTGCATCCTGCATCAGTTACATACCTCCACCAGTCTGGCTCTAGAGGTGAAAGAATCTCGGACAATGGCCCTATTGTTAGTCATTATTTCCAGTAGAAATGCTCTAACCTTGAAAGGAGGCAGAGGAGTAAAACGCTAGGCCTGCCTCGTTATCCTTTTTCCTTCCAGGTTTTATTTTTTTACAGCTGTAACAGTACAAAGCATCTACAACTAAGAATATGAATCATCGTTGCTATCATCATTAACATAATGCCCATGTGTAGATTTATCTGCAGACTTTCATTTTGATAAACTGTTGGCATATAAATATTTCCTTGAAGATATTCCAGTCCAGCTGCTTTTGTTTACAAATCTATCAGTGGTTAACACCATAGAATGTATTTTGCCAGTATCTGAATTATAATTACATCTTGTTTAATTGTGAATTAATTATAAAAGAGGAAGACAAACCTAAATAATAAATATTTTGCAGATTTGGAACCATGCCAGATTTGCCTGCATTCATTTCTGAAAAGGGAAGACTTAAGCTTGTAAGTCTCCATTCTACTATTCTTTCTTATTATTTATTTGCGCAGTTAATTGTGCAAGAAACTCTTTCTGAATAATTATTTCATTGTGCTTATTTTGTCTTCAGAAGTTCTTCTGCTTATTCCTTGTTTTGCTTCTTGACTTCTGTTTGATCATTCTATGGATTTAATTAAGAGTTGGTTTTGATACAACAGTCACAGTAACATCTAAACTGACCTGAATACTGAGTATTTGCAGGTCTTAAAAAAAACTTTTTGAGATACAGGATCAAAGAAGCTCTGGAATTTCACTTGTGTTTGGCAGCAAGTTATTGGCTTTGCTTGTTGTTATTTTGACCAGCAATGCAGAGAGATGTGTTTTGAATTTATTTAATTCTCAGTGGTTTGTATAATTGCTTGTTACAACTTACATACAGTTCAGTAAAATTTGCATGGATCAGCTCTAGAGACAGACTGTGAAATGTATTATCTCTAAATTAGGGTACCTAAAAGTTAGATTTCAGCTACATATTACAGACCTATTTATAGTCGATGGACAAAATAAACACCTCAAAAGAAAACACTGGTAAATCAGTCTTCAAAAAAATAAATACCCTGTAGTTACAGGATAGTAATTTCATCAACTAAATTAGTTTCATCCTAATTAGTTGCAAACAACTAAATAGTGGATTTCATCAACTTTTTTCCAAGAACTGATTCCTTTAGTACTTAGCTGAGGTATTGAATCTGATAGCAATCATGAACTTCTTATTTCTTCATTGTTCCTTCACATTTGAAGCTACAGAATGAGGAAGGCTACTGGATGGGATACAGGGTCTTCATAGAAAGAATTTCTATGTAGGTCATAAGGAACAATGACAAAAAAAATCAAAATTTTCTATTTCAGATGTAACACATGGGTATATCTATCCAACTTTAATTTTTTTCTTATCTTCTGTATACCATCTATATATATCATAGACAATACCACAGTTTCAGGGTACTGAAAAGTGTAGGATATCTTACATTTAGGTATATTACATTTAGTCTTCCAGTTTAGAGATTCTTGAAGCTAGGTGTCCACCTCTCCTTGTGATACTGTTTCAATGGTGCCACTCCCCATAAAACTGGTTTTGACAGGTGTTTCACTAGACTAAAATCTATTATTTATGGTTCCTATCAAAAATAATTATCAGCCTTTCTTTTAGCTCGTGTTTTATGCATAGAACCAGATGATGAGTGTGTAGTCTCTTAATTTTGTTCCTATTTATGTTTAAGTCCTGAAGGTTTGGTTATTAGCAATAACACTTAGAGATTAACTCTGTTCAGATACAATATTGATTAACTCTATCGTTCATAAAGCCACTAGAAAATATTTAGCCATATGATTCATTGACTTTCCACATAATCAGCCCATGAGTTATATGACTAAATTTGATGGGCTGACAATATGAATGATAAATTCATTCAGAAGAGTATTTTTGATGTATTTTATCTTTCTCTGGTACATTATCAAAAATGAAACTTTGCCCATAACATTTAGAGTATCTGTTGTAAGCAGTTGCCATCTAGTGCCAGCACTCATTTCTATTCATAGATAATGGGGTAATACTTACACTTTGGAAGGCAATATGTTTCTCTCAATTTGTAATGGAATCGTGTAATGTCATGTCCATAATGGGAAGTAAATAACATGCCTTGACATGAATGAACACTTCAGGCAATCATTAAAATAACTGAGAGTGGTGGAGAGTTAAAAAGATGAAGAGAAAAAAAGTAGAAGAGCAGCAACTTTACTCATTGACTTCTCCAGCCTGGTTTACTGAATGCATGGTGCTCATAGCTTAGACGTGAATCCATGTGATGGGACAGAAATTGTTCTTCAGACTTCTTCTAAAATGTTAGCTCCTTCAGGGTGACATAGTGTAAATGTAAATATTGAAAATTCACATCACCGCAGCAAAAAGAACCATTAAGGAAAATAACTCTAAAATGGCATCATGTCTTTAGGAGAGTTGGATTTGTGCTGTTGCCCATCACAAGCCTTTTAAATTTGTTCAGTTTTGCAAAGAAATTGTAAGTGTGGGATTTCTTGCCAGTTCAGTCAAGGATGTGAGAGCTTAGAAGGGTTTTTGTCAAAGCATTATTAATAAAAGGATTTACTGACCTATTCTGTAGGTGATTTTTAAAAGAAACTAACTCAGTCTCCTGTACTAATTTTTAGGCAGCATGACAAGCAGTAAACCTTCTCTGTTTATTAAATGACTGTGAAAGAAGGGAAAGTGAAGGTCATGTTAGAACAATCCCTTTAAAAGCATGGTAACCCCTAAATGTATAGATCTCTATGTGGCTGAGGTCATGCAAGGGCTTCCCAAATGAGTTTATTAGTACATTAACTTAATTATTTTTCATTTGAGTCTAAAAGTGAAAAGGTGCCAGTTCAAGATTTTTTTTTTTCCAAGGCTTTTTTAGGCTTTTCTGGGCTTTCCTTTTCATGAACCTACTGGCTTCATTTATCACACTGTGTCTTCTCACCTCTTTTTGAGCACAATGGATTGTAGTTCTCACTTTGCTGTGATCTTGGCATTGGGTTAAGGTAGGTCTTTTAAGTAATATTTAAGAAATCTTGAAAGCTGCGAGTTTCAGATTATATAAAATTCCTGTTATTGATATCTAGAATATTACATTATGGAATATCTGTGTATGAAAAATCATCTCCAGTTGCCTCTAGAACTTTTGGGATGACTTCCACAATCAGTTTTATCTACAACTTCTATCCCTAATGCACCCTCCCAAACAAAGTGAAAATATGAGATGGCAAAGGGATTTTTTTGCTACCCCTTCACTATCTCCCTTAAGAATTTATTCCCAGGCCTCAAACCTCTCTCTTCTGTGTGTGAATGTAGCTACGTGTGAATACTGCTGATTGCATTGTGAGATTGCAGACGATTAAAAAAAGAGTGTAGTAGGAAGTGAGATTTACCTTTTGACTTCTCTTCTATCTTTTCCATCTGCTGTAAGACTCACTCATACACATACACATGCACATGCACACGTGCTTTAGCTTCTAAGAGAAAAGTGATTTTGGTGGTGAAAATGAGTGAAACTGATCTTGCCAAGAGTAATCTGCCTCCACCTCCCTTTGCTTTTCTCAAGCCTGTTTAAACTCTGAGCTAACACTGAAGGTGATGCTGACAACTTCCACTTGAAATCTTGATCCAGCAAATTTAGAGCTATAATCCTTTTTTCTTTCAGAGCCCAGGGAACAAAGTTAAACCAGGAAGGAAAGCCACACTGTGCTATACTTCCTTTGTGATGGGAGGAAGAAAACAGAAAGGTTTCTGTTTTTATCTGTTCTTCTTCTGTTCTGTTTCTTCTGCGTTATAATTCACCTAGGGAGTACTTTCATACTCAAGCATGCACAGAGGACCCAGAAGCCTTTGGCTAGGAGAGAAGTATAATTTATGAGTCAAGTCTCTTTCGAGCCATGTAATGCTAATGGGTACTACACCATAGCTTATACCACGTCCTGTGGATTCTGGTCTCTTCCCAAATCATCCTCCTATAAACAGCTGTAACATACGGAGTCTGAGAAGCTTTGTCTTTTACTCTTCACTGCACTCATCTCTCCCGTACCCTGATCTTTGTCTCATGTAAAATTACTTTGTAAAACATTCTTCTATGGATAGTTTTCATCTATCATACATTTCTTGTGTTATTAAAAACCAAACCAAACCAAACCAAGCCAAACCAGTTAATTTGTCTGGTAAAAACAAAAGCCATAATTTATCCCATCTTTAGATTATCTTGGTCCTTCAGAACAGAAAACCAGATCTTTCAAAAAATTTCAAGCCACTGGGAAATCAAAAATTGACTTAAAACCCCCAAACAAATAAATGAATTACCTATTAATTTTGGGTGCAGAGCAGATTTGCCATGGAAAATAGTCGTGGTGCATATACATCTTAGAAGAAAGTAAGTAAACCAGCTACGACACAGATCACTAAGCATATTTTTGCGTTAATGTGGTTACTCATATATCCCGCGTACAAGATTAATTTTCTTTCAGTACATTTTAAATCATTTCATGGATACAGTAATTACTCTATACTCAAACCATGTCAATCAATCACTGCTCTGAATCAATATGGTAGGTGTTTTTCAACTATTTGTAAATAACTATACTCATATATGCCAAACATCATATAAAAGTACAATTAGTTAGAGTAAAGACCATATTTGTTCTTGTATTGATTTAACTCCTTGTCATGCTTTGTAGGGTTGCCCTATATATGTCTTTCTTTAAATTCAAGTTTGTGTTTAACTTTTTCTTTGCTTGGAATTTTCCATACTTTCCTTATTTCACTTCTCGTTCTGTGTTACGGATAAACATGATTTAAAGTAGATTTATTGGGTTATTTGTTTAAATAGAAGTGAATAGTTTTACAGGTGCAAATTGCAACTCTTCTCTTTTCAACGGGAAGCAGTAGAGGCAAATGTTTGCCTGAAACCATGAGTTTTCCACATAGAGTGTGCCTTGTGGAAGGATATAGGGTTAGGGGGAGAAAAAAAGAGTAAATATGAAAGAAAATAATGTTTAATATGGATTCCTTGAACCCTTTTGAACATTAATTTTTGAGTGTTGCCTAACGAAAATTCGATGGCAATTTGATGGCAATTTAATGCAAATAAACATGTGTAATGCATAACTTTCTGTATTATTATGAATTTTTATTATTATTAGTGCTTATGTATTTATTTCTCACCCTCTCAGAGTTACCTGCAGTGAGATCCTTCTCCAAGTGAGGTATCTCAGGTAACATAACAACTGCCCCATTGAAGTGTGAAGGGAAAACTGAGATGAACCTTTACTGTTTCCTATAGTTTGTCATATGAACTAAGGAAATTTTGTACGACTTCAAAACAAAACTATCAGCCACAATGTTAATTCAAAGCAAGTCTTAAGTTCATGAACCCTAAAAAACCTTTCGATGAACCTTCCTTATGTTGGGCTTTCGCAATGAAACACAACACCGTGATCATTTCCCATAGTTTTGGGTTTCATTGCAAACATCTTGAATGTAATCACTATTACTTTGAAGATACAACATGCCACGGAGCAAATATTCACTAGGTGTAAACTGACAGCTCTTCACTGAGTTCACTACCAGCAAGCACCCTTCATGATTTGTTCGTTTAATTAATAAGAAATAGCTGTCATTGACCCCAATTAAAATTAACAAAAATGGTACTGTGCCTAATCTTTTCAGTGCATAAATATATAAGATTTACACAGATGCTATACAGGGTTTTAAGTTACAATTGGATACATTAAAAAAAAGAACTTTTTTGTGTAAAAAATATATATTATTATAGCTGTAATAAATACACTGACACTCACTGTTGTGCACCCAATCAACATTAACCAGATTAATTCTTTTTGCTTAATCTGTAGAGTTTTTCCTGCCAGAACAGCATTAGTTATGCAAAAGTGGTCATACATTGTCAAACTCAGAGACTTATCTTGATTATTCTTGGTTATTTTGAGTATAAGTACAATCCACCCTGACTGTTAGTCTGCCCTTGGGAGCCAAGCAATTTGGCTGTTATTGTAATGAGGTGTGGCTCATCATAAGGGTGATTATAATGGAGTGTAAGGGAATAGGGAGTCAAGCTTACTGTATATTATCTTTCATTTTTAAAGACTGTACTTTGGAATAATGGTTGAGGATTGTAGCATTTTTGTTCATTGCATGTCTTCAGGGGTTGAGATATCCTCCGATGGACTGTTTTGATACTAATAGGGAAGCACGTTTAGAACATGAAAATCCCTGTATCTGTTCCTTCAGGCAATTTGTTCAGAGTGTAATTCACATCTGATGAATACTTGGTGACACTGAATGGTCCAGTGAAGACTTGCACTAATTTTGCAGTAATGTTCTCTGTTGCATCTGTGTCTGAGTGGGAAGGTGTTTTTCATCAGCTCACAAACATTTTAAAATCACTTCTATCTGTTTGTGGTCATACTAGTTTCTATCCTGCAATTTCTTACTGAAGTTGCCCTAAAGTGTTTGTAGATCTGAGAGATGATCTTTATAATCTTCTCACTTTTCTGAACAAGACCAGGCTCAGAAACAACAGTTTCTTTTAAATCATGAGTTGTTGTCTTCAGGGAAAAATACTCCATAGTGTCATAAAACCAGTCTGTTTAAATTTTTCTCCATACCTCTCCGATCAACACTGATGAGAGTTTATTTTTATTAGAATTGAATAACTTTTAACTGTCAACAAAAAATGTAATCTCCTTCATGTTGGATGTTGGGGATTTTAATTTTATAGTTACATGAACGGTTTGACAGATGAACAATGCATTTGATACAAAATTGCCTTTTGTAGAGGTCCAGTGTATCTCCCAAATGTTGTGGTGTTGAACAGAAATTGGTAACTGTGTCTAAGAATAAAAAAAAAAATTAAAAATCCAAAGGTTTGTGGGAAAATGTAATTCCAATGTCCATGTGTTCATTTCTTTATATTGTTACAAGAAAGATAATCCTGTTCTTACAAAATTGGATCATGGCCTTCTTATTAAAAAAGTTTGGGTATATCTACATAAATGACAAAAAACTATCACCATCATTTTCTGATGATGGAAGAACATAATATTATTTATTTTCCAATTATTCTTTAATGAAGTAGTCTAATAGCCTCAAAAATCATTTGAATGTACTGGCATATTTTGTTAAGGTGGAAAATTCCCAGTACTTCATTCTAATTTTATTTCAGGTCTTTTCTTATCTTTTAAATTTGGAAAAAATAGGAAAAAAAATAGGCCTTAATCTGTTTGATCTAAAGACCTAATATTTTATGATTTAAGGTGTTACAACAATAATAATAGTAATGGTGATGATCTGGAAATAAATAAAGTTATCTATATCCATATTCATTTGTTGAAATATTTAAAACCAGTTTAATCTAAAATTCAAAATAAGAAAGGTTAAGATGTTGAAGAAAAAAACAAAATCTCTGTAGCAGTCATTGTGCAAGACATTGATAAATTTTATGTCTCTCTGAATCAGTGACATCTATTAAAACATTTCCCTATAATTGCAAGTACTTCGCAATGGAATATATATATATATATATATATATGTAGTAATTTTCTCTAGAAGACTCTGTGAAGTGTTGGAAGATGATGAAAAGCATATTGAGCATTTTTTGCATAGTAGATACTTTATAGAAACTTTGTTTAACACCAGGAATCTAGAGTTTTAGCATAGAAACTATTTTGCTCTTCTTTGTCAAAAAACTTTTTTTCACTGGTGATTGCTTCATCTGTGATTCAAGTAGAAAGAGAGCAAAATAATATCAAGGAGAACATATGACTCATAAGGCTACCTCTAAAAAGTAAAACTGTTGTATGCAGTATTTTAACAGATGTCCTCATAATTTCCAAATGATCAAGGTATAGACTTGGATCATTAGTTATGTTCTGAGTAGTTTCCTATCCTGAACACTCAGTGTTCTTGTAAAGCTTCTTTTGTGCAAGTTTTAAAAAAAATCCAACCTTACTTAAAGCTTGAGCCTTCGGTTTCTTATTATCCTTTCAAATGAATGGGTATCGATTGCTCTGTTGTATAATACATTTAAAGTTATAGTATTTGGAGAGGTTAGCTCCTCGGAAATTAACACATGCCTCCAAATTACACTTCTTCCTTTCTGTAAGCTATGAAAGTTTCAGTAAAATCACAACCTGTCTTGGAAGAGTGCCAACTTTTCAGTCCTTGAGTGTCCACTACGGTGGGAGATCTTGCAAACACATTTCATCCAGACTGTGTTCAAAACACAAAATACCTCCAGACAGTCCATTTTCAAAGCTAGAAAAGTTCCTCTCTGACATGTGCAGTGTTCTGTTGCTATATGCTAATATCCTGTCATTTCTCTGAGCATCTTTCTGCATGATTGCTCCACCACAGACCCCATGACATGCCTCGATATGAACTGTAAATACACTGTTAAAGTCTTGGAAAGCTTAAAATGGCTTGATGACTGGTGCTTGCTAGGAATATTGCAAGACCTTCCAATTTAACCAGTGTGCTCTAAAAGGACAACATTTTTCAGTGTAATGCCATGTAGTGGTAAACACTGAATGACTTTATAGACTTGTGTGAATTGTGGCCGAATATAAGGAGTTCTGGCTACTGCCTGGATGTTGAAAGTGCATTTGAAAACATATTTGAAAAAAAACCACATAAACTAACAGAAAACTTCTTAGGGAAATTCCCCTTACTTTTCAATGAAACAATGGTCTTAATATCTTTCTGAAAAATATCATAATAAGTAAAAAATGTAATATTAAGACAGTATTGATTTGAACAACATTTTAAATTCTTAACTTTAATGACTCTCCAGATAAAGTGTTTGGACAGAATAAATAACTGGTTAAAAGTATTTCTTTGTGCCAACCGGTTTTGGGGTTTTTTGCATGGTTTTTTTTTTTTTTTTCCTCCCACTTAAGAAGATTTGAGAGATCTACCCTTTTTCAATTCTTCCAGTATACCAGTGACACTTAATCAATGTGCAGATGCAGAAATCTTTATAAAATTATACATTCTTGGGTGCCTGATGTGGAAAGAAAAAAATCTGGCATTTCAGCCATCTAAACTGAAATTAGAATAGAGCATAAAAGAACAGAATACTTCAGTTGAAAGGAACCTACAACAGTTATAGTGATCCTCTAGTCCCACTTTTTCACCATTCAAGACTGACCAGAAGTTAAACTGTTATTAATCTTGTTTTCCAAATACTTCTTAAAATCTGAGAGACGTGGGACATCAACCACTTGTCTAGAAAGCCTGTTTCAGTTTTTTACTACCATTTCTTTAAATGAACGTTTCCTAATATCTACTTTGAACTTTCCCTGATGAAGCTTTGAACTATTTGAACTATTCTCTTCTGTCCTATGAATGTCCTATGGAGAAGAGCTCAGCAGTTCCCTCTCTACTCCCACTCCTTGGAAAGCTTTAGAAAACAATGAGATTGCCCCTCAGCCTCCTTTTCTCTAAACTAGTTAAGCCCAAAGCCCTCATATGCTCCTCACAGGCCATGCCTTCCCACTTTGTTGCCTGCCTCTGGCTGCATTTGAGTACCTGAACATCCTTCTTAAATTGTGAGGCCCAGAACTGCCCACAGTGCTCAAGGTGAGGCTGCACCAATGCTGAAGACAGCAGGATAATCATGCATTTTGACCATCTTGTTATGCTGTGTTTAATGCACACCAAGATAGATTTTGCCCTCCTAACTGCCCAGGCACACTGCTGGTTCCTGTAGAGCATGCTGTCAACCCCCAGATCCCTTTTTACAGGACTGCTCTCCAGCCACTTTTCTCCCATTTTTGGTTTTGTTTTTTTTTTCCCCCCATCTGGCATTACTCCTGACAGGTTTTTTCCCCCTGGTTTACATTGTTTTTCTAGCTAGTCCAAGTCATGTCAGTTATGTGGGATAAGGCACTTTTCAAAATGGTAAACAACTGAATAATCAGATCCTGTGCCACTAAACAAAAAGTGAAGATCCTAATTCCCTTTCCATCAGCTAAAAAAAATAAGATAAATAAATAAATTTAAAAAGCTGTTCTTGAAATCTATGATAACTTTATATAAAGTACTTGTACCATGCTTCTTGGTGTGTTAACAAAATAGTTACAGTATGAAGTTATATAGTACCATTTTTTCCATAATTGTCATATGTAAACAGAATAACTAAAACCAATTTCAGAATCTTTTTTTATAGCTCTGAACTTAAACAAAAGGTCTGGTGATTCCTTCTGATGGCATTTCCTGGATTTATTTCTCAATAACGGCACTTTTGGGAGCAATTCTATAGGGAATGAGATTGATCACCCATCACTGCTGCTGATGTGCTGTTTAACCAAGCTGGTGAACCATAAACTGTCATCAGAGAGGGTATCAGACTAACAGTGTGTATCATGATGCTTACTCTCCTGTGCACCTAACAATGATGATAATTCTCTTAGTCCATTAGACAGCACAAGGACCTGTTAAAATACTGAAGTGGTACACTCTATGTGACCCAAAAAAAGAGACCCAGGCCTGCTAGATGGGCTAAGTAGTGACATAAACTGAAGCTGTAGGTCACAGAGCAAGAAGTCCAGTGCTTCATGCCTTAATAGGACTTTGACATACAGGCAGGACATATAAAGCTGAAGCTTTCTTTCATAGTAGCCAATATACTCTAAAAACAGAGCTGGCATAGCTGGCTTTTTTGAGCAGTGAAGAAGGCTTGTTCCAAAATCATATCAGCTTACATTTTTTCCAAAGAAATATGAAAAAAACAAACAATAAGAATTTAAAAGAATAAGCAATGTCTAGATTTTTAATTATTGTCATGTCATATACCTGTTGTTTCAATGTTGCAAACTGTATCAACATGATTTTTTAAAAGTTGCGATTACTAGATAAAGTTTATGATCCAAGGCCCCAGACCTATGAATTTTTAAGGACAGAACCTCAAGGGATGTGCACAGATCGATGAAGATGTACATAACCCAGTGATTGACATTTATGTTCTTTTTTTAACTTGTATGCATAATTCTTACTACTGACTTCAGTGGAAATAGTCACATTCCCTCCTTTCATGCTTTTAGTTTTCTCTTCTTTCATGCAATTATTTTTTTCAAGATCAAAGCTGAAATTCAGCCTGGTTCTTCCACCTTGAGATGTTGAAGTCTGGTGTTTTGTAGGTTGTTTTTGTTTGTTTGTATGATTGTTCATTTGTTGTTTGTGGGGTTTTTTTAAAATTTTCCTTTCTGGGTAGATCATTCAAAAGAACTAGCTAGGGATATTCAAGGAATAGTTAGGAGGCTTTTGCCCCAAACTAGTATTGCTGAGGAAGTTGCAGATCCTCTCATATATTGCAAAATCCTCTCAGATTTGCAGAAAACTCTGACCATGTTCATAGTGTAACCTGTAGGAACTCCTCATTTCAACTAATATTTTCTTTAGGGTTCCAGTGATGGCCTTCTCCTTTTTGTTCCCCAGCTCCATGGTCCTTAGTAGTCACATAGAAGAAAAACTACAAGTAGTAAATATAATTAAAATTCCTGTTTCACTCCAAAGTTTTTTGCATGGATCTGATCAAATTTTTGATATACGCAACATGACATCAATGAATCAGTAAGGAAAAACGACTCTCTCAGGGAATAATTTGTCTTATCCTTATGTGTGCATTTTTAACAGGTGATATAAACCCAGATCCCAAACCTAGCAGCACCCTGAAGATCTTGGATGTAATGCTAAGTGTAATATCTGGTCCTTCAGTTCAAGGCTATATACATTCATCTCAAGGTACTTGTTCACTCCTATGCACAAAGCAAGTAAGATATTTTCTTTCCACTGAGAGAGAAGTTCAGAATTTCAGAGGACATCAATAGGAGAGTCAGGAACACAAGCCATGTCTACTGATTCTTACCCCTTCACTGTAGACAACTCCCTTCTACCTTCGAATTTCAAAGGTAAATTTTTTCTTGTTCTGATATAGTTGAATTATAATTATTTTTTTAGTTACTAAGCCTAAAGCAAGGAAAAAAGCTAACAAAACATTTATCCCTCTCTTCACAAGACTGAATATTAGTCCCTTTTGGACTAGAAATACTGGCACAAATAATTTACTTCAGTCAATGTGGTAAATTTCAAATATGACTTGCTAATAGAAAATTTAGTTGCATTAATACTGAAGAAAGAAAAAGCCCCATACTTTTATACACATAAATAATTTCATCAGCTACTGTCTGTTAAGTCTGGTTGTTTTCTAACCTATATGGACAGCTTCAGAGCTGCAAAAAATGGCACTACTCTTAGGAACTCTTAGCATTCACTTTGCAAATGAAAACAATTCTTGATGGGTTTTGATCATGTTTTTTCTTTTTTCTCCATTTTTCATTTTATTTTGTATTTCCTAAACTCATCTATCTCTCTGTAGACTGACAACTGAAGTTCATTTACAGTTTGCTTCCTTTGTTTCTTTCATATTCTGTTCTCTGGTTTTAAGAAAGTTGTTGGCAAGTTGCTTTTTCCAGAAGCTGTAAACAACTCTGTTCCAAAGAGGTCTGTGCTAATCTTCTGTCAATACATGGTTCTCTATTTCTGAAGTAGTTGTAGAAATCTATGGAAAACAGAGTAATGTCATTTCAGCAGTGCATCATCCTGAATCAAAAACTAAAGCATGCAAACCAGAATTGATTTGTAACAGGTACCTTATTAGAAGCAAACATCAAGAAAACTAGAATCAATGTTGAAACAAAAATTTGTCTTGTAAGCAAACCTGAGTGAAATGTGTTGACACAGCATCACGTTCTGTAGCTCCATTTTTGCATGCTTTTCAAAGCACAGCCATCTCGATCTGGGAGAGATGAATAATTGACTGATCACTGCATAATTCAACGTACTGTTGTAAAAATTCAAGGTCTGGCAAATTTGAAGCTTTTCTTCTTTATTGAGACTGAGGTTAAAGTTTCAATCAACCTTGAAGAAACATTTAAATAGCACAAGGATGCATGATTTATTAAAGTGCATATTATTCCTCCTTATATTCCCTCCTTCTTCATTAAGCTTCCTTACATAATGTTTATGTGAAGTTTATGAAGTGTACCTCATAAACTGAACAAAGATTACCTTAAAAGATAGCACTAAAGGTCAATCATCTTATTTTTCAAATGAAAAGGAAAATATAAAAACAAGGAGGAAAATGGTTTGAAAATATGAAACATATTCACCCATGTTTTAAATAAAATATCAGTGACCTTAAATACATAGATTTCTCCATTTCCGTTTAAGAAACGAAATTTCCCAAACAATTACCACTAGGTTACTTTCTATAATGGTTGCATAATGGTTGCATGCAATGTTCAGCAATTAATTTCCTTTGGGAGACATTGAATTCCATAGTTAAATTTCCTGTCATTGTCACTAAAGAAAGGATCTTCTGTGGAAGTTGGTCAAGCCCGTTTCAGTTTCAAATCCTACTACTCTTTGAGAAATGTGTTTTCAAATGAAATGCTCAAGCATTTACATTCTCATTGTCCAAAGTTATTCTTTGGACACTGTCCAAAGTTGCTTCTTCATAATATTTCCACAAAAACTGACTTAAGCCCAATTCTTCTCTATTAATTTTCAACATTTTACAGGTCATCGCTGGATAGAAGATGTGAACTTGAAGGGAACTGGGTATTTGATGCTTGCTCCTTGTTTGAGTTCACCTGCCATGAGCTGTGATTGACTTTATGGGAGATATTTATTTACTTTTCATGATTAAAAGTACTGTGAAAGTTACTGCTGAATACATTGTGTGCTGTGAATTTACAGTCTCCTCTGGAACAAATCTGTTTGTATGAACAAAACCTATGATCATATTTTTTAATAGGCCCATATGTATATGTGAATAGCATTGCTAAGTAATTTAAATACATGGAGATGACTAATAGCTTTAAAATTTTTCCTCTGTATTACATATTCAAAGACCAAACAGAATAAATAAGCAGACATTAGCAAGCTCAACACTGGGAAGGGGAGGGTAGTCAATGAAAAAAAGGATGACTTGGTAAGACTTTCTGCTTGGGGTTTGATTAAAACAAATATGAGGGTACTAGCTCAGATCAAACAGGGACTCTGGGCAATAGGAATCTGCCAAAAAAATTTTGAAGGAGGAGAATGAAGATTTTTGAAATATTTGTAGAATCATAGAATTGTAGCATGGTTTGGGCTGGAAGGGATCTTAAAATCATCTAGTTCCAATCCCTTTGCACAGGCAGGGAGACCTCTCACTAGACCAGGTTGCTCAAAGCCCCATCTGACCTGACCTTGAGCACTTCCAGGGAGAAGGTATCCACAACTTTTCTGAGCACACTATTCCAATGTCTTGCCACTATCAATAATAGAAAAAAAATCTTCTTCCAGTGTTCAGGTACAGCATGAAAGAGAATAGAGTGAACATCAATTACAGGCATTGTGCTAAACATTAATACTTCACGAATTTAGGTGACATTTGAAGGATACACCACCTTGGAGCCAAACTTGAGAAAGAAAACATTATGATATAATAAGGTCTGCAGGGGCATAAGCAGAAGAAAACATCTTGATTTGAAACGAGTTACATGAAAAAAAAGGATCAGGAAAATGAACTTAATTGGGAAAAAAATGGAAAAGAAGCAAAAGACTGCCTAAAAGGATTATTTCACCTACAAAAATGTAGGTGAGAATCATAATGCCAAGATATTTTGGTTATTCTGCTTTTAGTTCCATATTAGGAGCTGGTGAAACAAAATGCTAATCCTTCTTCCAAATGAAGAATTTAACTTATAAAAGACTTTATAATTTTTATTTTTTTTTTAAGCTCAAAATCTGTTTTATAAATAGTTCAGATTAGGATGTCTTTTGGTTATATTTCTTGTGTTTCTTTTAATTAAATTTTGACAAACACAAAGCCTTTTAAAATTTTCATCAACCCAACATTAAAATATTACATTCTGTAAAAGCAAGGCAAGCCAACAAAGGCCATTACACTGACTGTCACAGGAGAATAAAACTCAGTTGGAAAGAGTTCAGAAAAACTCTTTCTTGCAATTTCTGTAGTATTGTTCCTCGTGCTTTCATTGTAACCTAGATACTATTTGCTGAGTTTAAGCAAACAGGGAATGATATTATATAATGCAAATGCTGTAATTAAATTCATATGGGCATGTATTTTCCTGCACATAACTGTAAATAGGAATGTGAGCTCCAAATGTATTTCAATAATACATATTTATAACAACTCCATAGGATGTTTTTTGAGAAAAAAATCCTATCAGATTAGATTTTTGCTCCTATTAATAATAACTGTGAATCCTAGTAAATCAATCTTTGAATTTGATTTGAGTAAATTGGATGAAAACTAGCCTTTCATGACTTAACAACTGCAGAACTTGACAGTGTTAACCTTCAAAGTAGCAGAAACCATTTGGAATATTTTTTTTTTCTTTTATGAATTTTCTCATATCTAGATGAGTATATCTAATGAATTAATAAATACTGCATTTTCATAACAAAAATGACATTGAGTATATGTCCATTACCTGACAAACAAATTAAAACTTTGTGTTGTATTGGTGGCTTTCAATATTGGTGGCACAGATATTATCTGACTTGGGATGAATCCTCTCAAAGGATTAAAAAAATAATATCATGTGTGTAAAGTGTGGTTTTTTTAGTGTGTTTTTTCTGTATCAGCATTATTCCATTAATATGGGAGTGTGCTTACACTGTAAACACAGAACTATGCATAACTTAAGGACACTATCTTCACTACTTTCATCAACATGGCATTCAAGCCTCCCTTACAACCTTTGGAGCATATTTTTAACTCATAGAAATGTAACTGCTGGGAAAAAAAATAAAAAACAATACAGATTTCATGATGTTTATTAAAATTGTATTACCAGATTTTCTACGTTTAGATAGTTACTAATGATCCTGATTATTTAACCTTCATTTTTATTTAAATATTGTCTCTACTACTACATTAGGAGAATCATATAACTAAAGTTTCTCATTACCTCCCAGACCACTGGGTGTGAATTTTGGGTATGTCACTCAAAGGATGTTGCTGTTCTCAGGGGACTGGTGTGGAAGCAACACTACTACCGAATAAGATTCCTTGCATTGAAAACGTGCTGTACTCAGTTATTGATTTGTCTGGCAGCAAATATAGGGTGACAGCTAAACCATAGATAATATGCAGTCTGATTGGGGAAAAAAAATGCAACAAAAAACAGATGAAAGGAATGTCTTATATTTGGAATAATAATTTAAGTTTTTTTGATTTTTTTTTTTTTTTTTTTTTTTTTTGGAAGTACATATACTTACCATTTCAGTAGTGTGAAGTAGAGTTGTACTGTGCTTTACGTAAGAAATTATGGAGGTTGGCAGTATTTAAAGGATATGGGAAGATATTACATCTTTGATATAATCAAGAAAGGAGTCAGTGTAAGTATTCTTACACATCAGGCACTTTTAGATAAAGGTAATCCTTCCTTGTGTATTAAAATGTATCTGATTAAGTAATAATTTATAAAATGCTGTGATTAAACAATGTATGTCTTCTGGCTTTCAGGAAAGTTGTTGGACATTTCTGCAATTTACTGAATTGTGGCCAAATAGGAAGTCAGTGACAATTTTTGACTGTTTTCTACATCTAATGTAAATAATTGCTTTGTCAAAGAATATAAATTAGTAAATAGACTTCTCATGGCCACTCACACCAACCTTCTACCTTCTTCAGATCATGAAATTCCCATACAGGATTGCGAGCTCAATTGCATAACCCTGTTGCTGTGCTAGGACATCTTTTTGAAGAACAAAACAAGTCACTGTCAGACACATATCCACCCTTCCTCAAATACACGTCTGTTTTAAAGGACATCACTGATGGAGAGCACCCTACACCCTACTTTAAAGTGTTTAAAGGGGGTTGCTTTTTTAAAACATTTACTTAAAAACCCACATAAGTAAAAATATTTTTAAATGCAGTCAAACTTTCACCAGAAGTACTCCTAATTTATTGCTCAACAAACTCCAGTACTTCTGAAGGAAAACCCGCTTTTGAAAATTCAGCTTTATAATTCTGTATTGTCTTTGGTTTACTTATCTTTTGTCAGGTAGTGCCACTCCAAAAGAAGAGATCTTATATACAAAACTTCTAAAAATTTCAGTTTCCTAATAAAGTCAGAATGCAAAGCTCAGTGTGACACCAGCTTCAAGGCTCAGTGAAGATGTATAAAAATGTTTCTACTGTTTTCAGTCCAAAATTCAATATGACCAGAAAAATACCATAATAATGAAAAAGATATAAACATGAGTGAAAAAACCAGCAGGTATACTGATATTTATGAAGTGATTGTGTGAAATATTTATTTGTAGAATGCAAAATAAAATAAACTCTTCCTGTAAAAACAGGGCTACATCTAGTAGTTTGTCACCTCCTATAAAATCAAAATAAATGAGTTTTCTTTTAACATTAACACTAAAGAAATTTGATACTCCTTCATCTGTAGGAGAGAACAAAAGATCTAGACCATACAGACCAGACAGAAAATTTTATTTTCATGTTTTAGCTTTGAGTATTCTCCATCAATCCAATTTTAAACAGTTGAGGATGTTGGGCTTCCCTCACTTTTCTGCACAGACTGTTTCAGTTCTAATAGTTGATGTTCTTTGTAATGACTTTTGAAAAACATTTATAAAGAATGGAAGTTTTCCAATTCCAGCATGAGAGGAAGAAATTGAAAGACTGCAACTTTTGCGACAAATTTTCTTCCTGTCTGTGGTCTTCCATGTCCTTCAGCTATTACTAGTTTTTCCAAGCAGCATGGTTATTCTTTGGTGAAGGATATCATTGTTTTCTTTCCCTCATTAAATTCTTCTGCTATAGCAAAAAGGGAACTGCTTTGTATTTGAAAAAACACATACATAGCAAGGGATGCAGTTGGTGAAAAGGAAGAATTCTCAGCTCTTTCTTGTTGCCTATGAGAAAAGCTTGTCCTTTATCAGAAATGAAATGCATTAGTATACTTTCAGGATGGTCCCATATTTATGCAAGCCTATGCACCTGTATTACTCTGAGTACAAACCCCAAAAGACATGCTGGAAGCAGTATTTCATCGTACAGTACTATTCATTAATATTCCCGATTAAATTGGTATTTTCTGTCAGTATTATTTCTGCATACATATTCTCAATTATTTTAGTACCCAATATTATTTACTATTTTGTTATGAATGCATGTATTCCTACACATGCTGCTTCTGCCTCCTTAGATCACCTGCAAGTAGTATGAAGTTTTTCTTGCATGAAAAAATAAGCATTTTTAAAGCATTCCATGTTTTAAGGAAGGTATATATTTTCAAAGAAATGTAATCCATTAATTATCACTCAGCAAATAATTCAACAGTGGCAAAAAGTAACATATATTCATTGTTATCCAAATAAAAGATTTTTATTTAGAAGACTCTTTTTTTTTTTTGCTGGTATATCTCCCACTGAAAGCTGTAAAGAAAGTGGGAATTAGGCCACAATATGATTCTTGTAATTCAGATAATATTTAGTTCCTCAGAACTTGATTGTGCCCCTAAGCAAAGCCTTCAGCAAGAAATAGTGTGTAGTTGGTGTTATCCCAAGAAGCAGTGTACTTTACAGTGTACTTTACACCTCCAAAGTACCATTGACTTCTTGCTCATCCAGAAACTCAGCTTCTCACAAGATCGTTCTTATTCTCAGTGTTCTACATCCAGTTCCCAATGACAAGGGGATCTAGCAATTGCAGATGTGTGGGTCTGAACTCCTGCCTCCCAAATCAGGTGCCTAATGTAGGAAAAGAGCTATACTCGACTGTTTATATTGCTAAAAGGAGAAACAGAAGGTGGAAAATGAACCTTGAGAAAGAAGGCTCAGTCCACATAAGATCCCATTTGCTTTCAGGAGGTGCCTTGCATGAAGAAATTCCTATATTAACAGTGGGGAAAAAAGAAATAATGCTTCTCAAAGCACCAGCATACTCTCAGAAAGGCCTTTGGAGCAGAAAGTTGAAATGACATGCAACAGTGCCTTTTTTGATCCATACCAAGCAGTGCCACTTGCAATGACTTCCTCCTTTCCCTGTTCTGGCAAATTTGGGGTCTTGGTATTCTATCAGCTCCAAAGAACCCCTACAGCACCCATGGCTTCATCATGCTATAACTGCTTTCAGTAAAATTTCCTCCAAGGCTTCCTTTGTTATATTTGACAACTAAATGACAGTGATCTCAGAAATAAAGATGCTGTATCCTGCTTCCCTTTACATTATTACACTAGAAGGGAAATCCTAGTATGTCTTACTAGGTGGCATATGAGAAAGAATCTTATTGCATGTACAGTGTCTGGCTGGAATGGAGCCAACATTCTTCACAGCAGTTGGGATTGTGATGTGATTTGCATTTGTGGCTAAAATAATGTTGATAACACCCCAATGTTCTATGTGTTGCTTAGCAGTACTTGCACAGCACCAAAAACCTTCTCTCTACCCCAAATCCATTCCAAGTGAGTAGGCTGGGTGTGGGCAAGAAGTTTGGAGATACAGCTGGGACAGCTGACCAGGAGATATTTCATACCATATGATGTCATGCTCAGCAATAAAATCACAAGGAAAGGAGGAAAAGGGGGAACATTCATGTTTATGCTATTTCTTTTCCCAAGCTACTGTCACACGTATTGAAGACCTGCTTCCCAGGAAGTGGCTGGGCATTTGCCTGCTGTTAGAATGTAGTGAATGAATTGATCTTTCCCTTTGCTTGTGCATGCAGCTTTTACTTTCCTTAATAAATAGCTGTTGTCTTGATCCATGAGTGAGTGTTCTGGCCTTTCTTCTATTTTCTCCCCATCCCGAATCACAGGGGAATGAATAAATGTCAGGGTGGGTGTCTGCCTGCTGGCTGGTGTGAACCTACCACTTGGCAAAACAATACCAAACTTCAAATGTCTAAAATAAAAAGTAAAAAACAGTGAATAGTGAACATTCGTAATTCTTTCTTTCAATGGAGTCACTGATTTAATTAATATTAAGAAACAAAGAAAGAAAGCAAGAAATATTTTGTAGTTTTCCTAAGTTCAAGCAAGATACATTTCTAAGCTGAAATTATATTGTGAATAATAATTTCAAATTGCAAGAACTGAAAATATTTGTGTTGCTGCTTTATTCTATAATTCTAATTTGTTTCAACCTGTTAATTATTACTATTTCACCCAGGAAAAATTCAAACACTGCTTCTCAGGTACTCTGAGCTTGCATTGCTTTGTTAATTAATTCTTCCATGGATGGGCTCTGCATGAAATACATGGCCACCCATCACACAATCCAATGTCCAGCACTAATTTCAAGAGAAAGCACAAGAAGCTTGCTTTGCAGACTCATCATATGTGCCATTTCCATCTGCCAACTAATCAATACAATTCTGGTAATGTAACTAGTTTTCATCTGATTATTTGAATGGCATAAGCAAATGTAGTGTGTCTTGCACATTGCATTCAGAGAAGAGAAAGCAAGGAATAGAAACTTTGGCCAGACCTACTTTTCAGATTAAAAAAAGGCACTTCATATAAAGTAGGGAGTGCGGAAGCCCATCCAAACAGGAGGTCTAGAGGTTGCTTATAGTTCATCTGGTACTCTGAGGAAAAATGCAAGTTTTATGACGAGAACCAGTCAAGCTAGAATCCAGTCTGCTGTGAGATCTATCCAGATACAACCTAGAACATGTACAGAAACCATCTATATCAATGCCATTCTCTCAGGGCACAGGAGAAGTCCCATATGGATTGCAGTTGAAGGTTTGGAGCTGGTTCAAGGATCATGAAATAAACAGCTGAAAATGAACAAGAAATGGCAAAAATGAACTATATAATCGGCCTCCTTAGGAAAAAAAGAATAGTCTGTATTGAGTACATTGTCAACAAAATAAACTAAAGTTGCCATGAAGATTCCTTATCATTTCACTAATAAGTAGGAATAGAGGTGATGAAACTTACTCTGTTTACTCTGTGCCATGCCAAAAATGTGGAGCTCATGGAAGAAATTTTTCTTTTGTTTTCCAGGGATACATTTTACGAGGAGGCTTTTATTTACTATTATGTGTCAGGGCTCAAAAAAAATCTTTTTAGTATGTTAATCTATTTTAATTTCAATAATAGACAGATAAATAAATATAAAAGCACTTTGTAACATGAAAGATACTGAATAATTTGCTTTATGTTTTGGCTTTCATTTTATTTTCAATGGTTTCAAATTTCAAAATAAATGACAGAGTTGTTAATAGGCTGTAGACGATTTTTTCCTGTCCTCCCTTGATTTATTGCTTCTGAGTGTAAACTGATCTGGAAACAAGTGAGAATTCCCCTGCGAAATGTTCTAAAATCCAAATTCCTCATGGAGTGGAGAAAAATATTTGAGCAGAAACAATCATCCCCACGTGTATAAGCTTTGAATAATAACAGCCTGGCTTCTACATTTCTTTTGTTCATGATGTATCAATTCAGTGAGAAAGGAAACTTAAAACCAGCACATATATAAACCAAATGCGCAGCAGCAAAAGCTTTAACAAACCCTAATTATTCAGGTGGTTAAGGAACAAGCTAAATAGCAGCACTAGTACACTGTAAATTCTTGTGGCTGACACAGAAGTGGTTATGACAGCTTTCACATTATCTCATTGCAGTATCGAGGCAGTAGTCGCAGCTGGCTCATATGTCAAAATGTGTCAGGACTTAAATGGTAAAACAGGAGTGCAACAGCAATTGGCTTTTCAATCAATAATGCAATCAATATATTTCACAGATATTTTCCCATATCTAAATTACTCTGCAGAGATGAGGTAGCCTGACTGAGTGTTTATAAATCAATAAAACACACAGCTAAAGGACATCTGCTCCTGTTCTTTCACTTCAAGGTGCAGTTTGCCTTTTATTTCCAACACCCTTTTACTTAAGAATGTACTTCTGAGAAAAAACCAGCTCTCTTGCACACAAATCAGTTTTGAGTTGCATTATGACTACAGACTATTTTTGTTAATGATTGTGTCGTTCTGTTTTAAATAAATGTAACGGACAGCCTCCACAGGTAACAGAGCTGAGAATGAATAACACTCATTTCAGATTTGTAATATACATATAAACAAGTATTTTATATCGTATGACATTTTTTTCTCTAAATACAGTGAAATGCACATGATTTTGAAATCCCCCCAACCTCAGGCAATGTACTTTTCCCCTATGCAACAGAATTCCAGAAGATTCTCAGTGATATTTAGTAGAAGAGCCTCTTCTGAGAGCATCATTTTTTTGATGGTGTCTCACTAATCTATTCCATCTCCAGCAGCAGATACATAAAAGGTGATAGCTTCTTGTGATATTGTTATATGAAATTACAGATTATGCTTTCCACATCTTTTTTTGTTTGTGAAGTGAATACAGGTAAGAATATGTATTTCAATGCCTGTCATCAGAATAATTCCATTAGAGAGTACAATTTTCTGATTTTTCAGTGTGTTACTACAATATATACGTAACTTAATGCATATATAAAATCATATACTACACACAGATATGTACAAATATATGTGAAGCACTTCAATGCTGACGTTAATTGCATGAGTTAATGCATATAGGTCTTCTTTACTTTTATGTGGGCTGCACAATTTAGTCTTACAGTGTTAAGACCTAAAAAATGTGTCTCTAAGTGTGCACTTTTAATGTAAGAATGATTAATGTTTTAACCCTATTCCTCTTCTGCTTGAAAATTAGAAAATTGAAAATAGAAAATTGAAAATTATCAGATATGAAACAGAGAGTAACAAAAACAATTACACCTTTCAGGTAGGACAGCCATATTCTGTCAGGAAGTACATAAACCCAACCAAATTGCACTTCCTAATCGAGGTGTTCCATTAAAAATATATTGTCACATTGGTGAACACAAACTAATCTTATTGTTTTATATCTTTAGCTCACATGCTGTTATTCTCTCAGTATATACAATTTCTCCCACAATTTTAAGATCTATCTCTGAACAACAGTTGCTATACAGTGAAGCTAGGATAACTAGGTCTAATATCTCACATATTTAATTTCAAAATTAGCAAAAAGATTCTCTTTTTTCTTGAATGGTAAGATGGCGTTGGCCTCACTAGCTCATTTGCTTTCAGCAACACTGAAAGAGAATTTGAAAATATTAATATTATCCTAAAGAAACAAACAAAACCCCAAATATTGTGGTACTTTACAGGATGGTTTCAACTATGCTGATGGGTTTTGCTTTTGGTTTTGTTTTTACATTCTTCTATATAAGATGTTCTATAGCATCCTTCTTTAAAATGCAGTTTTTAAAATTCTTCACCTTTTTGATGATACACCTGAATAATTTTTATTAACAAAATCTTTTCACTGTCTTGCTAGTTGTGTTTAATAGCCTCAATATATATTGAAGTAATGCAAAATAGAGTAAGAAAACGTAATTTTCTCTTAGCAGAAAAATTAAATGAACTTAACAAGTGACATCATCATAAAATGCCCTCAAGTTGATATTAATCGGTATTATCTTTGGTAAGACTGATATTGCCAAGTTTTTTTAACAGCTTTTGTAAACACTTCTATTGTTTCAGTGACTGAGCTCTGTGGAAAGTTACAAATTCCTACAAGTGTTGTTAAATACATTCCCACCCATTGTACATAAGTGTCAGAAGTATTTTTAGAGACCTGAAAATCTATTAAAGTCCAGCTGAAAATGTATCTTAAGCTGCAAGTCAAACTCACAGCAACCATAAAGTGGTTAATATGTTTATATTTGAAAAGCTGTAAAATGAGAGAATGCTGTTGGAAACTTGAAATAGAAACTAGCTGAAGAATGTCCCTGGTGGCATGAACATTATTTTAAGTAAGAGATTGTCAAAATACAGTAGTTGAGCTTTGCAAAATATGGCCCAACATTTTATTCATATTCCTTGTCGTACAGAATATACCAGAAGAAATGAACCTGTAGTCCTGGAAAAAATATTTGAGGAATCTTACAAATTAATTTTACATCTTACCTGGCTAGGCAACCCCTCATTATGCAATGCCAGCTTTCTAATGTGAAGGTCATGTGTTTTGGCTTAAGAATATCTCCTGTTTTCACTCCAAATGATCCTTTGTCCTGTATGTGGCTGCCTGAGGAATGCCAGTAGTCTGAAACCTAGAGGAATAATCTCTAAATGTTCTTAGATTTAAAATTTGATGTGAGGGATTAGAAAAAAAGAGGAAATATCAGGTTGGATGACATGAAAAATACAAGTGACAATAATCCTTGGGAAGAAAGAAAAGGAAAAAGAGAAAGAGAGAGAAGAGTAGGGGAGGGGAAGGGAATGCAACGAAGAGAAATAATAACATTATTAGCTAGGGAGTTGTTATAAATATGAAGCTCTGAAATCCAAGGATACGCATGACAGTAGACCTGCATATTTTCTTGTTTCAAATGCAGTTACTTTGGACTTTGCTGTTGTTGTTGTTTCAAGGAATAGCCATAAAAGCAAGCTAAAGTCTTTTTAGATGTTCAAATTTAGAAATAATTAAATGGAATATACAGACAGAAATACATTCATAAATTGAACTTTCACTGAAAGTGTCATCAGGTCAAATAATAACCAGGATCTTATACAGTCATCCCAATTTCTAATTCTGCTCATATAGACTATTTAGAGTAAAGGTTAACCTGTGGACTGTAAACTATATTCTAATTATATGAGTACATAAATCAATAAACCCTTGAGGGTATAAATGATAGTAGATGAACACAGCAGATGTCATAGCAGGAGCCAAGAGCAACCTAATGATTAAAAGACCTAACATCATCTTAGAGTAAACAAGGGGTGGCAGAATATTGGCCTGATCAGAGTTACTTTGTTGGACAAAGCAGAGGGTTTGAGTGTCCGAAATTTAAGCAGCCGTGAAAACTACCAAACACATTTGTTTAACATGAAGGTCTTGTTAAGCAGGTTATACATCATATCTGTGATGTATCACCAGAAGAGATGGTGCATACTGGGAAGAGAAAAAACCCCAAACAGTTACTGGGATAGATAGCTTTGGCATCTTATTCATCTTTAAACAAAACCAGCTTGTAGTTCATGTAGAACATCATCCCAGCAGAATGGGGACACAACCTCTGTTTAGCATCTCTGTACCCTCATGGAAGTGAATGAGAGACATAAAACAGTTTGAGACTGAAGGTATCCAAGTAACTTTAGTGTCTTTTGGATAATGGAAATCTAGGCCTGATTCAGATACCCAGCACAGACATCTACAGCCTCTTGGGACACCTTAGCCTATTCCTTCTGAATTCCAGTCACTGCTCCAAATGCCATAGATCTATAGTTCTTGTATTTTACCTCCCATCCTTTTGTCTTCAAAATCTGGAGTATTTCAAATGCTGCAAGTTGTCTTAATATGGCTAAATTGACTGAACCCCATGTGTTATTGGTGTCTCTGGTAAAAGTTGTATGGTGTTTCAGAAGAACTGTGAGCTAGGTAGAGAGTTGTGAAAGCTGGTTTTCTAAATGTATGCAGTGGCTGTAACTCTATACTAAATGATATATCATAGAATAGCTTAGGTTGGGAGGGACCTTAGAGACCATCTACTCCAACCTCCCTGCCATGGGCAGGGATGCCTCTCAACTAGACAAGGTTTTTCAACCTGGCCTTGAAGACCTCCAGGGAGGGAGCACCCACAACTTCTCTGGGCAATTTATTCCAGAGTCTCACCAGCATTGTACTTAAGAACTTCTTAAGATCTAATCTAAACCTATTCTTCTTTAGTTTAAAACTATTTCCCCTTGTCCTGTCTCTGGACACTCCTGTGAAAAATCCCTCCTTTCTCCAGCCTACCTATAGTTTTCTTTCAGGTATTGGAAAGCAGCTACAAGGTCTCTCCAGAGTGTCCATATCTTATTTCTATACACCTTAAAAGATATATAGAATGCACTGATATTCTATAGTTCTCTTATAGTGAATTTGGGGAAACAAATTCCTTTAAGGAAACTGAGAGATACGTTATGAGAAGGGTAGAGTACAATGCCACAGAAACCAAAAATGGAGATGGCAGACTCTATTGAAACAAGACTGAATTTTCTATCGAACAGAAGACTTCTCAATTTTTTAAAGATACAATTTCTATTACAAACTTTGAAGGATATATATATTAAAGTCAACATGGATGAATTCTTTACTCAAGGCTACAAAATTAACCACTCAGAAATATTTGTTATATGAGTAAGCCATCAAGTTTTAAGGTACGGGTTCAGGGGCCTTGTCCCTGTTACCTGGACCAATTCTGTTATTTTATTGTATGGTATTATATTGCATTTTATCAATGGGAATCTATTTTAAAATGCATACAAAAACTGAAATCAGTATTTATATTGTTCTTCAGCTACAGCTAAATATCAAATATCAATACACCTTTTTACTGTTTTTTAATTTTAATTGTCTCTTAAGTAAAAGCATCTGGTAGCAAGTTTGCTAGAAACTCTAATCAAAACGACGTGGGAAAAAAAACTTTAATAGATTGCAATGACATGCATCTGCCCAATGTAATCTGATAAAGATGAAGTAATCTGTCAACAGAGTTGTTGATTCAATGGAAAGTCCATGAGGTCTTTAGAGGCATTTCATGTATTTTTTTCTTCATATTTGCTTTGTGTTACTAAAAATATCACAAAATACTTCTTTCCTTCTTTTGATAACAAGATCCTTAGTGATATCTAAATAACCCTTATTTTCAGAGCTTCTATTTATTTCTATTCTATATTTATTTATGACATTTTAAATGACATTCTTTATTAATTTATTTATGACAACCAGCTATGAGAAGTTGCCTTTTTTGCTGAAGGACCCAGAGTAATCGAGGGGTAAGATAAAATCTCTGAGAATTTTTTCTGCTCTCTAGAGCTTAAACTACTGCATACAATGAGAGGTGGTCTTTCAGCTGTTAGCTGCTCAATTTTAAATGGCTTGTTGACCTGGACAAAGAATGCTGGATCTGCTGAGATACCAAGGCTGACTCCAACCAAGTGATAACAACTACAAACTAAGAAGAGTAACTGAGGAATATATTGAGCTCTTCTTATACAAAGATCCAGCTAGAGGAATAACTTTGCAGGACAATGAGGAAGCCTTTGGGCTGGATTTTTTTTCTTGTAGCACTAAGATAATTTATTGACCAGAGGAGTGGGGCAGCTCAAACGATTGGAAAGAATTGTGTAAGAGACTAAAAGACGAGCTTCCTGCATGTGGGGATATTTTATCAGGGGTTAACGTGTTCCCACAAATAGGAAAATGAACACAATTACACTTACTTGTGAGATCATAAAAAATTACTAACAAGAATTAAAAAGACTATTGCACAGGTAAAGTTGTTGGATAAAAAAAGCCTTAGACAAATAAAGAAAAAATTAAAACGAACATATTGCAAATGCAGCTGTGACCAATCTATAGCATGGGTATCAACTGCTTTTTCTGAAGTTAGATTACTTATAGGAAACTCAGAGTTGCATAGCTGTGCACTCTTGTGCACCCAAGGAAGCATTCCTCTGTCTGTTTGATGCACAAGAGGTTCCCCCAATGCACCTGCAGGGAGGCACAAATTATAAAGCATTCATTTCTCTAAACAACAGAAAATGCCATTTTTAAGGTTGAGAAGGAATGTCATCTGGGGCCCATCTTGGCTTCCACTAGGAAGGTGCAGTAGATGTCCTGCACATCCTGTACTGTATCTTTGATCTTGGACAGATGGAATAGGTGGTATCACAATGGACTTTAGGGACTTCTCTTCGGGCAACTGAATCCTGACTAGGAAGTCACAACCTCTATTTTTCTCCAGGACTAAACAGATATGATAGAGAAACAGACTTTCTAACTCAGAGGACTAAAGTTAGGAAGTGAATATCACTCTGTATTTCTTAACTCCTATTCAGAATACCGGAAAGGACTTGCATATCTGAAGAACAGAATAATGCTGTAAAGGCCACAGAAGTTAGTTACCATGACTAGCATTCATAGTGTTATTGACCCTTGGTTTCCTTTAGATTAAATTTATCATGAAACTTTACATTTAGGCTCAGGTCACATAAGAATGTGAAAAATAAGATGGAACTGCAGCAATATCCTCTCTAATTGGGATTCCACAGGTATTTTTAAAAATTCTGGTACTAACTTGTAGGTATAGATAGGTACTAACTTGTAGGTGAGATAGTTATACTGTATACTATTTATAGGGATTTTTAAATATATAAAATATTTATATATTTTAAATTAAATTTTTAAAAATGTGGGGGTTTTTTGTTGTTGTTTGTTTGTTGTTTTTTTTTTTTTTTTTATTTCAAAAGTCCCCTGAAGTTTCACTTTGGAGATTCCTTTTCCTTTCATTAGTATTAATTCAGCTGTTATTATAGGAGCTATTGTCAGTCAGGTTCAGGTACCTGTTGCTCTAGGGGTTGAAGTCAATGAGTGTGTAGCTTTATACAGTCTAGCTCAAACCAATTGTCCTGACAGATTTCTGTTCAGCCACCATAACTGTCAGTAAAATGAGAGTTTTAGCCTTAGGTATATTTTAAGAAACTTTGTTAGTGCATTCAAGATTTGGGATCCATTAGGTAATGAATGGATTACACTGAGTGACTAGGGAAGATTAATTGGTTATTGTTTGTAAATTACTTTGCAGATAGTAAGTCTCATATAAGTGCTCTATATTACTGTTATTAATGGGCTATCTTTATCTATAGTGGATATCTTACTTTACCATTGTTCATGTACACAAAGGGAAACTATATTTCTTTTCTTGCTGAACAGCATTCAGAACTTCAAAAGAAATATCTTTAAAGTCTGAATAGACTGATTAATATTTATCAAGAATGAGGTGATACATGACTAAAGAAAGGAAGAAATAGGTTCAAAAATTTATTTTAAACATTAAAAAAGATATCCGTTGATGCTATGCTTACCTTAAATTTTCATGTATGACCTGGGAATTTAGCAAACAAATCCTTAAAAAGTCAACTGTAAGATTTTGTCATACCTTCTGTAACACCTAAATTCCTCTATAAATATACCTTTTCTTGACTAATATTAACAGTGTGTGACAGGCTAACCCTGGCTGGATTTCAGGTGCCTACCAAAGCTACTCCATCAGTCCCTCTCCATAGCTGGACAGGGTAGAAAATTCATAGAGTGATGCAATGAGAAATAAAACCAATTTGCTTCTCTTGCCGTATTAGTAATGTGCATTATAATCTTAGACTCTGTTCTGTGCTAATATGGCTGCAAGTCTTTGAGACAATAGCAGGCTCATACCTGGCCAACCAAGTACATTAATTGAAGATCTGTTTGTGACCCTTAAGCAGAATATTTAAGAAGCAAGACCTGAATCCCCATTTAAGATGTAATACACAAATTCTGCTGTCCTGGTAGCAGAATCAGAGAATAGTCTAGGTTGGAAGGGACCTCAGAGATCATCTATTCTGACCTCCCTGCTGTGGGCAGGGATGCTTCTCATCTAGACAAAGTTGCTCAGGGCCTCATCTGACCTGGTCTTGAACATTTCCAAGGAGGTGGCATCTACAATTTCTCTGAACAATCTATTCCAGAGTCTCACCACTACAATTTAACCTAGATTCCCATCAGCGTTATCTCAGCATCGTTTTGGTGTATTATTTATATACTTTTCAACCTCTTTCAAATTCAGCTAACTAGCAGAGCAGCCACTTCACTCTTGGCAAAGTCCTAAGCATGTCTAACGACTTCATTAGATTCTTGCCATTCTACCAGTGAAAGGTACCAAACATATTTCTTTGGTTCATATGAAATCGTGTCACTAACTGAACAGAGGCTTCCGTCACTCAGGGGGATGACACAATTAAAGGTAGAATCATACCTTAGTGTCAAAGCCACGTTTGGACACCATGTTGGGTCAGTTTAAAACTAGACCAGCCACCACAGAACAGTGTATTGCATTCTTTAAATTATATTAATAAGTAAAAAAACAAAGATACATTATGTCTTTCACTTCAGTAATGCTGTATGTCAGGTGCTACACTAGTGCTGTAACTTTATCTGTATAATCCAGCAATACATTTAAGTCAGATTCTCTGTATTGGATTTTTCAGTTATATTGTTCAGTGTTTGGAAGAATCCCAATTATCTGATGTTGAAAATATTGATGAGGTGCTAAACTGCTGTGGTGGCAAAATCTGGTCAAGCCTTTTACAATATTAGATACATATCATGATGCGTAATAATGTAGAGCCTTAGGTAACTTTCCCATTACATAGCATTTTCCCATTATAAATGTGATTTGTGACATTTTGCTAACTACTGTCAGAAATAATCCAACATTGAATGTCAATAATATTATCCATAATATTATCCTTTGAGATGACTTTGAGTTTTTTCATAATTTAACACACATGTAAATGATATATCTACATATGATATAATATGAATTTTAAGGAAATTGTTTCAGGGTATTTAATAAATGCATAAGCAAATAAGTACATTACTATTGGAAAGTCTTTTGTGTTGAATGAGATGGATGAAATTCCAGAATGGAACAAAATTCATAAGTCAGTAGAAAAGCACTAGTGTTTAGTTTCTGATACACACTTGAACAACTCCATTCCAAATTTTCTCACTTCTGCAATTAAACCAACAAAAAAAAAGGTCTTTCTTAAAATGGTAAAATATAGGAGTGCCATATGCAGATGGTAATATTTTACTCCTCTTTTATAGAAAGAATGGAAGTATTTTCCTGCTGTAAACACAGGGATGAGCAGAAGATAAAAACTGGCTTTCAGGGGGTTTAGGAGTAGTCTATTCATTGCACCTTTCATATTAACAATTTAAGCCTTAATTTTGCTCTGCAATTTATGATTGGGATCAGGGGAAATATATTGTAATCTTTTTTTTGATGCGTTATTTTGAGGAAGGAGAGAAAACCGAGTGAAAAACTACATTTATTTCTAAGCAATGAAGAAAGATAGATAAAAAATATCTGGAGGAGCACAGCTTCAGAAAACAGAGCATTCTTAGTTCTTTATTTTTGTGACTAGTGCAGTCATTTCTAGCTCTGCAAAGACTGTCTCTCTGAATGTGCATATTTTGTATTAAATAACAAGAAAGAAACAGACTCAATGTTTGCAAAGACCAATACAAAGATTGTGACAGTAGGTCGCTTGTGAAGACAATGCTACGGAAGAGTTTTAAAAAACTTAAATGAAAGAAAATCCCTCTAAGATTATAGTATTACTCTCCCAATCATTTGGTAATGTTTTTGGATCAGTGTTAGATAAAGAAGTACATAATTTAACTGTATTTCTCGTGTGTTATTTTCCATTGCAGGTCACATAGACAGAGAAGAAATCTTGACATGCAACAAATACAAGATATGAATGAAAGTACTAAAGAATGCAAAAAAGCAAATAAAAAGTTAAATTCCAGATTTCCTTTCCTTCAGCCCTGATAGTGATAGGAAATTCATATAGCATAGAGGAGGGCAGGATTCTCCTTGATTTTCTGAAAATATGCAACATGATCCTTAAGAACTGATTTTATATTACAGTTTGGGCTTAGTTTCAAGTGGTGACAAAGTTTAAAAGTTAAAGTTATTCATCCATTCTGTGAGAATGACTTTTAATTATCTGAAGAGACCCTGTACAATTCTTCATGTTTATTTGTGTAGAAGGTAAATGTACTTCCTGAAGGTTAGAAAATAACTACTGAATTCAATAAATCAAGAGAAATTGTCCAAAGACCAGTGTCCAAAGACCAAATAACAGTGGTCTGTTATTTGTTACACATTTTAGAAGATTTTGTCTTCTAAACTTAAAAGTGAAAATCCAAAAACTTGTGGTATCATGAACAATGACTTGTCAGAAGTATGGCACAAGCTAGTAAGAGGATTTCTAAATAAGACAAGTGCCAAGATTTAAAGGAAATGTTTGTGGAAAGCAACTTACCACATGTATATGAACTCCTATACACCTTGGTCTACAGGTACTGTTGGCACTACAGTTCTTGGAATTAAATTATTTTCCATAGATTACAGAAAGAACAGAACCTTTATGTCTTTATATCCCCTCAAAAGCTGTGGTAATGCTATAAAATTAAATTGCTGCTAAGTGTGTTTCCTGACAAAAAATGCTTAAATATATGTTTTAGGGGTAGGTTGCTGGCAAACATATATTATTTCATATTTGTATTAAATAAATTAATGTACAACAAAAAGAAGAATTTACGTAAGTGGAATTCTCATTTTCTAAATAAGGATTATGTATAAGTTTTATTTTGTAATAATGAAAATTAAAAGTCTGATACTTATTAAGAGGAGGAAAGTATCTGACACTGAAATAAATATTTATTCTGTATATTTTATTCACTGTTTCACAAGACTGAGAAATTCAGGACAGGAAAAGAAATTGGTTAATGTATGGGCTTTCATCATCAGGAGTCTGAACCCAGCATTGGCAAGTTCAGTGTAGGAATCTACATGGATTATTAGTGACCAGAGAACTTCCTGCTGTTCATATAGGATATTGTGTTACAATAGGATGCAGAAATTAATCAAGTCTGGATAAACCACACAGACTGATAAGGTGCTGTATGGAATTCAGGTATTCCACTGTGGTTTAGAGTGCTAGATAAAAGTGCTCTGTTTCTATATTAACTACCTTGTAAGCCTATATCATTTTGGTCTTTTAGTGAAATATACTATCTCTTAGGCCATTCCTTATGCTTCATGTAGGACATCAGGATTTGCATTTCCAAGAATAATTGCTAGACAATAGCTCAGTTCTACTTTTTCCTACTGTCTTGCAACTTTTTCTCAGCAGTGCTTTTTTCTTATTTTTGTGTTATGAAAATATTTGCTGAATGGATTCCTTAAACAGAAGTCTTGATAGTGGTTTGCTATACATGAAATTCAAATCAGAAAACTGGACATATTAACCGCAAGAATTTACTTTCCTCTGGGCTAGCTATTTAGTAAGTATTTGTGAATGTCTTCCACCTTTCAGACACAGAGCTCTTAACAAAATAATATATTTGGAGAAATTGTCAATAACATTATAAATATTTCAGATAGAACAAATGTTAGAAAGGGCTGAGAGATAGTATGTTAGCTAATCCATTTACTAATGTAAGTCTTTAGTCTGAATATCTTTCAAATGTAAGTCAAGATATAGAAAAAAGAAGTATTTTTAGGCTTGGAAGCAGAATCATAGTCTTCATACGGATTGGCATGGACTGAAAAACAGAATCTTAATTCCCACCATTCTAAAGTATGGATTTTAGAGATTTCATCATAGGACATCAACTCATATTACTGTAATCATGCTAACATAGAGAACATTGAAAATGAACCTTATTTGATTTGATGGCTCATTACTTGCTTTCATGAAAGTGCTTTGAGAACACAGCATATCAAATTAAAACACACATACAATGTAGACTTTTGAAAAGGTCCTGAAATGAAACTGATAAAGGAGAGTCCACCTACAGTTGACTATTGAGTGTAAATAAGAAATACACTGAAGAACGTTCCTTAGATTATAACATTGTTATAAGGAGGGCAGGAGAGGGGGCTTTTCTCAATGGAATATTAAAGGGATTTCTCAGTTTTATGGGGTACATATATACCAGTATGTTAGCTGTGTTTCTCACTCTGTACAACTTCAAAAGACTTATGTAACACAGGCTGCACTCCAAGCACGTGCATCAAAGGGAATCACCCCATGCTCTCCACCTTTATGCTGTATGCTGTTTTCCTCACTCAGGATTGCCATACTCCCACACTCACAGTTCCTCCCTTGCAGTATTACAGCACAGTCACTACCTTCAGAATCTTTAACCCATCCCTGTGCTCCTCTACATGAGAGCACTCCCTCAGAGAAGGAGCAATTTCTGAGAAAAGTGCATATCCCCTCTATGATCCACCATAGTATTTGCTTGAAGAATTTTCTTTTAAAACATCAGGACGAACCATTCACTGTATGGGTATCTTTCTTTAATTTAAATTTCTACTTTAGACCTTGAGCATTTAAAATTTAGGTTTCAGTAGTCTGTATTTTAAAGACATGATATTTATTAGCTTCACTCATCATTAATATTTATTTATAAAAATATAACAACAGTTACAAGCTGTTCTTGGAGATGGAGACCAGATCTGCCAATGTGTTTGCTGTGTTCTGAGACTAACCAAATTTATAGAACAGGGATAGGAGGATACCCAAGTTGTATCTTTACTAAATTATCTTTGAGATCACCACATTCTGACAAGACCAGAGTAATAACAGAACATATTGACATGCAATAGTAGTTTAGACAACCATAGTGAAAGGCCAAAGTTTTCTTCCCAGATGCTGGATTTTTAGTATCATGCTTTTTATCATGGACACCTGAATTTTACATATGTGATATTGTCTACTATCATTTTATTTCTAGCTCATCTGATTCAAGCATATATTTAGTACTAAAACCAACTCAGAATATAACTTAAAAAGGAAAAATTCCTTACCCCAGGAGTAGAGATGATTTTTACAGTCTTTTGCTCTACTCATTCTTGTGTTAAGACCCTCAAAACACCTGGCTCTGGAAAATTGGATTGCTTGATGAACATAAAATTCTTCACCAGAGAAAATGACATTCTTGAATTCAGGGGCAGATGATACTCTTGTGCATCTGCCTAGAAACTTCTGGAACCTGATCACTGGACTAGGGGATTTATAAAATCCCAGCTGGTGTCAGTACTGCCTTCCTGATCAATATGGAGCCTTTGGAGCCTTTTCTTTCCACTCATGCGTATGGAGAAAACTGTGATAGAGAAATATTCACCTCCAGTTCCTGCCTGAGCTTGGTAAAATAAAGCAGAAAGTAATGGAAGAAATCATATAGCTGTTTTATCTTGAGTATAAAGGTTAATGCTTAGGAGCTTGATAGCAGCAGAATTAAATCTTTTACATAAAGCCACAAAGGATCCAATTTAGTTGCTCCAACACAGGTAGCTAGTGACAATTAAGATGAGTTAAGACATCTGAGTTAACTCCATGGAGCTATGATATATCACACAGGATTGAACTCCTCTACAGAAGCAGCTGGTGGCCAAGTAAGTTGTCTGAGGGTATCTCAAATGACCTTGGTGAAGGAACTGAACTGGTATCTTAGGCTGCAATACAGGTCCATGCTATGATATCTGGATTTATAAATCTCTTGGTAAGCCAGATGCTAAAGATTCAGTGGCAACCAGATTAAGACCTTAGTGGGTCAGCCAATGGAGCCTAGAAAACATTTCAGTTGACCAGCTTCAAATGTCAACCCGAGGGGCAACCCTTTAGGCTCCATTTACTGTATTGACTGTAACCCAGACGCACAATTGAAATCTAGATATTGACATTTAGACATCTATATTTAGATGTCTTAAATCTGGAGCAGCAAACAACAAATTGAATTGAAAGGATGAAGAAAAAGGAACTCCAGAGATCCACAAGGTTTCAAAAAAATAGTAAAAAAGCTGTATTATGACTGTTAAGTGACAGGACTACATTATTTTATCAACATGTGCCCTATACTTTACTTGAAGTAGTGTCAAAAGGGTAAATATGGCATATTGATATACAGTGCTTTAGTAGAATATTTCAGACAGATCACCTGACTAAAGTAAATTGAGACATTAAAAAAACAAAGATGGCATATAATTGGTATCAGAGTGAGCTTAATTCTATTATTGATGAATTAATAAAAGATAAACCAGTATATTATGAAGACAAGGTGAAATCAAGAAGCATGACTAAGAATGAATATATATAGTTAAAGAAAGCCTTTAGAATAAAAATTTGAAAGAAAAAAAAATTATTTAGGGGTACCATAAAATATGCCAGAAATACCCAGACAAACTGACATTATCTGCTGGTAGCATTCCATCAAACGAAGGAAAATTCAACCCAACACTCTACTGGAAGTGAACTGAATTTATATAAATTAAGATGTAGTATAGATTACTTGTAGTACTGAAAAAAAATTTCTGCAGTATTCAGGATGAAAAAAATAGAATGCGACTTGAGAAAAAAAAAAAAAAGAAAGATTAGTAGTTGAGTATTTCTGAACAGATTAGAGGAAAGAGACTGAGACTGAGTCAATTTGACAGGACAGAGAACACTCTCAGAAAACAAATTTAGTGAAAAATATTAGAAAAATTCAATTTACTTGGATGAGACATTACAGAAGCAAGAAAAGTTTGCAGTTTTGTGAAGTAGGAAACATTAGCTGTGTGTAGTTTGGGCTTGCAGTAAAAGTCAATAGGAGTCAACATATCACTTTCCTTTTAGAACTGGACAAGTGGTGTGTATTGCACAGAGTTAATATTTTATTTAATTTTATGTCAGAGGGGAAGAATTACAGGTCAATATTTATCAGAAAGTGCTGCAGATAAAGTAAAGCAGAATAATGTCTATTATCTTCTTAGTTTCTTTTTACTTTCCAACTTTTACTTGGAAAGTTAAGTGACTCCGTTAATTAACCAAATGCAATATATTATCCAAATGAGAGGTTTTCAGGCATTGGAACAGGTTGCCCAGAGAAGTTGTGGATGCCCCCTCCCTGAAAGTGTTCATGGCCAGGCTGGATGGCATCTACTTAGAACCAGATGATCTGTAAGCTCCTTTCCAACACAAATAAGTCTATGATTCTATGAATGCAGTAACCTACCCTATTTATTTCTATCATATTTTTCAAGTTCAGCGATGATCTCACTGCAGGAAGCTTTTCGGGTTTTAGTAAAAATGGTGTTAATATTACCTCTTCATTAAGTGGTTCTTTTTTAATTTCTTCTGAGGTTCTTGGGTATCTTCTTACCCTGAAAAATGAGACAGCATGAGATAATCACAGGGAAGCCACAGGCTGTCATTCTGTTAATTAAACCTGATTCTGTGAATTAACCATGGTCTCTTGTTTCTGTCCACCTCTGATTTCAAACAATGCAATTTTTTTTATTTTGTTCGTTTTTCAGTGTGTCTATTCCCAACCACAGAAACATTTTTTCTTCAGCTCCTGGTGGCAAAGGAACTTTTGTACAGTATCCCTACCCTTGACAAAAGTTCACAAAAGGTGCAGCTACATTCAATCTTCTTCAGTGAGGTACCTAAATAATATAAGAATGTTGGGTGACTAGGAAGCAGTCCCATTAAACTAAACACCTAAAAGTTACTAGTAGTGATGGGAAAAAACGTAAAGGTATATGGGGAAAATTCTCTCTGCTTAAACGATACATATAAATGAAGATATAGATTTCCTTCTGGAGGCCTTGGCTACATCTGCAGATGTGAATCACTGAATGTCCTGATTGTCCCAAATTGCTGCAAATTGGTTTAGCTCAAGGTGTGATTTTGGAATAAATGAATACAGCTATACTCCTTGTAAGGAAAGCCAAAATTAGAGACTCTGCTTCTGGTATAAATCAAAGGCAATTTCCTCAGTATCTGTAAGAGAAGTATGAGGGTTCAAACCAGAGACTGGTTCTTTGAATTCAAACTACATTCATGGCAACAGCTTCAAACCATACTCTAAAGCATGAACTCTGAGATTTGTGTTAATGCAAGAGTTTTGGTGCTTCTTGCTTTGATTTACTCTTGAACCAAATTATTTGCTAATGTAACCATAACCATTGATTAAGTTTCATCACTGACTGTATGAGGATCTTAGACACAGAAGGACTGCTTGTATAGTAAATAAAAAAATAAGCATATGGACTGTATTTCTTTCACCCTAATGTTTCTTTTAAATAAATCTGACTGTGAAATGGCAATATTTTAACTATGAAACACAAGTTTTAAGGACTAGAGATTCAGTTTTACCTATGAGGGAAGACTGTAACCTAACAAAATGTGGCACAGCCTTTTATAGTTTAGTAAACTTTGTTTTAGTTGCTCCTTTCCCTTCCCTTCCATTCTCTTCCCTTTATTTTCTAATGCATCTATTAAATAAATTTGAAATTAATTTTGAATGGCTAACTTTGCTTCACTTAGATTACCAGTTGCCAGTAAAAAGACTTCTTATTTGAAACTTTGAGCAAGATAGTTAATTTCAGATTTTGTACTAAAATCTTTGATAGCTTGAGATTCTTCTATGAAATGTTTACAATCTTTATCTTTTTTCTTTTCTTTCACTTTTTCTTAAGGATGATATGATGATAAAACAACTTTTTACTATTTTCCAAAATTATTCCAGGTTAACCTGTTGCTATGATATTGTTTGGTAAACTCAGGAATATCATGTGAAATTCAGAACATTATAATCCAAATTATAACAAAATATAATTAAAGTTTTAATTCTTTGTCAATTATTTTTCACTCACACAGGAAGGAAAATAACACCTTCACATACCATAGATTAATTTTCATTTCCACAATAAAGAGTTACACATTAAACAATCAAATTTTCATAGAATATACTGAGAAATTAATTGTTTATCCTGGTCACTATTGATTCAAAACAGCATGTTACGGAGATTCAAAACAGAGTACCTTATCCAACTATTTCAATCTCAATCTTGGGTCAATTGATTAATGAGAAATAACTGCTCTTAATCAAAATATAAGTAAATCGTCTTTCATACTCAGTGTCAGCTTTGATCACATCAGATTTTCTTGTCCTGTATGCTGTGTCTCATTACTGAATCATCCAGCACATATTTCTAAACATGTGACCTCAAATGGCTATATTCATATTTTAGTGTGATTTAGAGTGAATGCATGCAGATATCTTCAAACAATCTTTCAATCTTTCAAACTTTTTCAGTCTGTAAATCAAACCAACATGTATTCCTTCCTTCACTGGGATGAAGCTTCCAGTAATTTGAAAGAAAAGTTAAATTTTTCAACATTTGGTTATTACACTTTTCCTTCCTTCCTTCCTTCCTTCCTTCCTTCCTTCCTTCCTTCCTTCCTTCCTTCCTTCCTTCCTTCCTTCCATTTTCTGCAGACTAAGGAAACAACTAAGGTCAAGACTAATACAGCATTCTCGGTCACCTAAATCTTTTCTTCAGAAGCCAATAGGGCTTTTAGGCTATCTAGAGGATTTGGGGCTTCCATTACAGTCACTGAAAATCTAATCAGTGTCATGAATAGGAAATGAATCTCTTGATCATACACAGATATTAATGCCTGGGATGTTCTGGATGTCAGCTGCCATTTCAGATGGACACAGATCTCCTGTAGGTACTGTACGATATCTACCTGCTCAGGATACACTTTGTGCATACCATTAGAAGTTGATAGCAGGCAAGATAAATAATTTCTGAACACAAGAAGGGTCAAGTGCAAAAACCATCGCTGTTCTAACAGTGTTCTAGAAAGCAAAGTCCACCTGTAGAGAAAGTCACATCACATTCCAGAATTATCAAAGACTTCTGTTTTGATGGTGAATTGTAATGAAGACTATGGGTTGTATATAGGTAGGTGTCTATAAAATCCCAAAGATAGTTAAATGGCTCACGTGCTTTTAAAATTATTTCTTGTGCCTCTCAAACTTTCCCTTAAACAAATCTTCATTAATTTTTAAATTAAAAATGTGACGAATCTTCTTTTTTTGAGATTTTAGGCTTTTTTTCCACACTAAACCAGCACCTTCTGATTCCCATACATCTGTTTCTTGGGAGAATAAGAACAAGGCAAATTATTAAGCTGAAAGAAAGCTACTGTACTTTGGCTGTCATTGTTCCTTACTTGTGGTTTTGTCCACATTTTTGAGTTCAAGGGACTGCTGATGATATGGTATTCCAAAAAGTATTTCAAATATTATTAGTGAAGCCTGACTGATGACAAAAATACCATTTCACAATATTGCTTTTGAAAAGTGGCAATTCTGAAACAGATAAAAAAGAAGCCATCTTTGATCATACCAGCTACCAACTAGGCAGACCAGTGAGCTCAGTCTCTGGCCATTTTTAATAGTCTGTTGTTAAAGCAATGAAAGTATGTATGAAGTTACATAACTGAGGTGAAATTTTAATGTGGATATTACTTCTTTTCCTTTAACAACAACAAAAAATGGGAAGTGAAAAGAAAGAAAAGAAAAAAGGTGGCCCCCAAATAAACGAAACTCAATTTCACGGCACATTATCTCTCTCAATTCTTTCCTCTCAGCTTTCATTTTCATTAAAATCACAGACAACCATAAATTAATAATTACTTCAGGTTGACTAAATGCAGGCCACACTATTTAGCTCTCGTTTTCCTACAGTGGCCCTTCTTGTTCATGCTGGAAAAATGTTAATTTAGATAATGTGGCTTGCCCCTTGTCATATAATTCTGTTTTGCAGTTTCGCTGATCTGTAATGGTCTGTTCTTATTAGGTAGTATTAACTTTATCTTTTGTTCAATCAAGCTTCACAGTTTCCTTCGACAAGATAACTATTGTGAAGTATTAGATGAATGTTCTGTTATCTGTATTTGTTATATTTTGAATCATCTCTATTTTGTAACAGTGTAGCAATATTTGTAATTTCTTCCAGTAATAAATTTATTGTCCATTAGCCCAAGCCATATGTGAGACTTTTTGGGGCAGAAACTACAGAATATATACCTCAAACTTACTACTTTACAGTTTATGCACATTTCAAATTAGACGTTTTATCAACCCACTTCTCAGTTAAGGATGGGTGAATAGGTTCAAATAAAATAAAACCTGAACTTTCACCCAGAGCTTGAACCCAATTGGTTTCTGAGGTTTAAAACAACTTCATGTTGCTCAGTTATCTGTAATTTTTTTTGACAGAGTATTCTAGTAGTGAATGAAGGAAACTGAGGCATACAACAGCATTTATTTCTAAATGGTCATTGACTTATTGCTACTGCCATTTTGATTCAAACATTTAACTTCTCCATGCCTCCATTTAGCCATTCTTAGAACATAATCAGTTGAACTTGAATGGATATGTAGAGGACTTCCAGGGAAAACTATGAATATCACCTCCTCTAAAACTCCTTTTATATATATAAACACACACATATGAGTACTTATAAAAACAAAAACACTAAATAAAACTAATCTCTTAAATTCCAGTGACAATATAAGCTATCATTTTTTTATTCATAAGTGGAGAACACCTGAAATGTTCTAAGCACTTCATAGCACCTTAACACATATTTTTTTTCAGTATTTTCATGGTAGGTTGCAATAGCAGTCAGATCTTTGCTCTTTTCCTGAGCTCTTATAATTAGAATCTCTTCCTTGTAGACTAAAGGTGATTTTTATTTTTATTTTTTTAATGCATTGACTCATGCAACAAAATTGGATGAATACGAGTATTGTTCTCATATGTGTATGGAGTTTCTAGATGTATAAGTACGTTTTGCATCCATTTGTACTCAAACTAAGTAAATCTTTCAGTAATCATACCTGCAAATATGAGTTGGCAACTATAGCTGTAAATTTGATATGGATTATGAGTCCCACATTTAATGTAATATAAAATGTAATATAATACATATAATGCATAGAATGTAATATAATAAGTAAAATTTATTTTAGGCAAGTTCTCATTTGTTTTCACCCCAAAAAAATCTTCTTAGAACAAGACATGGGAAATTATTTAATGTGACATTAAACACTATGGGTAACAATTTGAAAGCAATATGTAGCTTTTTCCTGAGTGTCAGGTTCTTATTCCCATGGCATATGTTCTATTATAAGATATAGGTCCTTACAGTTTGAAATAAATGCATCTTTCTGAGTGAATGGCATATTTTCTTCCCCCCTTGAAAACTGCTTATATAAACATTCTGGTAACAGGCTATTGACATATGGCCTAAAATAATTCCTTAGCTTTTTTGTTTATTTGATTTTAGGGAAAAAACCAGAAGTCATTAGTGGAAATTAGAAGATGATGAAGAATTCGCCTGCAGAATTTTTTTAGTTATATAGATTTTTTTTTGTAAGTCTCTGGGCACCACTAATAAATCTGAATCTGCTGTGATCTACATTATATTATCAGACAATTTAAGAAAATATGTCAAAATTTAAAATGGATTGTTTGGACAAATATATAATATATGAATGCTTCCTTCCTAGCCTTATAAACATTTATCAGCTGCAACAGTGATACACTTAAGTGGACCAAAGCAGCTTCTATCATAGAAGTCATTTAGCTCAACAATAATACACCTATTTCATAGGCTTAATTTTTGGCAGTCTCTAGGAAGGCACCCTGAAAAAGTATCTTACAGGATAACATATGGAAAAAAAAAAATCTGTCCGTTTATGTCTCTTCTATTAGTAATCCTAGTTTTGATGTCAATGGCAAGTCAGTTCACTTCTGAATACCTTTACAATTATGTCTTTGAAATAGAAAGATGAACTGGCTTGCCCAATGACAAGTGGATCCCCTTTCTACAGCTTGCAGTGCAACATATCAACATCTAAGGTAGGATTACTCTTCAGAAAATATAGATGTCTAAAGCATAAATGTCTTCACTTCAGCTTCTCATTTAGATTCCCCATATAATCAATGGAGAGGAACAAGCACTTTGTATCATTCATCTTACCCTAATGCAGCCATTAAATATAGGTCAGAGGAACTGTATATAGTAGTGCCTGTTTCTCAACACTGCCTCTTAAGAAAATTAAACAAGTAGCTCCTATGTAGATAGGTACATCACAGCCAGATGAAGCTGAGTGAACATGTCCTAAAACCCTTGCTACACACACACTCAAGCCACAGTGATCACCAAATGCTAGTGAAAATGTATTTTGCTGAGATCAACAAGACTTTCCTTATGAGGGGAAAAGTTGGACAAGTAGTCTGAGAAGCTCCTTGCCCATGCCATAAACAATAGACAATAAAGTAAACAGTATTTCTTGAAACATGTTCTTTTGAACAGGGAAGGCATAACAGCAAAACAAAACTTGTCTGAGTCATACTGCCTAGTTATTTTAAGGAAGAAAAGACAAATTAAATTGTCACAGAATTAAGGTTTTCTAAAATACTTCCAGGGAAATTATTTTAATTAGTGTTTCTTTAAATAAAAACCAGGAGAGGATTTTCTTTTTCAATAATAATTCTTTTGTTCAGCCTCAATCCAACTATTGCAGTGCCGTATTAATGCAAGACACTTTGAAAAATGGAACTGACTAGTTTCCATTTGACTGAAATGAGAACAAGATCTAGCCTTAGGCAACAGGAACATAACTAGCCAAAAACAAATGCCATTTTTAAATTTCATGAAGTGATTATTTGCTGTTAAAAAGTCAGTATTTCCCAGCACATATACGACAGTAATAGAATCTGAGCTCTCAAAAGACCTTATGCTTACAAAGGAAATAGCTGTAATATATCAGCCATTCCTGTGATCACTGGAAATAAGACTCCATCAGATCCTGTGTGAATTAAAACAGTGTAAATTAGTATAGAACTACTTCAAATTGGAGTAGTACCATAAACTTCGACAAGTCTATACCGATTCAGACCAACAGATATATGATTTACTGATTGCATAGTGACGGATCTGACTCATCAAATTTTACATTTGACTGATGAGACTCTTTATAAGTATTCCTTTTCACATCACTCTAGTGCAGCAGACCCAGTATTACAAAACTACAAAGGGAAGGTTAGGGAAACTGTGGATTTTATGATTCAGCAAACACTAGCCACTAAATGTCATATAATCAAGTGTGGTTCTATCATAAAATGTAAAATAGTGTTCTTTCATGTAATAGCTGTGACCAAGTCTGTTGAGAAAACCTGGCTGCCCAGTCATTGTGCAGCCTGCTGTTCAGTCAGGAAGGAAGGAGTTGTTTCCCTTTCAGACCTAACTACTGACAATATTACTGAAGTTCCAGTGTAACAATTGAAGATGATGAAATTTAGGTAGAAAGCTAGAACCCAATGTGGACAAATTATCTATAGAAAATAGCCAAGCCATGAAGCCATGTTTGTTCTTGCACAGGGTGAGCCAACAATTGTGCTTTCAATTAAATTCTAGTTAAAGACAACACACTGTAAATCTTTAGAATCTTTTATTTTTTGCATTAGGAAATACAATTGTTTTTACAAACTATGACTCAGCTGTGACACATGAATTCCTGGGCCTACAGTGAAAGCACTGATTTACAGGAGCCATAGCAAAATTTCCTCCAATGTGGGAAATGTACTTGCCATACTGAAGCATAATGAGATGCATCCCAGAATTTTCTCTGCTTTCTTTTTATATCTCTCTGTGGAAGTGTCTCATCTCTATAATGACTTCTCAGAGCTGGTTCTAGGTGGACCTGAGGCTAAACTGCACATAAACAGCTCCTTTGGTGGTTTACCCAATTTGCTTTCCAATTGTTTTCTCCAGTATGAGCCAGTAAAGGGGCTAATCCACTCACAGGTAACTCTTGGGCTTTGACAGAGTTGCAGCATCTGTGGACAGACAGGACTGCATCCACCCACTATAGCTTTATGTTTTTTAAGACTATCAGTTTCAAACTGACTATCTTAGATTTATGCTATAGCTCGTGGCAAAAGACAGTTTCTTCAGAATACATTTCAGACAGTGTGGGATCTGATCATTTAAGGGACCTAAAACGTTACCACCCAGATCAAAATCCAGGTCACAATCACATGTGTGCTCTTATCATACATAGAAGCACAGACATTTATTTCAAAAGGAGGTACCGGTTACCTAATTTCCACATGCAAGAGGACAGACAAGAAAGTAATTTCTTCAGGATAGTTTTATAAAATTCTTGAATCATAAGGTAAATGCTGAGCATCAAGTAGTTTATGCTATAATCATTTCAATGTACATTTATAATGCCTATCCATAGCTCTGTACATAAATATGTAGTTAGATAGTAAATGTAGGCAGTTAACCATAATAATGTAGTTATACAGATATTTAACAACAAACTATGTTTTAAAATAGTTTTTTTTCAGATATAAAAGAAATAACAAGACACCAAGATACAAATAAACCAGAATGATCCTATCTAGGCATTAAGCAAGAAAAAAAAAACAACTGAATATATTGTTTTTATGTTGGGATCATGGTTTTGAAAACAAACCAACAAAGCAACAAATCAAAACCAAAGCCCAAATATTTTTTGACGTGTTTTCTAGCTGTTGTGTTATACTGTGACATGATGGTGTCTTGCTGGGCTTCCTGGCTCATGCTGAGCATATCCACAGTTCAGTGTTACCTGCAGGGCAGTATCCCTGGGATTGAGACATAGTATCAAAGAACTCAAAATTGTGCAGAGTGTATGTCATTTATGTATTTTATGCCATAGCCTTGTTATGCTGAAAGAGCTGGCTGTGGAAAACAAAATAAAAATAACATGTGGTATGGCATTTTATCATGTGCTGTTTAATACTGAAATTGCACATTTCAATTCTTTACAGCTTTAGGATCTATATGAGATAACATTCATTCTTTGAAGGTTTCTGCTTCTCAAGAACACTGCTATGGATTGTGATGCATTATTTTCCTTAAAGATAACACTTTAAAATAAGAAGATTCTATTTTCTGAAAACTTGAAGGACTAAAAATGTTAACATGCCAAGGAATGTAGTAAGTTTTGGGGTGGTTTTTTTTTCCGAATCCCTGCATCATTTTGCTGGACAATCAAGCTGTCTAGCTTCGAGGAATAATTTACTAGGAATCTGTGTTTTGCTACCTCTGAAAAGAATAAATACGAATGCGTGACCCACATTTTGCTGTGTGTGTCAGGTGCCTTCTGCACAATCCAATTGTGAAGGCCTGGGTGTAAATGTTTAGGCTTTCAAAGCTACAGCGATGAGATTGTACCTCACAAGTGTTGGCTAAGAAAATTCCCTTTAATTTCATTTCCTGAGGGGAATAGTGACACATTATTTTTTCTAATAACTTGTGTTCTAAAGTAATGGAAGATGAGGACTAAATGTTCCTTCCATCAGAATGTCTTATCTGCTGCTATGCAGTTAAAGGTCCGATTTTCTGGTCACACAAATATTTAAATCAGGTACATGTGTAAATAAAATAAATTAAAAGAAAAAAAACAACCACTTTATTTAATTGCAGGAGACAGAATGTACTTACACAGAACTAGTTGTGACCAGGACAGTGGACAACATTCTTTCAATATTCAAGATTCCTATCACCAGTAAAACAATTTAAAGTAAACATTATACAACTTTGTTGAGATGCAGGATGATCAAGATACTTACGTATACTTCTATACACTTAGATATACACCTAGACATTCTTCAAGGAAATGATTTTACATTTTCCATCTACTTCTGTGAGTTGTTTTCTAATATAGAAGGAAAAAATAGTATGCAAGGAAGAAATAAAAAGAAGGAAAGCAGAATTCACACTGTAGATCTTTGACTGTTCTCACCTTCTGCCAGTCTCACAGGCAGGAAAAAGCATTTTCAAAGCACTTAGACACACAAATATACATTACACTCCAGCTATGCTTCTGAGTTGTTCATACATGCACTATTTTTACATCAATGCCCACCTTTTTGCATAGCTTAGAGACTTTGAGGTGATCAGATCTAAGAATCCCCTTTAACACTTCAAGTTTAAAGTAAAGAGTCTAGACTTTTCTGTTGCTTGTAAAAAATAAAAAAGAAGAAAATCCTCTTATGTCTGCTATTGCATCAGTCACTGCTCTTCTTTACTAGCTATTCCCTTTAGAATACTTTGAAATGAGATCTGTCTTTGGATTGTCCTATCTGCCACAGTTCAAACACCTTTCTAAAGAGTGGCAATAAAAAGCTCTAAGTGCAAACCTGGCAGAACAAGGAGTCATTAGTCCCCTTAGATACTCTGAAGGTGGTGATTACATAAGAATCTATATAGGTAGATGAAAGGTTTGGAAAAACATAGTATGTAGAGCTGTACAGAACAGCAGAACTGTGGGAATATATCCCCTGCATGCAAATACCTTTAAATTTAGGAATCCTGTGCTTGCAAAGGATTCAAAGTGGGACTGAGGTCATATACAGTCAGAATTTTTCAATGGACAAGAAATAGCATTTTTATATGTAAATCAGACATACATCTGTGCCAGTTTGCCACTTGAACTTACTTAAAATGCATGTAGAGCTGTCAAGTGGTATCTATTCAGAGAGAAGCCTCCATGCATTTAGGTAATAAACACGAATCTCATGATTATTCTTAATTTTAGGTAGTAGGTGACATACTGTATTGACTTGGAATTAGTAGGTATCTATAGCATTTTTTTTTTTGAGGTGTATGCGTATTGAAGTCTTTTCAAAACTTTCCTAAAATGATTTTGGTTTTTATATAGATTTTTTTTTCTTTTTTTTTTTTTTTACTGGACTTCAGTTAAAAAATTTCTGGAAAACCAGACAACTCTTGTTATCCTTAGACAGTGGGGTCAATTGCTTTGTTTTTCTTCCAAAATTGACTTGCATCAGGCTATCTTCTCAGGTTTATCCCCAGTTCAGCAAAGTTCTGGCAGTGAATAGGGTCCTGCATCTTGGCTTCTGAGGATTTCCAGTGGAGGGAGGAGAGGTTCCATGATTCCACATGCTGCTTTCCCCTCTTGGCAATTTTTGTGTTTCAGGGCACTTGACCACTTCACCAGGAAGTTGCAAAGTGGACTACTGGCTGGTTATCATTTTGGAAACACTGTCTCCTCATTGTCTCACTGTTTTACTTAAACTGATATCTTAGCTTTATTTCACTGAACAGATCAGCACCTGTAATCTTGAAATACATTTTCAAGGCAATAGTTCAAAATTCTACAAGCTGGTTCTTATTTGTGGTATGTAATTCTTTTCAGAAACACACCTATGTATGTATTTTCTCCCCAACAATTACCTTTAATTGCTGTTTTTCAACATCATACTTCCCAATTTTATACCCAAGTAATCTAAAATCCCATAGTCACTGACCTATCACTGACTTCCTTCTGCCTCTTGGCTTCAGAAATGTTCTCAGGTGGAACTAGAACAGTAAAGCCTGTGGAATCTCCTAACATAGCATTAAATGCATTACTCATTATACATCAAAGTGGGTTGTCCTTACAACTTACTTTTATGTTTATATGTCATCTGCTGTTCAGGCCTTTTATGACTCTAAATCCATCAACTTGAAGGTCACACTTTTATAGACCGTTGATGTCACTGCATTTTGCATTTGGTGTAATGTGTGCTTGAAGAGATAGTGAATGCAAAAGGGCTTTTGGTTTCCTTGGGGAGTCCCATGCTATTATGACCATGACCAGTCAAATGAAGATTCACATGACATTTAGTTACAGAGTAAGAATTTTTTTCTGTCAAGTATAGATTTGGGTTGAGTTGTATTCTGATATAATGTGCTTCTTATTTGCAATCATTTTCACTTGTTCTGAAAACTAAAAAGCTATTTAATTTAAAGGGAAGCTAGTGCATGTGGGTGGACCTCAGAGAGGAATATTTTCCTTTCAATCTAAATTAGTTTCCAACTTGTATACATATTTATTTATTCAGAACAATACTGTAATGTGCTTTACATTTGGATATGTACAAATTAGTTTATTTCTGTTCTTATGTGTTGCTTCAGTGTTTAACTCTGAAAAAAAATAATTCCAGGGTATAAAAAGACAAAATCTCCCAAATCCAAGTACATATTGTTCTCTGTTTATTGCTGATCATAGCTGTCTAGGCAACAAGAGAAATCAGTACTTTCAACAAGACACTCATCTTTTTATATGTAAAACTATGCAAAATGGAATACTGAAAAAGAAATATTTAAAATTGAAATAACTATTTCATGTTAACATGTAGCTGTAGCAAGACATGAATTTGAGTGCAATATTCTAGGAGTAGAACCTATACGTGAAGAGGTGTATGGAAGAGGAAAAAAGGCATTGTTATAGAAAAAAGAAGGCTCAGGGAGGGAATGAAAAAGCAGAAGCCAGACCCTTCTCAGTAGTGTCCAGTGACAGGACAAGAGGCCATGGCCACAAAGGCACAAATTAAAACACATGAAATTCCACCTTTGCACAAGAATTTTTTTTTGTCCTCTTGTGGGAATGATCAAACACAGCAACAGATTGCCCAGTGTTGTGATGTCTCCATCCTTGGAGATGTTTAAAATGGAACTGGACACATTTCTTGGCAACTTACTCTAGCTAACTTCTCGAGTAGCTGACATGGACTAAATGATCTCAAGAGGTCCCTTCCAACCTCAATGATTCTGTGATTCTTCTGCAGTATGTGAACTTAATTTTACAGTAACAATTTACTTTTTTTTTTTTTTTTTTTAATTTAATTTTTTTTTTCCTCTAGCTTCCACAATCTTATTTACCAGCAGGCAGGTATCTGCTGGTCTACTGAGTTAATATGGTCACTGCTGTGTTTTTTAGGGCAATTAAAATAAAAGAAAATTAGCTGAAATAGAACAATGTAGTTGGCCTTTACAAATGTAATGAAATAGAAAGTAAACTCAACCCAGTGCTAGAAATCTTTACATTTAAATTGTTAAGCAATTGCTCTTGCTTCATTATTTAAAACTGTGATTTTCTTTTTTCTGAGATGTTGGACCTGAAAGGTATTCATGTTACTTTGACCCTGGCTAATGATTGCAGCGTTTTTACTTTCTAGAAAACATGAAGTAATTATTAAATTCCCTAAGTAGTTTTGTTTTTGCTGTTGTACTTTATTTTACATTATCATAATGAATTATAGCTTCACATCATAAACACTGGTTTGGATCATCAGTCCAAGAACTGGCAATGCTAGTGTTAAAAACTGGCTCTCATGCTCTTCCACTAAGGCACAGAAAGCTTTCTCTCATAAACTATCCTCAACCATAAAATATGGTGTTACATTTGCGCTTCCATGAAAAATCCCTCTGGTCCTTCCTGAATCGATTGTATCCTCCCCTGAACATGCAGTAGCAGACAAAAATGCTGTTATAGGAGGATATACATCCCAAATGACAAATACATATAAACAGCACTCTATTTAGCAGTTTTATTGAGTGATTAATAAAGATTTAGTTAGGTAAAAATTATAGTCTGATATTTTGTGTGGAAAAGCATTGAAAATTATTGTTACATTATTTTACAATTCTTTTGTCGAATTCCAGTAAAATTTCAATTCCTACGAGCAAAATTGAACAGCAATGTTAGAAACAGTGGCAGTTTTTGGTGAATATTTCCTATGACACATAAAAGCTTTTGCCAGTTAGTAGAGAAGTTTATAATAAGATTTGAACTTAATAAAATTAACATCATGAAGGAAAACAAATATCTTTGGGCAAACTAAGTGGAATAATATCAACTCAAATTTTAACTGTGTGAACATGAACAAAAGATATTGCCATAATGTTTGAGATTATCTTAATTTGTGGCTTTGCATGAGTCTTCTATGATGTCAGTCACTGCTACTTTTGAAGACTGAAATAAACTTTATAAAATGTTATTAAAATAGACTATTGATGAAGAAAGTGTTCTTTCATCCCCTCATTAGTTAAAGGTGCTCTGATAATTTGTATGTTACAAAATCCTTTTTAGTTTCTGGTTTTACTTTTTTTCATTTTTGTCATAACAAGATACTGCAGATAAAATGTTAAAGACAGAGAAGGTTCTGGCAAACACTGCATAAATCTCTAAAATAATTGCCACAACTAATCAGTGTTGCCAAGACTTTCATCCCCATCACAGAGGTGTCTACTTAATTTATTGTAGGTCATTTGTAAACCACAGTGATCTATGAAGACAAAGCTAGGCCTAAAAGCAGTTATTTTCATGGAAAGTGGAATTTTTTCCCTGTTCCATTAATGTCAGAAGTAATTTCTTGTAACCATTTCCCCACTCTGAAAAGAGAAATACATTCTCCTCTCATGACAGGAGACAATGAACACTCCATGTTGTAAATATTACTTCCAAATTCTAAACCTCTGATCTTGACCCAAACCAATGTTTCACATCCATAGAGAATGCAGTCACCCAGTCACCTGGAGGAGTTCAGTACTTACCAGAATGGATTAGAAATCCTAAATTGGCTTGGAAGTCCTAATAATCAATACTGAAGTAAAAATCACACAACACATTCAAGACTGGGTAATATTCAGAGCTGGGAAAAAGCTGATCAAAGAACCCACAGACAACTAGAAAGCTCTTACTGGCTGTTTTGGATTATTTCCTAGGTAAAACTTGAAGTGAAATTAACCCTCTCTACTATATAATTAATCACTGCAACAAATCATGATGGGACAATAACTAGAACCACAGAATATGAGCATGTTAGTACATATTCTGTTAATATTTGACTGAAAAACTGAGGATGACTATCTCCCTACCCTAGAAGTACATCTCCATATTGCTTCTAGGAAACAGAAGGAAATGAAGGTTAGAACAAAAAAGTCAATAATTTGGATCCTATCCAATAACAAACACTGCTTTGCATAGACATTAGTTACCTTCTTACAGATTTGCAAGGCCATTAGGAAAAAATTCCCACTATAACCTGAAAGCAAGCAACCTCCCAAAAACCCCCCAAGCCCCAAGAGAAATGCAAAGCAAGAATAAAAGCAAATAACTTTCTAATTAATAGCATGAACACTTTTTTCTCTTATTTTTCCCCAGTGTATGAAGAGGATTCTTTAGAAAAATGACTGTATAAGTGCTTTGTCACAGGAATACCTTTCCTGGTGCTGGTGTCCCCACAAACATATTTAAGTCTTAAGAATGCTCTGCTGGTGAGGTGCACAAGAGAAATGGTACATACAGAGTAGTGCTTTTTTTTTTTTTTTTAAAGCTGAAAAATGCTGAAATATTGAATCCACTCAATGCCCCAAATAGAGACCTTTTGAGATGCGTATCTATTTTCAGGAGATGATAGAAAGAGATGGAATTCAGCAGATGTTTAAATCCTGAAAAGACATCACGAATGGTACTTTTTCTTCAGCAATGCTCCATCAGTATATATCAGTTTGACAGTGAAAGGCCACTCTAATTCCCTCTGTAATAACCTAGGGAATGACACTTGCTCAGAATGTCAAGTTCTGGAAACTTGCTGTTAATTACAACGCTTGCCATGATATTTTCAATTTTATCAGCATCGGTAGGAGTTTTTTGTCTGTTTCTCCATCATACAGTAACTGCTGAAAACTGACCCTCTCTTTTATGCTCTGCCCCAGCACACACACAGCTCACACCTTTAAAGTGACCTTTATGTTCAGTAGAAGGTGTAAGATTATATAAAAAATGACTCCCGGTGTATTATCAATCAAAAAGCTACTTGTCAGGCTGCTTTTTTGCTAACGACAAAAAAATCAAATCTATCCTCAGAGGCTATAATCCTGTATAGGCAAATAAAATACCATAGGGTCTGTTCTCCTCTCAGTGCACATACGTAAATCTCATTCCTAGTAACATTAATGGGGAGTTACATGCATGCATCAAGAGAAGAATAAATCTGCAACAGAGCACGCAGGAAACCAGTCAGTGTGAAATGGTTTAAGGAGACAGACAGGGGAAAACACTGCATGGAAAGAGCCTATAAGGCATTCATTCTCTTTTACTTACAACTCTTGATGAACTTTTTCTGACTGAATGCTGTACATTTGTGTCATATGGATTTAGAATGCTTGATAAATTATATTAGCAAATACATATTAACTGTAGCATGATTCAGGTGGGATTGCTGTCTCTAGGTCTTGCACTGCAGATTGATGCTAATACAGTCCAAAAAGGTTTTAAAGAATTCATGTTAACTGATTTTGGGTATCAGTGCTAACATGTTCAAAAGCATTTCAAAGCAATTAGGGTCTTCCAGTTTCTGCTAAAGAATTCTAAGTTTCAATTCAAAACAAAACCAAGAAAATGTATACATTTGCTTCCTCAGGTACATATTATTCTAAACAGAGCAATCAACACAGAATGTAATTATTAGATGCTGCATTTAGTAACCTCAGGCACACACATTCTCTGCATCCCTAAATTAAATACAGTCTACATGGGCTTTGTACAGTCATATCTCATTAAGAATATTGTGAGAAGCAGATTTGGTCTGGTCTCTTGTCAAATGCTGATCAGTTTAGATGGGGAAGTAAATGTACGTGAACACAAAGATACCTATACAATTCCTAACCTGCAGCCAGGTTGAAAGCCTGGCTTTCTATAACCACAATGTCTGAACAGCCACTAAATCATCAAATTGTCATTTTCTTAACAAAGAACTTAGCAAACACATGGAGAAATAATGCATGTGTGCATATATATGTGTATTGATACACAACTTTTTGACAATAGTTGTCAGAAACCACTAAGGTGCCATTTTGTTGAAGAGCTAAATGGTAAAGTAGTTGTTAAAAATTCCTATCAAATGCAAAGACAAAAAGAGAATGTCTAGTGTAAATATTAACAGAAGCAAATTCAGTTTCTTTTTTTCCCCAATCAGATACTATAAATTCCACTCCCTCCCCTTACATTCAGAGAAATTCAGGGTAAGTTCTAACTTTATAGTTGGGGTTTTTGTTTGCATGTTTGTTTGGAGGCTTTAAAATGTTGGTTTTGTGTTGCTTTGGTTTTGGATTTTTGTTTCGTCTTGTATTTTTTTGTTTTGATTTTTTTTGTTTTCTTTTCTTTTGTTTTATCCTAGAGAACAGAATCCTCCGCGAAAAGAATGAGTAGAACTTCAGATTAGAGGAATTTTTCTGCACACTGGCAGATGTATCAACCTATAATTTAAACCCTACTTACTCTGCGTTAAGAGCATAGATCTAAAATATTTACTAAACCAGTTAGGACAATGAGATAATGGAAGAGGTATGGTAGCACTCAAATAAGTTAACTGCAGTAGCATCTGCTATAGACCCTGAAGACTTGACGTGAGCAAGCATGAAAAATTTCTGCACCAACTATCATGGAACTTGAAATCTCAAGGCACTGCACTCATGGGAAAATTTAACTATGTAGCCATCTGGTGGGTGACAAGTACATCCAGCCATGAATCACCACAGACATTCTTCAGTTAGGTATGTAGAGGACAGTGCCATGATTCAGAAGGGTTATCTTGAAAGTACAACCTTAATCCCTGAGGAAGAATTGACAGAGAAATTTAAAAGATGGCACTTGTTTAGATACTTGAATGGAAAGTTAGCAGGATATGAAGTGTTTTTTTTTTTTTTTTTTAAAGTGCATTCAGTTTCAATAATGGAGAACTAGAAATAGTGGAGAATTAAAAAACATCCAAATCATTAGCCTACAGAAATCCATTTGAGTTTTGCTCATTATTTGTGATGAGTTTTTATTTATATTAAGAATAGTAATGAGAAGAAATAGTAGAATAAGTCTGTAGAGGAGAAAATGCCATATAAAAAGTACTAAATATTACAAGAAAGATTAAATTACAAAAAAAATATTATCATAATAAAAGAAGGAAAATGAAATAGATCATGAAAGGCCAAGGTAGTTTTATAAGAAAATTCTTACAGGTTTTAAAAGAAGGATTCAGCAAGCAATAGCTGTAATTTAAAAAATCAGAACTTAATTTTTTTGCAACTCTCCACAATCCCCAAGATTTAGAGACCCCACAGAGATTTTTGTTTAGTCTGATTTTGATCTTTATTAATTATCTGTAAGGACATATTCAAATAACAGGTAATAAAATATACAAAGTTTTGAAGAATTTGCAGCCAAATTAGGCTTTAAGAATAACTATTAGTAAATGGGAGTCTATTCCATAAGTGCAATTAAATACGCTTCTTATTTTACAGCTGAAGTTGCAAAGCTCAGGAGCTGAAGTGAATTTCCTGAAACTCTCAATGCTTCTGCCATTTTAGGTGTTCTTAGAGCACGGCTGTTGCATTCAACCCTGTGGACTTCAGCTGAGTCTCCCAGTCATCCTTACGTTCCAGGCCAATGCCTGGATGGCATTTCTCACGTGGCAAAGTTCTGAATCTGTCCATGTCTGTGTAAGCACTTGTAGGACTGAACACTTTTAGTCATGAAGGAATTCACATGTTGAGTTTAAGATGATATCTGAACTTTTAGTCATACCTTAGTGTACCTTAGCCTTTTATTAAAATACAGTCCCAGGAGATCATAGCAACTTCTTGTTTGGGATACCAGTGGACTAGATGATGACTTAACACACATTCTCTTTTTTCTTTTGTAAAATTTCTTTCCTCTCAGGAAAAAGGCTTGTAAATTCTTGTTATTGACAAGTAAACTATTTCATAGTGTCTGTATTACACAGCTTAAATGATCAGTATAAGGTGCAAATGTGGATGCAGAATACTGCCACTCCTATTTAAGTAAAAGATAGAAATTCTGAAGTGTTTCATATCCAAAAAAATCAATTTGTGGTGAGATTATTTTTAAGCAATTACCTTACACACAGGATCTTTGAAAATATAGTTGATTTTATCCTTCTCTAACATCACTGAGCTACTGGAGAGTTAGTTCCAAATGGGATGAGTCAAAATTTTTATACTATGGAACAGGTGCTTTTGAGATTTTGTAGGCTTTTTCCTTTCTGTTTCTTAATTCAGGGAATACTTCCACAAAAGATCTCTGTTGAGTTGAGTCATTTCATTGGGATTATCCACACGAATGATATTCCTGTGTGCAGACCTCCTTGTATGCTATATAAATGCTGTATAATTTATGTTCCAGATTTAATACCCCAAGCTCACCCAATTCCTGCATGAAGGTAAACCCCAATAATCCCAGAGACTATATTTTTTTAATTGAGTAGAGGCCACTTAAAAAAGAACTTTTAATTTAGATTTAATAACTCTATAAAAGATAAATCTAGTTGCCATGTAATAAACAGTAATTAATTAGTTAATATCAATTAAATACTAAAAATATTAATTTACATTTAACATCTAACTACTGTAATTTGCTATAGCTATCTTATTAAATGCTAATTAAATTCCTAAACATTCTTACAAGTTTAATGCATTAATAATAGGAACGTAAGTACACATTTACTGTATCTGCAGTTCTCAGTTCATTACATGGCAACTAGATTTATCTCTTTTACACTAATTAAATATACTAAGCAAACCTCAGTAACTTTTTTTTAACACATACCATAACTGTTTTATTAATTTCAAATTAAATGCCTATTTAAGGCTTCTAATCTACAGCTTCCCTAAACAGTTTCCTGCTACCAGAGCAAAGGTTACTGTGATGTTATAACTAAACTATGACATTTCTAGATGTTGGGTATGAGATTTATATTAGAAGCAAGCCTTTCCTTTCTGGTTTGCTATAGTTTAAACTTAATGACTGTTTATTAATCTGTTTTTTTGCTTTCCAGCACTGTCTTTTCTCACTCTGCCCTCTGTCAACATAATCTTGTTTCTTCTCTGTAAACACATTTTCTCTCCAGTTTTTTTAGCTGTATTTGCTGATTGTCCTCCTAGGTTATTATTTCACTAGTTTTGAAATTAAAGGAAAATGCTTCTATATGTAGGGCTATCTGTGTTTTATTAAAAATATCCCGGATACTTATAAAATCATATTAATCTGCAACAAAACCACTCAACATCACAGAAGTCTTAAGGAAATTAATATATATGCATCTGTAAGCAAAGAAATTTTGGTCAGGATGCCAGATGGAGTGCTATGAATATGTCAGAGTAACATCCATAATACGATTTCTTTGGGAGATTGGGGAAGACACTACAGTCACATGTATCAAATGATTTAGAATCATGGCTCTTTTCACATATGATGGAGGCTGTCATAAAGACAAGAAGCTGCTGCGCAGCAAGAAAAGCACATTAGCTATTAACCTTCCCCCAGCCGATCAACTTTGTTTTGCAATCTTTCCTCAGAACCATTAGAATACCCTGAAGAAATAACTTTCCAATTAAAAAGGATCTCAGAGAACAAAGCCATTTTATCTCTGACTCCTGGTGTTCTTTATTCCAATAATTTAAATTGGAATTGATTTTTCAATTTAGCCGTTGACTTGCTATGGACACACAGCTGAAAAGGCCGAATAGAATTGCTTGGCTGAAATATTTGTCTTTGTGATGCAGTCCTCATAAATTCACAGGAGCCAGCATTTTTTTTTCTTTTTATGCATTTTCTTTCTGCTGTTACTGCTTTAGACAACAGCTTTTTAGCTCAGCATGAGCAAACTGAGAAAGCAAGTCCAGTATGACCCCAAGGGTCTCATACACAGTTCTTCATAGATCCATTTAATTGTTATATCTCTGAGAAAAATGAATAGATCCAGTGTAGCCAAAGTGATAGCTATTTTTCAAAGCCTGCAAATGCGGTTTTGTGATTCTATTTCTTTAAAATAATAATAATAAAACCCCAACAAAATTCCAAATACCTACAGTTAATTTTACAGTGTTCAGTACAAATATGCTACTACGTAGCTCAGGTATATTTTCTCATTGGTCTGGTGGCAGACTCATCTAACACAATAATTGATTCACCTGTGCAACAGCTTTGAATTAAGCACTCCAGTTATTAAGGAACCCTTTTTAAAAAAACAACAAGGTCTGGTTCTGCCTGCAGTTTAGAGTATCTCAACACTTCACTTACTTGGAAAGGCAATTGTGTATGTTTGACTGAGGACTGAGTTGGGTCCTAACACTTAGAATTTTGTAACAGCAACATCTCACTTCTCAGTGTTTCATGAGTAACTTTTTGTGGACAAACATAGTTGGACAGCTGATGCTGTAAGTAGAAAGAAAAACTGGAGAGAGAATGGGAAGAGAGAGAGAGAACTTCATCTGAAGCTAAACTGCATCCAGGTGGTGGCCGCTCACTGGTGGTGTCCCCCAGGGATCAGTGCTGGGCCCAGTTCTGTTTAGTATCTTCAGAGATGGTTTAGATGAGGGATTTGAGTCCACAGTTAGCAAATTTGCAGATGACACTAAGTTGGGGGGGAGTGTGGATCAGCTGGAAGGCAGGAGGGCTCTGCAGAGGGACCTGGACAGCCTGGAGAGTTGGGCTGATTCCAATGGGATGAGCAGCCAGGTAGAAAGGGACCTGCGAGTTTGGATTGACAGGAAGCTGAACATGAGCCAACAGTGTGCCAGGTGGCCAAGAAGGCCAATGGCATCCTGGCCTGTATCAGGAACAGCGTGGCCAGCAGGTCCAAGGAAGTGCTTCTGCCCCTGTACTCAGGGCTGGTGAGGCCACACCTCGAGTACTGTGTCCAGTCCTGGGCCCCTCAGTTCAGGAAGGAGATTGAGGTCCTGGAGCAGGTCCAGAGAAGAGCAAGGAGGCTGTGAAGGGATCCAGCACAAGTCCTGTGAGGAAGGGCTGAGGCAGCTGGGGGTGTTCAGTCTGGAGAACAGGAGGCTCAGGGGAGACCTCATCATTCTACAACTCCCTGAAAGGAGGGTGTAGCCAGAGGGGGGTACCGGTAGCTACCAGTAAGACAAGAGGGCATGGACTTAAGCTCTGCCAGGGGAGGTTTAGGTTAGATATTAGGAAGAAATTCTTTAGAGAGAGGGTGATCAGGCATTGTAATGGGCTGCCCAGGGAGATGGTGGATTCTCTGTCCCTGGTGGTTTTTAAGAAGAGACTGGATGTGGCACTCAGTGCCATGGTCTGGTAACCACAGTGGTAGTGGATCAAGGGTCAGACTTGATGATCTCAGAGGTCCTTTCCAACCCAGATGATTCTGTGAACTGTTTGTTTTAATCTGTTGTGGGTGGGGTGGAGGTCATAAAGAAGTCTAAGGGGCAATTGCTAGCTATACCTTCATCTTTGTGACCCGTCATTTTTCTTTTCTTCTGTAGTGTATCTGTGAAGGATGTCAAGAAACAAATTCCTCTGTCCATTGACTTGATTCAAAGTGGTATTCCATGACTTCCACAGTGGACAGGGGTGTAATGTGCTTATCTCCCAGTGCAGAGAAGTCTCAGTCCAAAATCCATCCAAAACTGTTGATCTTCCACATGGATGTTCTGGAATGATTTCATCTTTCGAACTTTCTTTCTGTATATTTATTTATCTGTCCATTGAATCATCAGTCCATCCATCCATTAAGACAGTGATTATAATTTCCATTCTTAGATGAAACCGGTCATCTAGTGCTTCAAATATGCTAGCAACTTTAAGAAATGCAAGACAATAAATTAAGGAAAGAAAAAATGTTTTAATAAAGATTCTGCTTGAATTAAAAAAAAAAATAAAAAATTGTTGATTGTAGAAATAGGCTTGAATATGCACATAATAACATGAAAGGATCCAGATGGCCTAACAGATAGAATGTCTTGGCCACCATGGACATAAGTTGCTCCACACCTCTTTGCTTAAAGGCCACAGATAATTTTTTTAAAATACCCGCATTAAGCAGAAAAGCTGTAGCCACAACTGGAATTGCCAAGTTCATTTACTTTCTGCTTTACTCCAGGACCCTGATCCCTCCTCCCTACATGCTAATTTGCTCCAGCTGCATTCTGGAGCAAACAAGGAACTCTGTTAGTCAGGAAAACCAGTATGTAACAGATGATGTTTATTCCAGGGTCCATATCCTAAGAGAAGGATAAGTACCTCTTTGAGGAAATTATTTGGAAAATGAAATTACTATGTTAGCTGTTTAGAGTGAAGATTGAAATGGCAGTTTTTACAAATATATCAAGCTGTGAAGAGGAGAGAGGGAAAAAAATACCTAAGTGAATGAGAAATGGTGGGTCAAGAGTTAAACTATAACAAATAGCTAAGAAACAAAATTAAGCTGTTTGTTTAGTGACTTTACTAATCATCAGAAGTAAAAGACATTTCCTTTGTCTTCAAACATGAAAAAAATTGTATTTTAATTATTTTTAAACCAATTTTGATGAGTTTATAAACTGAATTGTGTATCACATTGTCTTACAAGAATATTACATCATATCCAAAAGTCCAGTTTAGTCCTGGATTTTCTCTTTCTGCTTTTATGTTAAAAGGCATGGGAATATACGATTGTTCCATAGTTGCTCGATGCCGTTAAATTCCAAATACATTCTGGAATGAGGCCCAGTCATATGCCAGATCTCCCCCAGCCTCCTCAGATTTTACTTTCTGTGTGAAGAAACCCCCGAATCATCAACCAGGCTGAAACAAAAGGGCAGTTTTGTTGGTCTGGTTGATCAGCAGGACAACCAGGACTTCAAATATTTTGCAGCTTGTATTAATCAGCAAAAACAAGTGCAGACTCCACAGTCAGTTGCCAGAAAAACTGAAAACTAAAATGGACTTCCACATACATACATACACATATACACAGAAGTATGTGTGTGTATATCTGTGAATAAATATATGTATCTGTATATACTTGCTTTATATTTTAAAATGTTTCCTTCCATGTTGCATGATATAGGTCATCTGTATAACAACTTGACAAAACAAGATAGGAAGCTATTTTGGTGATGTTTTATCAGTTGCTATGGGCAAAAGTTTGTCATGGTGCCCAACTAGGCTACTGATAACATGTTTTTCAGCTGCAGTACTACAGTACTTCCTGAAGTGTATTTGAAACTGATTTCTAGCCCTTACATACAGATGAAGGAACAGACTCTTTCAAAGAGAAGGAAATGCCTTTTATTTTTTTAAATGAGAAAAAAATGAATTAAATGATCAGCTGCTCATTCCCCAAAAGAATGAAGTTTAATTCTCCCTTCAGAATCACAGACATGCATTCCATTTATTGTATGTTGTATTCAAAACAGTCAAGGTACAGGAAAAATCAGTATTTCCATGTACAAGACAGTGCATTGGAATTGCTCTAGATTTGTTTGAGATCAGATTTGATCCTTTAATTTAGGGTCTTTTAAAATCCTCTGCTTACTTTGTTAATGTTATTAATTCATTACCAATTAAGTGATTTAGAATGTTAAAAAAAATTAAACTCGGTTTTACCTCTTTGTCTTAGGATGACATTGTCTGAGAGATGATTATCAGTCAGCCAGTCAGTTCCAGAAGCACATTTTCTTCCTTCCTTGTTAGAGTATTATTTTCTGTGAATTTTATCTTCTTATAAAAAGTGTGATAAGATTCTGAGATCCTACAACTGATGTATTTGGTCAGTAATATTTTGTTCTTTTTCTCCTTTTCTCCTCTATTTTTTCATCATGAGACTATTCTATCTTTCACTTATCTTTGGCACTTAGAGATGTTTCCCTTTTTACTGTTAAGAGAATCTAGGTTATAGGAAAGGTTATTTATAATCCATAACCATGACCACTTTCAGTAAATAAATTCTTCCTAATATCTAATCTAAACCTCTTCTGACACACCTTCAGACCATTTCCTCTGGTCCTGTCATTATTCACTTGGGAGAAAAGGTAAAACACCCACCTCCCTACAACCTCCTTTCAGGTAGTTTTAGGGGGCAATGAGATCTCCCCTCAGCCTCCTCTTCTCCAAACTAAACATACCAAGTTCCCTCAGCCTCTCCTTGTATGACTTGCTCTCTAAGCCCCTCACCAGCATGGTAGCTCTCCTCTGGACAAGTTCCAGCACCTCAGTGTCCTTTCTGAAGTGAGGGGCTAGAACTGAACACAGTATTTGAGGTGTGGTCTCACCTGTGGAAAGTACAGAGGCACGGTCACTTCTGTACACCAGATGGCCACACTATTCCTGATACAAGCCAGGATGCTGTTGGCTTTCTTGGACACCTGGGCACTCTGCTGCTTCTTGTTGAGCTGGCTGTCTACCAGGTCCTTTTCTGTGTGGAAGTTTTACAGCCACTCTTCCCTAAGCCTGTAGTGTTTCCTGGGGTTGTTGTGACCAAAATGCAGGACCCAAACTTGGCCTTATTGAACCTCATACAATTGGCCTTGGCCCATTGATCCAGGTCCCTCAGAAGAGCCTTCCTACCCTCAGCCAGATCAACACTGCCAACCAATTTAGTCTTGTCTGCAGACTTATTGAGGGTGCACTCAATTCCTTTTGTCCAGATCATTGATAAAGACATAAAACAATATTGAGATCATTCGATGACAGGCCTGTAGTTCCCCAGATCCTCCTTCCAGACCTTCTTGTAGATGAATGTCACATTAGCTACCCTCCAGTCATCTAGGACTTCCCCAGTCGACCAGGATTGTTGATAAATGATGGAGAGAGGTTCAGTGAGCTCCCCCTGCCCTCTCTCCTGGTACTTTTGGGTGAATCCCATCTGGTCACATAGACTTACTCATGTGCAGAAGCAGGTCATCAAGTACTACACTAGAACACCTCAAATGTCACCTATCTCTCAGTAACTGAATTAAAGACATTCAACCTGAAATACAGTCAGAACAAGTATGCATCTCTATTTCTGATTCGTTCGTTATCATATGCAACCCTAAGTAGAAGGTGAGAGAGTCAAATAGATATATAGCTGTAAGCAAGTGGGTGAACATCAAGAGGCATATTGGACAAATCTGACTGGAATAATACACTTGTGCTGAACACACTAGGAGCCTAACCCTAATCAAGACTTTGTTTGATTGTGAGCTTTACACTTGGATTAAGTTTCCACTATTTTTTCTTGAGTTTCATTGACTGAGATGGCAATAGACTTTTGTGCATTTTTGATATGTGAAATTTCTCTGAATTTCAGTTTCAAAGGTATTTTTGTGTTTCTGTTATATATGTTCACCATCAAGGTCAGCGAAAGAAAGCATATGTGCATAACATTCTCTTTGGTATAAATGAGAAGAAAATGTTACTGTGCTTATTGTAATAATTAAGCTCAAGGAAACACTTCTACTGTGAGTGACCAAGCACTGGCACATGTTGCCCAGGAAGGTTGTGGAGTCTCCATCTTTGGAGATATTCAAAAGCCATTTGGACATGTTCCTGGGCATCTGGCCCCACTTGAGCACAGGGTTTGAACCAGATGACATCCAGGGGACCTCTGGAAGTCCTGTACAACCTCAAACATCCTGGTTTTCTATGGTTACTTCTTTACTAATAGCCCCAGAATGTGTATGCTTGTTTATATGTACTCTGGAAAATGCTATATATTGTGAGGTTCACTTAATAAGAGATTGTAGTATGTTATAATATCTATAATTGAGTTTAGCAGAACCTTTCTGAATTCTTCATGTAAACCATGAATGAATGATTATTTTTTCACCCTTCAAGCTTTGTAGAGTTACTGCTCTATAGTCTAGTACATCTATTCATACATTTAAAACTGTTTCTGTAATGCTTAGATGTATACATCTATAAAATGTTTCTGTAATATATTTGCTGTGACAAATCACTCCAGGTGATTTTTATTTTCTAAAAGGATTGTTTTGGTGGCATTCTTTTGCAGTGCCTATTTGAATCTCAGTAAGGGTGTTTTGATAAAATTTTCACCACAGAACTTTTTTAGTGGATCAAAAAGTAGATGTGGGTGTGGGTGTGTGTGAGTGTGTAGGCAAAAGAGCTTCAAAACTTTATTGACTGAAATGAATTACTAATTGCCTGTGAAAAGTACAAAAGGTTTTCCGATTGGTGTTTTTAACATTCAATCTTTGCTCCAAAAGTATTTAGGGATCACTTATTAAAAAATCTAAAATTCGATTCATTATGTTAGCTTAAAAAAAAAAAAAAAAAAAAGTAAAAAAGGAAGATGAAGAAAGTAAAGAGAATTTCATGACCACGTTTAAAAATTATAAACCTTTCATTGTGTAGGAACACCAGAGCTGACTTGGTCTTAAAGCTGCTGAGATTTGTTGGGTATATCTAATCTTCTGAAAGGGGACTAGGGAGCAAGCAGTTAGCATCTGAGTAATTAAGTATTCTCCTTGTCTCTACTTTCTTCACACAAACCAAACACGTTACAGATGGGAACAGTTCTAAGCCATGTGGATGCAAGCCAGTTTGGACCACACAGTCCTGTGGTCAGCGATCACCCTCTTTTATTTAGCAGTGTCAATGAATTCAGCTCATCTCTTTGTGCAAAGAGAAGAGATATCATTTTATTTGCTCGATTAAATGTAGCCCAAAGGTTCCATCAGGAATTGGTACTTATTGAGCTCAAGTTTATTCTTTGGAGACGTAAAGATGACATCTCTGTCTGGATTGCCAGAGGTGTTACACATTTTTGCTGATGCTTATGTGCCTAAATGTAATTTATACCAAGGAACAGGAAAACTGAGTCCAAAATGGCTAAATTTCTTGACAGTTAAACCATAATTATACCAATTTTTAGAATATACACTGGTTGGAAAGCAAAGAATTTAGGAAGACTGGATGAAGGTGACATGAGGACACATTTCCTGAAATGAAGCCCATTCAGAAATGGGCTGTCTCTAAAATGAAACTACTGAAAAAATTGCCAAGCATGTTTTGTGATTTGGTGTATCAGAATGAATGGAGGCAGTAAGGGACCTTTCCAGTGTACTGAGAAAAAACAAGCTGCATAATGGCTTTAAAATAATTTTAGGAAACACTATCATAATAATTTTTTTTCTTTATCAGTGTTCAAAGCACTATTTTTATCATCAATAAAGGAATATTGTTTTCATATATTGTATGTTAACAAGAGATGAGTGAGGGAAGTGGAAGAAATAATCTGTTGATAGCCTTAGAATCACATTTTTAGACAGAGTCTATCATAATATTTTTAAACTGAGGTAGACATATATAGCAGAAACCAAGTTTATTCAGTTTATTTCAGCCCATTTTAAAGAACATATTTGTGCATAGATCTGGTATGGTTGAGTATTTGCTTACATGAGGCAAAAATCATGGTATGGCTCCCTGTTGCTCAACAAAACCCATTTTGAAGCACAAATTAAAATGCTGTACCACTAATGTTTGTGTGGAAAAGAAAAACTACTATCCTAACTACTGTAGGTTATGGGGGAAATTATTAGTTTTCTCATGCTGTTAGTCAGAAAATGTAAGAAATACTGTACTTATGTCTGGCACTTCTAAGCTCATAACATCTATTTGCTTTGCTTTGTCAAAACATATGAAAAATCATTAAAGTGTTTTAATAAATGTCTGGTTTTCTTGCTCATTCATCTTATAAATATTAATTAGCCATGGATCAGGCAATTAAAGTTTAATCAATTTGCACTAATTAGCACCACATACTTGCATAAAAAGATAAAACCAGCTCCTGCATCTGGCTGTTATTTGCAGTTTTTGTCAAGTGCTGATGAGTTTCATCTTGAAGAGAAGATTAAGAAGAAAAGAATAAAATAAGAAAGTAGTGTTAATTTTATTAAATCTTCAATCAAACCCTCTGTTCATAAGCTTCATGGGACAATACCAGGTAGAATTTCACTTTATAAAGAAGAGGACATGAGTGGGCAAAAATTTAGCATTTTCTGTGACCACACCCTTCCTAATTACAATTTTTAGGAAAAGATATCTCTGCTGTGCAAAAGCAAAGGTTCTATCCTATAAAAAAAACAATTGTATAAGCTGTATACCTGGAGCTGAACTCCCCAAACTTTCATAAAGAAAGTAAAGAAAGTAAAAGTAAATTCTAATTTTAAAATATTTCCAGCTGTTTGACATATTTGAGTAGAAAAAAAGACCCTAAAATGTAACCTGAAATTCACCTAGAACTTTTATGCTTTTGAAGATGAATTTCAGTGTTGAAATTATTCACGTTTCTAGTGGAATGAAACACCTGACAGTATTCTGCCAGAGGTTTGAACATAGGATGGAAGAACCTAGTCTAGCTCTACCAGCACTGCAATGAGTTGATAGGTAAATGGAAATATGTCGGACACTTGTGGTGAAAAAGGGATATGAAGGACTTCCTGCCCACTAGGAAAGATAATTATTTGGTAATACTCCCCTCAAATATTAGTTTTTGGTGGTTTTGTTACAATATTTATCACTTTATCTATATGTTTATCTACTCAGCAAAACTAGCAAAAGAAACAAATTATCAAAATCAAAACATGCACATACACACAAAAATAAATATTTCATTTCATTCAAGAGGTCCACTTCTCAGGTGTTTCACCTTTCCTGGGAAACATTGAGATAGAAAGCTCTAATCTACATTAGGAAATTATACAAGTATCATTCCTGGTTAAGAATCTTACGGTGTCCTTCACTATTACACTTTCACTTATTTTTAAAAGAGTCCCCTTTCTATGCATGCTAAGTCTCTTACATTGTGGTCCTTCTATGAATAGTTTCCATGTTACTAACTTGAAATCCAAAGCAGAAATGTTTACCCAAATAAATAGCTGGAGGTCTGTTGTCTAAGTGCTGTTAAATGAAATGGCAAACTGCACATTTGGTTTCTCAGGATATTATCTAAGTCACTGGTCTATGCTTCTGCTGGTCATGGCTTTAACATCATTCAACTTATGGGTTCCTACTAAGGGAACTTCTGAAAATCAGCATTCTACATCTCTGTATATGCCTTTTTTNGTAGGAACACCAGAGCTGACTTGGTCTTAAAGCTGCTGAGATTTGTTGGGTATATCTAATCTTCTGAAAGGGGACTAGGGAGCAAGCAGTTAGCATCTGAGTAATTAAGTATTCTCCTTGTCTCTACTTTCTTCACACAAACCAAACACGTTACAGATGGGAACAGTTCTAAGCCATGTGGATGCAAGCCAGTTTGGACCACACAGTCCTGTGGTCAGCGATCACCCTCTTTTATTTAGCAGTGTCAATGAATTCAGCTCATCTCTTTGTGCAAAGAGAAGAGATATCATTTTATTTGCTCGATTAAATGTAGCCCAAAGGTTCCATCAGGAATTGGTACTTATTGAGCTCAAGTTTATTCTTTGGAGACGTAAAGATGACATCTCTGTCTGGATTGCCAGAGGTGTTACACATTTTTGCTGATGCTTATGTGCCTAAATGTAATTTATACCAAGGAACAGGAAAACTGAGTCCAAAATGGCTAAATTTCTTGACAGTTAAACCATATCTAAACCAAATTTAGAATATTCATGCTGAAACTTTGGTGGGGAGAACAGTAATAATAAATCAGAATGATTAGTCATGACACAAAATTAAAGATTCTATATTTTTCCTATTTTATATTCTACCATAAACATAAATAGGGGAATCAAGAAGTTTAAAATCTTCCTCCTGCCACCTCAATTATATAATTTTTAGACTATAGACAGGTTGGAAAGAAAAGAATTTAGGAAGACTGGATGAAGGTGACATGAGGACACATTTCCTGAAATGAAGCCCAGTCAGAAATGGACTGTCTCTAAAATGAAACTACTGAAATAATTGCCAAGCATGTTTTGTGATTTGGTGTATCAGAATGAATGGAGGCAGTAAGGAACCTTTCCACTGTACTGAGAAAAAACAAGCTGCATAACGGCTTTAAAATAATTTTAGGAAACACTATCATATATAATTTTTTTTTCTTTATCAGTGTTCAAAGCACTGGTTTTATCATTAGTAAAGGAATATTGTTTTCATATATTGTATGTTAACAAGAGATGAGTGAGGGAAGTGGAAGAAATAATCTGTTGATAGCCTTAGAATCACATTTTTAGACAGGGGCTATCATAATATTTTTAAACTGAGGTAGACATATATAGCTGAAACCAAGTTTATTCAGTTTATTTCAGCCCATTTTAAAGAACATCTTTGTGCATAGATCTGATATGGTTGAGTATTTACTTCCGTGAGGCAAAAATCACGGTATGGCTCCCTGTTGCTCAACAAAACCCATTTTGAAGCACAAATTAAAATGCTGTACCACTAATGTTTCTGTGGAAAAGAAAAACTACTATCCTAACTACTGTAGGTTATGGGGGAAATTATTAGTTTTCTCATGCTGTTAGTCAGAAAATGTAAGAAATACTGTACTTATGTCTGGCACTTCTAAGCTCATAACATCTATTTGCTTTGCTTTGTCAAAACATATGAAAAATCATTAAAGTGTTTTAATAAATGTCTGGTTTTCTTGCTCATTCATCTTATAAATATTAATTAGCCATGGATCAGGCAATTAAAGTTTAATCAATTTGCACTAATTAGCACCACATACTTGCATAAAAAGATAAAACCAGCTCCTGCATCTGGCTGTTATTTGCAGTTTTTGTCAAGTGCTGATGAGTTTCATCTTGAAGAGAAGATTAAGAAGAAAAGAATAAAATAAGAAAGTAGTGTTAATTTTATTAAATCTTCAATCAAACCCTCTGTTCATAAGCTTCATGGGACAATACCAGGTAGAATTTCACTTTATAAAGTAGAGGACATGAGTGGGCAAAAATTTAGCATTTTCTGTGACCACACCCTTCCTAATTACAATTTTTAGGAAAAGATATCTCTGCTGTGCAAAAGCAAAGGTTCTATCCTATAAAAAAAACAATTGTATAAGCTGTATACCTGGAGCTGAACTCCCCAAACTTTCATAAAGAAAGTAAAGAAAGTAAAAGTAAATTCTAATTTTAAAATATTTCCAGCTGTTTGACATATTTGAGTAGAAAAAAAGACCCTAAAATGTAACCTGAAATTCACCTAGAACTTTTATGCTTTTGAAGATGAATTTCAGTGTTGAAATTATTCACGTTTCTAGTGGAATGAAACACCTGACAGTATTCTGCCAGAGGTTTGAACATAGGATGGAAGAACCTAGTCTAGCTCTACCAGCACTGCAATGAGTTGATAGGTAAATGGAAATATGTCGGACACTTGTGGTGAAAAAGGGATATGAAGGACTTCCTGCCCACTAGGAAAGATAATTATTTGGTAATACTCCCCTCAAATATTAGTTTTTGGTGGTTTTGTTACAATATTTATCACTTTATCTATATGTTTATCTACTCAGCAAAACTAGCAAAAGAAACAAATTATCAAAATCAAAACATGCACATACACACAAAAATAAATATTTCATTTCATTCAAGAGGTCCACTTCTCAGGTGTTTCACCTTTCCTGGGAAACATTGAGATAGAAAGCTCTAATCTACATTAGGAAATTATACAAGTATCATTCCTGGTTAAGAATCTTACGGTGTCCTTCACTATTACACTTTCACTTATTTTTAAAAGAGTCCCCTTTCTATGCATGCTAAGTCTCTTACATTGTGGTCCTTCTATGAATAGTTTCCATGTTACTAACTTGAAATCCAAAGCAGAAATGTTTACCCAAATAAATAGCTGGAGGTCTGTTGTCTAAGTGCTGTTAAATGAAATGGCAAACTGCACATTTGGTTTCTCAGGATATTATCTAAGTCAGGGTCTATGCTTCTGCTTGCTGGTCATGGCTTTAACATCATTAAACTTATGGGTTCCTACTAAGAGAACTTCTGAAAATCAGCATTCTACATCTCTGTATATGGCTTTTTTTTTTTTTTTTTTTTTTTTTTTTTTTCCATAGTTAAACACCACAGAGTATCATCCAAGGTTTTTATAATACAATTCTGTTTCTGGCTTCTGAATATGGTCAAATGAATTAAACTGCCAATCTACCAAAGTGATATTATTGAGTACTTCAGTATGACTATTCTGAGTTTTATTAACAAGGGAAAATAGAGTGTTTCATCCAGCCTATTTATGCCCTTGAAAAAAAATGTAGGGAAGAAAATATGTATTAAATCACAGATGGAAATTTACCTTAAGCTTGTCAGATAAAGCCACACTTTTGAAAGTGATTTAACACTGGGAAAAAAACCCCTAACCACTAACCAATCCATAGTATGAATCATAAAGAAGCTATGCACCATTTACATAGGGATTTTCATGTAGTTTATGCAAGAAGAGACTTCTGAACGGTTATTGATATTTTCCAAATAAAGGATGTATGAACCATTAAACTCCTCATTCCCTAGTGTACAAGCCATTGCTCTGTTAAACACTCCTTCACTACATAGGCTATAAAAGAAGCAGAGGCACTCAAAAAGGTGTCATCTTTCAGTTTTTGTTTAAACATCTGATACATTCGGCACACAAATCCACTTGGTTGCTGAAACTCCTGGTTGTTGTTACAAAATCTTTATTACAGGATAATGCACTGAGGATTTATTGGTTTAGACTGTAGAAAGACTGTGCTTGACATGGTCTCTGTCCTGAAGACTTTTACATTGTATCTGCAATTGGGGAAAATATCCATGTTCAATAAGTTATATTTTTAAAAATACTTAATATAAATGAATGTAATGTAAGCATTTTCCTAATTTGGGGGCTAAAGTTAAAAAGTCATTACCAGGAAAAATTTCTAGAGATGAAGCATGTTGTCTAAGAGATTTCACCTATGAGGTACCATATATACACTGAATGATGAATTCCACTGAAACCAGAAAACTAAGCTCATTGGAGCAGGCTACAGTGAATCATAGTGGGTTTGGGAAGAAGCTAAGAACTATTGAGAATTTGCAAATAACACATGCACCTGTGAAAAATAGATATACATTTCCTAAGTTATTAGAGAACTCAAGTGTGTATTAAAGCTCATTATTCAAGGAGTAACCCACAGCCTCAAATTAAGACTAGGGACATAAGCACACTTAGGTCCTTGTTTTCTTGTCTTTACACAGAAGGTATTCAAGGGTCTGTGAGTAAATCAGCAGAGGAACTTACCATGTAGTAAGAGCTAGGATCTCCTTTATATTATCTTTTTATGGCCTGGCTGGATGGGACATAGGAAGAAATTCAACTCATCAACAGATATTCCTGACTCTTCACAGCCAATTTGGACTTTACATAACATTTGCAAGAAAACCTCCAAAAATTGTGTTTAAAATTGGCAGTAGGTTTGCTACTTCATAAGCTTTGGAGACATGTCTTTGTTTTCATATTTTTGCTTCCTGAACCAGCACTGAGCAAGGCCAAGACTACTACATGAATAATGCAAAGTAAATGAAAATAAAATAAAATAAAAATCTTTTCCAGGTGGAGTATTTCTTAAATATCTATTTCTTTCATATCTTTTGTAACACAAAGCTTAAAAATCATTTAATAAAATATGATTCTATGGGTGGAGCTGCATTAAAAAAAAAAATCAAAAATTGAAGTATTACTTTCTCTATTCACATAACAATTTGATTAACAATAAATTGATTGATGGGCTGGGGCCAATTGCATGAGATTCATCAAGGCCAAGTGTCAGTTCCTGCCACTGGGACACAACAACCCCAAGCAGTGCTTCAGATGTGGGGGAGAGTGGCTGGAAAGTTGCCCAGAGATAAAGGACCTGAGGGTGCTGGTTGACAGCCAGCTGAATGTGAGCCAGCAGTGTGCCCTGGGGGCCAGGAAGGTCAACAGCATCCTGGCTTGTATTAGAAACAGTGTATCCCTGAGGCACAGGAAAGAGATTTTGCTCCTGCACTCAGCAGTGGTGAGATTGGACTTTGAATACTGAGTTCAGTTTGGGGTTTCTCACTACAGGAAAGGCATTAAGGTGCTGGTACATGTTTAAAGAAGGACAACAAAGCTGGTGAAGAGTCTAGAGGACTGGCTAGGTGTGTTTAGCCTGGAGAAAAGGAGGTTCGTGGGAAACCTTACTGCTCTCTACAGCTACCCACAAAGATGATGTAGGGAGGTGGTAGTTGATCTCTTCTCCCCAGTAACAAGCAACAGGACAAGAAGAAATGGTCTCAATTGTGCCAGGGGAAATTGAGAGTGGATATTATGAAAAATTTCTTCACCCATAAGATTTGTCAAGCACTGGAACAGTCTTCCCAGAGAAGTGGTGGAGTCACCATCCCTGGAGGTCTTTAAAAGACATGTAGGTATAGATGTGGCACTTCAAGGACATGGTTTGGTGGTGGACTTGGCAGTGTGCCAGGTTTACAATTGGACTGGATCATCTGAAAGATCTTTTACAACCAAAATTATTCTATGATTTTAAAATATCTAAATTTTTCCTGAGCTACCTTTTGCTCAGGTAACAAGATTCCAAACAACCTTGGACCTTGACTCAGGTGGTCTTCCAAACAGCTTACACTGGGGACTATGAGACACTGTTAGAAGTTATTCACTAAATGTCAGATTTCTTTCTGCTAGAGGTGGTTTACTCAAATGAGTGTTTTCAATGACCTCCATGTGAGTAGCTGCTACTCACCATCATTCAGCAGTTACTATCTGATAGTTCAGCACAAATGCTACAGATGATATGAAGATAAGTACCCACCCAGTCTTTCTACCTTTGATCAAGATCAAAGTATACTTTTAGAGGCTGGTGCTATGTTAGACTATACCACCTACTTTACTATTCCAATTTGCTATTCTGTTTTTCTTTTGAGTGCATAAAATTGAGTTGCTTTTGTATTGACAGGCATTGCACTGGGAATATCAATTTGGAATTTTGTTATCATTTTAAGTCTGTGTTCATTCTTTGTAAAAGCACATAAAGATACAGTGATTTCCTACTTAATCTTGATATGTGCCTTGAGAAAGTGAAATGAGCACTCAGACAAATGAGTTACTTCTGGAAGCCTTATTCGCTACCTGAGAGACAACAAAGAATTGTGTTGCCTCTTTTGAGTAGGCAGTAAATATCCTATGTCTCATGTGTTTTGCAACAACAATGGGTGCTGGGGATTGAAGGAAAAGAAAGTGGTGCATAGCATCTTTCTGCCACTGGCAGGAATGTGACTTCCAGAGTCAATAGCATCCTTTGTCTGATTATTTATTATGAGGTGAAGTGCTTTGTACTGTAGAAATTGGAGAGATACATGGAAGATTCCTTCAAGATATGTGTGATAACACAGGTAATCATGCACGCCACCACTTCATAACTATTAGATAAATTTATTTATTAAGTTCTAATTTTAAAAACTTTAAATGTAAAAGTACCTGTGGTGTTTTAAGTGTAAATTTTGTGCAGAAATCAATGTTGCATGACTAATGAATACTATGCTTTAAAGGACTTGTATTCTAAAGACAACAGATGGCTCAGAATAAAACAGAGGTTGGTACAGAAAACAGCTAATGGGTGCTCATTGTAGCTGGAATGTGTTCATTCGTTCTGGAATTGTGGGAGGGAAGTTTGTGTGCAGGAAAGGTACGAAGGAAGCTGCTAAGAGTCACACTGGATTGAACAGACGGAGAATAAAGTGTAGAGGTAGAGTCTGAAGCCAAAGACTTATCATTATGACTGAAGGAGAGTCATAGCCAATTTTAGTCTACATAACACAAGAGCTAAAAATGAGTTTTCTGAAGTATTTTATCTGAGCTTTCTTAAGTGTCATAACACTTTCATCTCTTGACTTTCATATAGTCCTCTCCTTCTAATTATTTCCTCCTACCACTTACTCACTGCAAAAGTATTCCACTAGGCACAGAGGAGTTTTCATTGACAAAATATAGAAATCCTCCTGTGATGAGGCATTCCATAAAAATTTTTGTTTTAAAATGGAATTCTGAAAAGAAAAGAAAACAAAACAAACATTGTAGTTTAGTTTTGTTGTAGAGTTAAAACATCAATTAGATGACTATTTGGCATTTACAGGTTGGAACACTAGGTTTACTTTTTAGATAGAACTCTCATCCCTAAATTTTCCATGTAGATTTATTATCCTTGCTAAAGTTAAACCTGTCCTATCCCTGCCTCCTTACAGAAGGTATTGAAGCAATGGCTATATTTGCATGTGACAAGAAAAGAACTACCCACAAGGAATAGAGCTCTACTACAACTAAGCTACTGTTCTAGGTATGATAGAGCTGATGCAGCTTGAAGCTCAAACACAGAATAACTTTCAGCATGTATTCGATCTGCTTAAACTTTGCTGGACTTTGGATTTCAGTAGTAAAGGAAAGAGGATGCTGAAATGCCAAAGCCAGGAAAATATCTTTGTAAGATTGTTTCCAGTGTCTTAAAAACATAATACATTTTGTCTTTAAATTTGTCTTATTAAGGAGGATTCTACAGGAGGAATTAATGCCTAACCTGGAAGTTGCACAAGGCGTTCTATATAACACAGACAGATTGTCCAGAGAAATAGGATTTTTTTCAGAACTCTCTGCATGATGCTATGGCAAAATAACATCTGAGAAAAACAGATGGCCATGCCTCTTCAGTCTTGTATTTCTATATATGAGTTTATAAAAATAAGAACTATAGATGAATTAACTAGAAATGTTTCCTATTTTATCTTGAACAGTGGATAAAATAAAGTCTGTAGAGTAAAATCATTATGACAGCCTGTGATTCCCTGTAGAAAAATGAATGTGCTAAATAGAAGACAGCTTTTCTTTCCCCTCTTGTGTTCATTTTCCCTCCCCCAACCCATGATATCTTGAAATCTTTTCTGCATAGTGGCACAGCTTCAACAGGAGGGGTGGAATACATTTCCTTCCCTCCCACCTGCCCTCTGTCCCAAATGATTAGAGCACTTTTCAACAAAGTGGGAGATGTGGGTGTCCCTCCCTGCCTTATATACACTCAGAATACATTAAGTATGAAATTGCCTCTCAGGGGAAGTGATGGAAATGCCACTTGTTCATTTTTAAACTGGATTTGAAAAAAGCTTTATAGAAAAAAATCTTCTGTAGCAAGGGAGAGATTACATGACCTTCTTGAGAAAGATTTTATTTTCTCATTTCTAATATCTCTGATACTACAGTTTACTCCCTTCCAATCTGTCAGCTTTTTCCTTAACGTTGTGTTTTAGAAGATTTATTCAAAATGCGTGTGAGAAAACTAACTGAAGATCTTCAAAGCAGACAGAATATAGCTTGGTTTCATCAGCTGTTTGAACCTGAATTACTGTAATGACTAGTGGAATTATTTTCTTTTAAATGAGCAAATCTGACACGAACTTCAAAGGGGAAGTAAATACATGTAATAAAGAGGCCATTTTCCTTCTCCTAAATGATTTATTTTATCCCCAGAAACACCAACAAATGTTCAAAGTTCTAGATATTTAAATAGGTACCAAGATGTCTGAAGCTGTAATCCTTGCTCTGCCAGTTCACTGAAAAATTGCTGACCTTATAAAAACCTACATTCCTTTTCACTTTGATAACAGCTTTTGCTTCATCAGTCCACAATATGTATTACAACAGTGAATCCATGCAGGATCAACTAATTGCCAGTACATGCATTTAAACGTAAGTACCCTAGAATTCTTATCACACAACCATACATACACAGTTTTATTTTTAGCAGGAATTTAAAAGTTTTTGTTCTCTTTAATTATTTTGTGTTATAAACCTTCTTCTAACAGTTACATTTCACCAGTTAGTGCTTTATGAAGCATGATGGAATCTAACCAGCAACTAATATAGGAGCTGCAGTTCACCCTTAGTACACAATCTTAAAGCCCATTAACATTTGTGGGAATTATATGTGCAACGTGCAGGGAGGATATAACCTTAAGCAAGCAAATACTGAATATACTGTATATGTTTGATCTGACTAATGCAGTTTAGATTTTTCACAGCAGTGTGTTATATCAACTGAAGTTTGTTAGACAGCAGGGAGACTAATAAAAAGAGGGATCGTATAAATAAGCTGAAACAAAGAAATGAACAAAGACCTTCTGCATTAACTAGGACATAATCTACAGATGTTTCTCAGTTGGTAGAAAACAGATTTCCACACAGCAGTTGCATACAACACAAATGTTTGCACAGAATCCAGCTGGACTAATATATAAAGCCATCTCAAGATTAGAAGCTTTAGAGAAGAGTCCCTAGCTGGCTGAAAAGAAGATGGGTGACTGAAGTTGCTATTCAAATCTCCTAAGCAATAGATCAGTTTAAATTGTCAGTTCCATGAAGGGTAGAAACAAAAATTCCTTTTAGCTGTGCCATCTATGACTATTTCTAACTTTCTGTTCAGAACTTTTGAAAAGTTGGCAACATAATGAAAAAACTTAGGCTGTTGTTATTTTCCAATTTTGATTTGCAGACTAAAATGTTCATTTGTGTCTGTTAAACCTCACATATGTAGTCTTTCAGCTGTCTTCCAGCTTCCAGTTATCTGTGGACTTGACCAAACTTATTTTAACCTTGAAAACATAGGAAACTGATTGAAACACAGAGGTCAGTAGGTGATGTATGAATCCTAAAATGAAAGAGATCTATTCTGAAAAAGTGAACGTGAGTGAAAATGAAAGAATGAACACCAAAATATTTTGGTTTGTGCTTTCCCTAGTAATTTTCAGCAAGATTCTCAATTTGAAAAGTATTTTGAAGCAATACTCTCCATTTCTTTTTTCTAACTAATAGTTCTGGATTCTAAGAAGTTAAAATAAACAAAATCTGCAATACTGTTTTTCTGTTAAGATCCCCTAAAAGACGCTTCTAGTAAAAGTAACATCTTTTGTTTTGAATGCATTTCCAAAAGCTTAGGAACAAGCTTTTGGAACAAATGTAATTCTGGATCTTTCAGCAGGAAGTGCCTTACTTTTATATGCTTATCATTGGTCAAATAAGAATGAGAGGTTTTCCAGGCACAGGGCCATGAAAATCATGTACACAAAGTTTGTTTTATAAAGGGTATGCATCCTGCCTAACCCGGTTGTCTTGGTTTCTGTCTATGTTCCCTATTAATTTACCTCTAGAAAGAAAAGAATTTCAGCTACTTTAGGTACCCATGTTAAAAGAGGATGATTTACCTTCTGAAATGGCCTGTTCTTTTATCATAGAGGGTTCCTTGCTTAGAATTAACACCTGATGTTGTGATGGATACACTCAGAGAAGAATCCACTGTCAGCATTCTGCACTAACCGTACTGCGAGTTTGTCATGGTGTCAAGATGAGGAGAGTTAATCCACCTCAGAGCACTTCTGAAATTCCACATTTCTTTTGCAACACTTTTAAAACATGCTGTAATAATAAAGTGGCCAACAGCACCATGCTGAGCTAGCAACATTCAGGGAACTGTTATCTGATGACAGTTATGAAGTTTGAAAGAAGATGAGGTCATTGTTATCTATGTCATATGAAAACACTTCCTGACTGCGTTTTTCTGTTTTGAAATAATAGGTGTCCTCTTATCATAGCCATAAAAATTTCGTTCCTTATTATATTCTTATTTTTCACTATCAAGAATATTTCAAAAAAGAGGAAAATAATCTGTTTTTTTCCTTGTAAGAATTGGTTACCTTCAGCATCTCTACTCAGGTTTTTTAGGTTACTTAATTTTCTGTATCACTACCATTGTATCTTGCTTGCATAATTACACCTGGGCTTCTGTGTACCTCTTTTCCAAGTTCTATTTATACTTCTTTAAGGTTTAACAGGGTTTTAACACTTTGTGAGTTGCCTGCATAATTTTTCATTATTGTACACTGTTCAAAAAATTCTTGATGGAACTAATCACAGCCATTCAGCTCCTATGTTTTGTTCTGTGGTATCTTCTTTGTCTTTTCATATGTTTTTCTTTCTCTAGCAATTAAGCTGACTTTACAGCAGTGGTTTTTTGTTTTTTACTATTAGGCTCTTGCTCATGTGTGTTTATCGGCTCAGAAAATCTCTTCTTTTTTGTTGTGCAGTTGAGCTTTTTTGACTTGTGCAATTCATTCTTGACATATTGTAAAAACCTTTTCCTTTGATTTCCTTCTTTCTGCCAGTTTCTTCTTTCTTTTTAAAGGATAGAAGGCAACAATTACTATTGCCTTTAAAAATGCAGCTTGTAAAATCATTTAACTTCCTTGAACTTCCTTGAAATTCCTTATTTTTATGTGTTATTGCCAGGCAAATTTTAAAAGATCTGTCCATGAGGTACCTTGAGGCCAGTATTTTAATGCTAATTGAACTGCAGGTAGTAGTATGTGATTGCCTTTTTGCATGTGTGAATGTGTGTCAAATTTGTATCTGAGAGCCTGGTAGCAAGAATGCCAATGAACAGCATCTGCTGTTAATATAGCAAATGCTGCACTATTTTTTTTCAACCACAGAGATATCATTTTCATCCTGCCAAGTGACAATATATATCCAGGCTAATGCTTGTAATGGGGAATGCTTTATGTTGTTGTCCTGTGCCCTTATCATACTTTGAATATCTAGCTAATCAGCAGTTGCTCAATAACTCAAGTGTTTTAAGAGTGGTTCCTTAATTTATGCAGATGGCAAAACTTCGGTAATTTGTATACTGCCAACATGTATCATGGTGAATAATGCATATGATGTATTAATCAACATGTTTTACGTTTTAGGAAAACCTTTAAAGTTTTACACAATTTAAAATGTGTGAAAGCTCTCTGCAGTGGATTTCAAAGGGTAATAAATTTGGTGCAGTGGCCCAACCGGTAGAATCAGACATAACTTCTGCTTTTAAATCCAACTGCTTCAAGTTAACTGCTAATTTAGCTAACTTATATTGCAGAAGTGTCATATGAAGATAGAAGGAATAGAAGGCCAACTGATTTACAGGTTTGTCTGTGGGCACCCCATGGTTCTTCAGCTTTGGCTCTTTTCTGCTGAATGACTCCATACTAGATATCGTGCATCAGACCGTGTATTCACGGGTCCAGAGGGGCACTGCAGTTCTCCTTTGCCCAAATGCTCCTTGGTTGCTGCAGAAGGTCATAATGCTCAAGGCAATATATTTGATTGGTCTACAGTTTTGGTGCTTGCAAATTAGTTCTCTGAACCTTGGTGATAGTTGATGCTCTGTGCCCTGATGCAAACATTGCTTGAGCTGGTGGCCACACTTTGGATTGAGTTCAGTTTTTATGTTATGACATTAAAAGACATCAGAGTCTCCCTTTCTGAACTGAGGCAACTTTTTTTGTGTCTGGTTTCAATCAGGGATTTATAGGAAACTTAGTGTAATCAAGGGAGGGGCCAGTCAGTACTCCCACCTCTGAATTTTTGAGGCCAAATCAGGAAATGAAAACAGCCAAGGTATGGGATTTATCAGGTGATGGGCAATGCTGTTTCACTCTTCACTGTGTTTCCTGACATGGCTTTGCACCACTCCAACTAGCATTTTCTTCCACAGGCACAGCTAGTAAATAACATGTCAGAATGATAGCTCCCATTGTGTATACAGTAAATCTGGGATAGGATGCAGCCAGGAGACACCCAAAAAGAGTAGAAGAATTTAGATTAAAAGACTCTACCATGGAGTCTACTGACTAAATTAACTTTGTTCTTCTGCTCTACTGTAAGTGGCTTCATGGAAGTAAAACAAGGCAGAGAGATCTAGAGGAGGACTTTGTCATGCAGGGCTCATGCTACTGGAAAAGTAGAGGAAAACTGCAGCTTTCTGAAAAAAAAAAAAAAAAGAAAAAGAAAAAAAGAGAGAACTCTGAGATGCAGTTCTCTGAGACTGGTTTCTCATTCCTATTATTTCATACACTGACGGAGGCCTTGAAACTGCCAGTTTCAATATCTGATTGTGTTTCTGATATTCTGGCTATAAAATGGTACTTCCCAAGAAAAATATCATCCATCATGCACTACTAGCAAATGACTCATTCCAAGAGAGCAGAATTGTTCAATGATGAGAGCTTCTCCTTGTTCTGAGTTGCCTCAATGTAACACCTCCTCAAGGTGTCAAGTCCCTGCTACAAAAGTGGATCCTTCAGTTCAGCAGAAAGATTCCAGTTATAACTGGAGTTCACAACCAGGCCTCTACTCACACATCCAGCCCCCCCTTCATTATGGGATAAGGAGGAGAAAATCCTAAAAGGCTCGTTAATGGAGATAAGGATAGGAAGGTGTTCACTCCGCAGTTTGGTAATGGGCAAAACCAGACTCAACTTGCAGAAAAAAAAAATAATAGTTTAATCTATCAGGAGAAAGAAGAAACATGACCAGATCTTAAACCCTTCCCCCACCAGTGTACAGTGTACAGACTAGAAAACTACAGAAAAAGAAACTCACATATGCTACATATCTAGAATAAAAATAGCCATTTACATCTTTTAATCCTAGACTGCACTAAGTCACTGGAAGAAGTAGTGACTTAGTTACCTTGCTGTAAGTTCTAAGAAATGGATGAACACTGTTCATGGTCATGGTTTTGATGAATGTAGAAGAAATTCAACATTAGAAGTCTTTTCACTAAGATGGTTTAAATTACAGATAAATGTTAGCTGGATGTTTAACAACAGAGGTACATTTTCAAAGAATAGACAATAAATACGTAAGGTCTAGTACAATTCCATCTGATCTGAGCTTGAGAGGGGGAACTTAAAAGTAACAACACTGGAATAGGTTGTGTAATTGACTGTATTTGGGTCCTGTTCATTACAGAAATCTTTTTTTCATATGTAGGTAGGAGACTTTTTGGATGAAAGTGTGATTTCCACTGGATACGTTGTCAATGGCATTCCATGTCTGTCAAGAACTGGTAGAAAATTCCAGGTATTTTGGTTTTGGATTGTCAACCTACTTGCATGACTGGATGAGGTTTCTTTTTTCCTTAGTAATGTGTAAAAGCTTAGTATTTTTTGTTCACTAAATAATAGCTGTTTATCTTGCCACAAATACACAAGCCCAAGTGTATCTCCTTTCTAAGGGAAGAACAAAAACTTGGTTTTAGGACCCATCAGGTATGTTCCTCAAACTGTTGCTGGAGGTACCTATTCACTCATGTGCATTTATACTTCCAGAATAGCTATGAAATTTGCCTACAGTCTGGTCCTCCTAAACCAGAAGTGGAAACCTTTTCCAAAGAGGTGTAAGGAAGAAGCATGCACCATAACCCTCCCATTTCAAAGGGCACTACTCACTGTGTCACAGCACTGGTGTTCCTTCAACCTTGTGATTATTTCTATGGGATGTGAAATGTTTTAACAAAAGAAAGCATTGAACGTTGCATTTAAGACAGCCTGAAAGCAGTGGTACAGTTTCCTCCTTGCAGATCAGGTGACAAACCGTGTCACTGAGCTCCATTTACTTTCTAATTTGGTTCATATAATGGGATCTTAAGAGTTACACTTCTTAGAAAATTCTGTTCTTAATGCTAACAATATAAATGTTTTCTTCAGAGCAATAGGAGCACATGTTGAAATTTAAAAGAAGGAAAGCTTTACATTCCCAAAATTGTGGGAAGAAGTCACAGGGGATGCTTAAGATAATGTTATTGGAATCTGTCAGGGGACACAAATTAAAACAAAGAATAAGGGGAAGAAATTCAGCATTTTAGTAGAAGTGGTCAGTTTATGATTTGAAATGTAAACTATAACATCTTAAAACTTTTGGAAAATATTTGCATTGAGTTTTTTTGGCGAATTTACATTTAAAAGCCCTGGAATGCAATCACACAAGACAAAATCAGATTTCATAGACATTAGGGAAGCTTATGCCACTCACATCTGTTGGACAAACCTGAAAGGTCCTAATAGGAGTGAGAAAATATTACAGATCTTTCTCCATACATGTACCCAAACTATGCCTACTTAGAGGGGAATGAAGTGTTCTATCCCAAACTGACCATTGTTAAAATTAGACTGACGTTATATATTTCACTTTGCAGACAAAAATGCTTTAAGAATAAAATTCATATATGTATCAAGCATCTAATATTGTCTAATCCTATACAACCTGATGAGTAACTTGATTATCAGCAAAACAATCTGAAATTCATGGCCCCCAGTCAGATAACAAAAGCCAACAAAAGCAGCTTTCTGTGAATTTACCCTCAGACAATTAGCAGATAAATGTTCTATCTTGTTAAAATCTGTCTTCAAAACATTTTGATTCAAGCATTCTTTGATTAACCTTCAATTGTTTGAATTTCAGCTGGAGTTAAGAACCATGAAAAGGAACTGGGTTGAACATACTTGGTTTTAGAGAATACTCTACTACAATTACTTTTTATAAAAATAATCATTCTCTCTATGCAAAGAAACTTATGAGATAAAGTGTTTTCCTCTTGAAATTTCTTCAGAAAAAAAAAAAAAAAAAGAAAATCAAAGAAAAAAAAAATCTACTTTCTATGGTTGAAATAATGTCTTTAATATTGGTACCAAAATAGCAAAATGCAGTAATTACATCATTATTTTGTCAGTCTCTGTCAATCTACTGTAAGAAAATATTCTATCTCTCACCCTTTATCCAGGTCTTAACACCTTCAAAATGTTGTTATCTCTATTGTCTTAGAGTGAATGCATTTTAAGTCAGGGATGTCATCGACTTGTCTGCAAAGTGCCTGCATATTTATGGGCTATATTAGTAAATCAATTAAACTAACTTTATATCTTTTGTAGCTCTTAGTTTCAATTATAACACATTTACTTTGGCAAAGCAGACTACCTGGATTACACATAGTTTTCATATCTACTTCATATACTAAACCTTTTTATTGACCCTAACTAAACAAAAATTAGTCAAAACTCACACACCAAAAGAGCAAAAAAGTTATTTTTCCTGTGCAGGCCTAGTACTGGACAGCAATCTGCCTAGTTTATACTCTTAAGTCTTTGGATCTGAGCCCATATTAGTAAATTAAACAGGCCAGACAACTTTTTCTGGACAGTGAAATGCAGTTGTCTGTACTGTTGAGTTATAATACTCCCTTTTGTGTTTTTTGGTTTGTTGCAAAAAGCACTTGCAAATAATTCCCAATGACAGTTTGTGAAAGGGACAATCCCCAAAAGACAATATGAATATAGCTTCTGGTTTTGGAGGGCATGAGTTTATTAGAATGGATGCAGTACTAAAAATGACACCCAAGGAATGAACCCATTAATTTGTTCACAAGTATAGACACAGTCTTGGATGGTGATCAAAATGCCAAGTAATTTCTATGAGTTAATATATTTTTTATTCTAAAAACTTGAGAAAGCTTTGGAACTATTAAAGATTCAAGAATCTTAGTTTGGGTCCACCTCTGCATAGACATGTGATGGCGATTTGTCACAAAGTCCCTCTCTTTTTTTTTCTCCCCAGAAACAATCTATGAGAAGAAAATCCCAAATAACATTTTTTTCTGCACAAACTAGTCTTCATTTTTTCTCCAATTAATATAATAACTAAATATTTATGAAAAAGTTGTGTTTTGTGTGCTACCACAAAAATAGCCAGAAATAGAAGAGTGACCATATGCCCTTTAGGACATCTAAATATGTATCTTTCTTCATATTTTCATTCAACGAAAAATCAAAGGACATGCAGCTAGTGTGTTTTTAGGTAATCCAAGATGCACAGTTAATTCCAGGATCACAGCTTAAATGGTGGTAGGTCTTCAGAGTCTGCAGCTGATCCTGGAGAACTGACCAGATAATGAATTTAAAAATTGATTCATTCTCTCTGCAAATTTAGAAGGACAGTCTCATCATCAGGAGGAGTTCTTTACAGGTCTGTCTGACATTATTTTTTTCCTTGGAAAAAATATCAATAACCAAAGACTAAGATGTGAGAAATACATGTAGAAAATATATGGACAAAAGACCTAGAGAGGATTTTATACCTTTATAGTGACAAGTAATTTTTTCTGGTATATATTTCAAATAGCTCAGATTATTGGAGGAACACTGTATGCAGTGTTATGCAGTAAACTGAGAAGATATGAGTAGTTCAACTAACTGAACTAATTTCTTTGTTTTGCACTAATATAAGGCTCTGGATATTGAAATACATGTGCAAACTACCTACTAAATAGAAACACAGTCAGGTTTAAATAGAGTAATATTAACAAAGATATTTAACATTATTCGGTATGTAGAGACGAATTTCAAGAAGCCTTCTCTCATAAGTTTGCACTTCTGCATAATTGTACCTGGAGGTATTTTGCAACAAAAATGTATTTAGGTAAGCGGAGAAATTCAGATACATAATATCTACAGCTCTATGATTCCCACTGCAGAAATCTCCATAATTATAGAGATTATAGAGATTGCACACTAATACTAATTCTCCACTAAAACTGATGCAATTAAAAGATAGCAATAGTTCTAAATTAAAACCTCAAATTTGCATTTGAAAGATAACAATTAGATTAGTCAATAAAACTTTGTGAAGTAAAAATGTAATCTTTATTTTCTTCCCATGGAAAAACAAAGGAAATAAAGAAGAGAAGAGAAAGAGTGAGGGAACAATGTAATTATTTACAGTGTAGCTTTGTTCTGCTAGTCATTGCAACATTTCAGTTCTGGATTTTGGGAACATCTGTTCACACATGTAATATGTATATCTACATTGCCATAAAAGATAGATGCTAAGTTAGTCTTCCAAACTGCTGCTGCTTGTATTGTTGAGTTTGTCAGTTTAAGGAACCTTCTGGGTGCACATCAGCCAACAGTGTTGGAGGAGGGAGAGGGGGGAAATGGCAAAGCTGACCTTTCAGCACTGTACAGTATTGGGATCAAAGTTCACTTTGAATTCCCTGTATAGGTGCCAATATTGATTTTCTGAGGTGTTGGAAAGCAAAGTTATGAAAACTTCTGTGAGAAAGAATTCAGCACTAAAAAAAGGGTTGAATTGGACATAAAAAATACCTTAGAGGAAAACCTGCAGGAGAAGCTTTGGTAGAGTTTGTAGGATGCAAATGCTAGAGCTGTATTTTTGTAAATGAAGCATGGAGGGTTAGGAATTTGATGCATGTGTTTGTTCTCCAAGCAACAGGGATATTTAAGCATTTGTGGCCTAATGTCTGATCCAAGAAAATCCATTGCAATTTTATTTAGTTATCGCCTGCTGTGTAGATACCTTGTTACAAATGCAAGGATCATAGGGGGTGTTCTGGGTATATGTATTTTTTCCCCTCATTGCTTCAAATGTAGAGGAAATAGCTCTCTCCTTAAAACTTAATGAGTCAAGGTGAATTCAAAACAGATGTTTTCTTGTTTTATTCCCACTTACAAATTGCAACTCCACTTGCTGCATAGAATGCCCTAGCTATAATGACCAGCTAGTGTTCACTCAAACATCCATGGGTCAGGCTCCAAGCTAAATGTTTATTTTTCTAACTGTTTTATAGTAGAGTTTGGTTAAAAGACTTGGCACAGTGCATTTCACTTTAATTTTAAGCTTGACAGCAGTGCTGGCCTCAGAGTGGGTATGTGTGTAATTTACTTGCTGTGCTACTGGAAGTCTATGGAAGATTAATGAATGGTAAAGCTCTGTGGCAGTTGTGAAGAGATTCAGGATAGTGCAAACCAGTTACCATCTGTTCAAAATGTCTCTTACAGCTCTTCTAAGGAAAACCATTATCAGCAGGAGATAAAGGCATACAATAGTTTTAAATATTAATATTTTTCTGATGTCAGTGGGAAGCTCTGTTTCTGTACTTACCTTGTTGGGGCAGCAAGTGGCTCATGTGCATGTATATACACATGCTTATCTTTATGTTTATGTGATGTATGTTTAACTCTGTATTTTAAAAACAACCAAAAATGTCAATACAACACAAAGCAAACCAAAACACTAGACTCAATACTCATTGAAAAAGATTTTGATTTACATATCTCTTGTGCTTTAGATTGAATAGTCATGAAGAAGAGCTTACGTCATCTCTCTAAGACCACCAAACATTTAATATTGTCATATAATTGAAGAGTAGTTTTTCTAATTAAAAAAAAAATTACGTTCTGTGATATGTAGAATTTCAGGGTGTTTTAATCCTTCACACAAGTGCATGATCACATTTGATCCCAAAGAATACAAAATGAAGGAATAGTGTAATAAAGCTCATAACCACATGTTAAAAACTTTAACTTTTCTTTCAGATTACTGGAAGTTCCCTCCCATCAGTTTCCGTGTCTTAGCTGTGAATTGTAGCTAACCAAGTAAAAACCAGCTTCCCAAACACCAATTAGCTCTTAGTTTTTGAACTACAGCCTTGTTACAGTCCTTTTTCTTGCAGCAGTTAGGATGGATTTAGTTTCTGTTTCTGAGTGCTATCAGTTTATCCTCAGCTCTATGCTTAACTTTCAGAGACTCTCCAAATCACACTCATGCATTTTATTAGGTTGATGGTTCAGATGGCAAACCTCTAAGGGAAGATTTAGGACTGTACTGAAATAACTTTATAAATGTGTTTTTAGAGCTGTTTCTTCCTTGTGCGGATCTAATCCTTGGAGTTTTATGTGAAATCACATGATTAAATAAACAGACTTTTTCAGTGTCTGAAGTACCACCCATCTTCTGTACAACAACTGTGGAACTGAAATGGTGGATTCAGAGCTCCTGCTATCAGAAACTAGAGAATGAAAGGAGTCTAAGGGACACCTTCCATCTCTTCTGTTGAAGCCAGAAGGCAAGAGAATTGTATTAAGAAAAGAGAAAGCAACTGGAAAATAGCCATAGCTCAGAAGTTTTTATTTCGGTAGGAAAGAACATTTGTAAATTATTTTCCTGTTAATTCTTCACTTTTATTCAGCAGCTGTCTAATATTTAAAAGAATGTACATTTGAGGGAGCAGTGATTTGTGTATCTAATATATTCCAAATTTAAATATATTATCCATATATACAATTAATATTTATATTTATATTTGTATTTATATTTATTTTTATATTTAATTATATCTATATTTATACCTATATATTTTATTTTTTACTTTTATATTTATGTTCATAGTCATATTTATATTTACATATATATTTATAGTTCTATTTCTATTTCTATTTTTATATATATAAAAACTCTGTGTTTGCAATACTTTAGGCTGAATAGAATGCAACTGTGATCCTCAAGGAATGGTTTACCACTCCTGGTTTTGCTGACTGTGTATTAATCAGTAACCCATCCAAAAAAAAAAAAAAAAAAAAAAAGCATTGTTCACTTTTTGGCCTTGAATCACTGGCTTCAGCTAGCTTACTTCAAATGCATGTGCCTAAGTGTCCTTGATGGAAATAAAATTACAAAGGAATATAAAGATAGGGACAATAGGTCAGTGTGACCCAGGATTTTCTCCCAGGTTGATAGGGAAAGAGTACAGGAGCAATGAAAATACTTTCCTGGTTTGCCCTCCCAGCTTACACAAATGAATGGCTTTGGGATTTCTCAAACTTAAGTATGAAGTCAGTCATGACATTTTGAATAGTCCCAGTTGGACTTATCTTCCATGAACTTGTTGAGTTCCTTTTTGAACTCATTTAAACATCTGGCCTTCAGAACATCCTGTGGCATTGCATTCCCTACTTTAATTACTCATTGTATGAAAAGAACAACTTTTTGAGAAATCGTGCGTCTTTTCCCAAAAGGAAATCCCTTGTAAAAGAGGAAATTTCATAGGAAGAGGTAATATTTTTTATCAGGTCTATAACCTAGTTGGAAAAATAAGACTTCTGTGGTTCTGGAGCCCAGTCTTTTTGTTTGTTTGTTTACTTCTTTCCAAATATATTGTCTGCTTAAATTATCTTTTCCATAAACCCTGTCCTGCATTTTCACTTAGACCATTGATTACGTTTAAAAACAATGCAACCGTGATTCCCATCAAGAGATACTTGAAAATACTATGTTTCTGATGTGTATGTCCTGGGATTTCAACAGATGAATAGAAATTGGTCTCCTATTCCCTGGAGATTCCTAATGTTAAAATGGCTTCATCATCTGCCAATATTTACACAAACTTAAATGAGGTGTATGTTTCAAATAGCAGCTTTTTATTAATAAGATAAATTTAATTTTCATTCTTCTTTTGGTTCTATCTTTTGTCTTGATCCTGGGCTTCCATTATCTCTTACAGAACAATTCCCATTGCAATATTATCAGCAAAGGCCACATGGTGTTTTGTAACCAAGCTCACTCCAGAGCCATTCGTTCGCTTATAAGTAGGCCTGATTTAGCCCTGATCTTTGGGAAGGTATGAGAAGTGTAATCAAATGCATTTTGTAAACATCAGCTGTTTAATCCTGTTCTGCATATTTTGGTCAGAAGATTTTGCTAATAAGGAAACCTTTCTTAGTGACTAAAACTGGAAAGCACAGATCGGAAACCAGCAGCAGAACAGTTCAGCCACACAGTCCATTATTTACTAAAGGAAACGTTATTTAATGAGATTTCCTTGACACTGGTGTTCTTCTATTACAGTCAGGACTGCTAATGTACCAATAAGACTGAAGTAATATTGCTGCCAGCATTCTTCCTTAAAGAATGCATTTTTGTTATGCCCCGTTAAGTATTTAACAGGTTCGCATTGTACACAAATCCTTACAACACAGTTTAGTTTTTCATATGAAATAAATCAGCCTTCAGATATCAAATGTGGCTCCTTTCAATGAATATGCATTTTTTCTTCCAAATGTCAATATTAATGGAGATAGAGGTGAATGGGTGGCTTTAATAGTTTTCCTTTGCTGCCCTTTAGGAAAAAGCTTTTAGCTATGGAGTAATACAACGTAACACCTTACTTTCTCCAAGTTATAATCCTCTCAGCCTAGGCAATTAGGGAAGCTAGCACAGATGAATGCAACGCATAGAATGCTGCTTATACAACCTCAGATCTAATTGTTGTGTGGGCAATTAGGAGCTGTGGCATCTTTAATTTATTTAGTTATCTACAGAATTTTAGCTTTTCTATTATTGCTAGTTCTGAAATTGAACACAGAGAATATTGTGCTGGGCATGTAACAATGAGAACTCATGCAGAACTGTCTTGAGGAAAAGAAATATTTTAATTTTGTGTAATAATGTAACTCTAGATGTGGCATAAATTCTACACTGAAGTCTGTTTTAACAGAGTTTATGAAGTATTTCCACTTAATTAGGTGAGTTCAATTTAATCTCAAGAATATTATAGAGGCATCATGGTCTGATGGTTAAAGAATTAAAGTAGTATGGTGTGTTACCAAATGCTGTTCTTCTATCCCTTCATGCTAGGATCTTTGAGAAATACTGAGACTCATTAAACAAGTGACATAGAGTACGAGTACCTAATTTATATTAAATACATAAATATGCAAGTGAAATGTATTGTTAGGAACAGTGAGCAGAGCTGACCATTTAGTTGCCATAGAATATAAAGGGAAAACAAAACCAAAGCAACACAAACCCAAAAAACAACGTGGACTTGTTCTCTACCTCTATTCCTCTCCCAGTAACTTTTAATCTCTTTGCTGCATGGTTTATCTACCCTACCGAAGGAAGCGAAAATGGCTACATCCGGTATAGCACAATGGTAAATTCATTTTCATGGAAACAAGAAAAATTAATTTTGAACACTAGGAGAAGATGAAGACGTTAACTCATTACTCCACTTTACAGGAAGGCTCTTAGCTTATACTATTTCTAGTGATGTGTTTTGTATTAACAGAGACCCCCAAGAGTAAAAGTTCAAGAAAGTCACAAACACTTTGAAAATACATGTACAAGAAAATACCTGAGGCCACAAAGGTATAATGACAGATCACATGTGGTCATAAAAGAAAGAATATTTTAGAGATGGGTAGACATCGCTTTAGGATGTAATAAAAAGATAACACCCCCCCCTTCCTAATATTTGCATTGAATCTTGTCAAACATACAAGAGATCAGACATATTAATTGAAATCTGTCACAGCTTCTACTTACATGGGAAAAACAGAAGCAGAGAACAATTGCTAAAGTATCATTTCTCTCATTTAAAGGACACTATGCCTGTTCTGTATCACTGTTTATATGCAGCAGGTCCCTCGCTCCCCTTCAGGATGAAGTACCTCTCTTCCAATTGCTATTTTTATGTTTCACCTAATCAGTAGAGATGAACAAGGGCCTATGCTAAAACATGTGCTCTTTGTTTTATCTAGTAGTAGCTCTTGCTTAAGTTATCTGCCCATGAAGTGAATTGTGGGCATGTCTCCTACAGCTTTCTTCCTCTGACTAGACTGACAAATAGTGTTTTAGATTTTGCAATTTTTTAGACAGCCTGTATTTTCTTGAATAATTCCTCAGCTCCCAAACTGAGTATTTAACTATAGTTTTTTTTTTCATCCTGAAATTAGATTTGAAGAAAGAATTCTGGATAATGTCAATATTTAAGTAGCTCCCTCCTAGGTGGCTAGATCTTTGACTAGCAAAACATTTTCCTCACTTAGAAGATTCATTTATTTTCCACTTTCTTCTGGGGATAGGCATCAATGTTCTTTCCTTGAGAGTCTGGCATTTCAGAGGAAAGGAAAAGGAAAAGGAAAGGTGAGTGGCAACACTTTCCCTGAACTTTTTCTAGCAACCAATGGGTAAGAGATGTACTGGGAAAGATTGAATTCTTTGCTTCAGTGACTCTTTACGTGTCCCATATTGCACATGTGGGAATGAGAAATGCCTGCCCCAGAAATACCTGTAGCCTGGCTTTGATTGTGTTCATCTGGGACATGGTCATACGTCTCATCTTGTAGAGAAGAGGCTTAGGCTGAGGTTGCTGTTTTGTCAAAGCATCCTAAACTTATATGGGCAAGGAAAGTGTTCAGGAATGACCTGCCCCCAGTATTGTCTTGGGGAAGGGGGGAAGTCATTAAGTCTGAGCATGTCTGTCAGTTCAGATTTGGTGCATGAGCTTTTGAACAATGCTAAAACGTAACTATGAAACTGAGCATTCCAATCTGTCAGGAGATAGGTGCTGCTGAAAATGCCTAGGCATTTATGGGGTTACAGATATAAATATCGTGATATATATCAGCTAAATGATAGGGAACCAGTGTTTCTACCTAAGATGAAAGAGTGTTTATTAACTTACATCCACCAGGAGCTAGTCTCTCTGCAACAAAGAAATCTATTTGGAGCAGACCAAAGCACACATAAAGTAAAATCCAAGAATTTATTCTGAGTGATCAAGATCCTGTGTGGAAGTTTATTTCCTGTTTGCCTACTTTACATTATGTGACTGTAGACATACATTCTGACCTTAGGGATTTATGACTGTGGAGCAAATGTATTTGATTTAGCTATCTATCTTCACTCCTTTTGATTTTTTTCTAACACACTGTCAAATATACATATAGTAGTGTGCTGGCCATTAACATCAACTGCAGCACAGGAGAGAACAGAATGATTCTGAGGTTAAGATAGCTGACCAATAACATTGTGGGAAATATGTCTATCATGTTATGTCCAGATATCTATTCACAGGCGTTTATAATCGGTTATTCTTCATTTTCTTGGAGGCAGTTTCCAAAATGCTTATTGACTCTGAAGTCAATGGGAGATCTTTTTGAATATTTAGGATGGGTTTTGTGATTCTGTGGTTCACCTCCACTAACTTCCTGTGTAATCTCAAGCCATTTTGGTGTCTAACGTAGGGTAGATTTAATTTATTCCATTAAATCCAAAGTGTTCTGACAATCAGGTCCTTGTTATCTCCTTTTGGGCAACCAAAATAAACATATCCCTTTGCATCATCAATCTTTGCTTGTTAGATAGAGTTGCTCATTTGTAAAATGAAGACAATAACAACCCTTCATTCCTCCAGTAAAAGTTAAAAAGTACTTCTGGCATCTCTCAACTTTTAAGTGCCTCTCTATGTAACCTTAGCATTCATCCAAGATTGTGTTCTGTGTAATAACTTGGTTAAAATGCAGCTTTTGCTACCTTAACAAGGATCTTAGAGCCAACCTTCTGCTGCTTGATCTCTGTCTCCTAGAGATTTGTTGGCAATTTCAAACTGTCCACAGTTCATCTCATAAGTAAAATAAATTCATCTCATAAGTTCATCTCTCAAAGTAAAAAACAGAGTAGAAAGAAATAAAAAAATTCAAAGACTTGTAGCAGACTTGAATCTTTGCTCTGTGTGTGTATCATCTCCCCAGAGAATACTTCCTGGATTTTTTAAACCTGTCTTGAGCTGCTATAAGCTTCTGCTCATTATGACATTAATTTTTTTATTTTTTTTTCCCCAGAGCTTAGAGATAAAGATTCAGATATTCTTTTTGTTTCATAAATTTGTTTTTTGCATATTGACTAAGAGTTTTTTAATTACCTGACGGAATAACCTTGCTCTGACATAATACCTGTTCCATGTGATTTTGATCCATTCTTGCGTATGTCTCTGTCTTCTTTTTGAGGCGATTCATGTCAAAGTGCACTACTGTCGCTGTTAGGGGGAATCCATTATTTGAGGTTGTATCTTTTTCATATTTGAGAGCATGGAGAATATAAAGAGGCAACATATTCAATGTAATAGCAATAATGGCCCTGCTGAATACGATAATATTTTGTGATTGTTACATGTTAGACAGGTACTTGAACACAGGCGACCTATTCATACCAAAAAGCCCCCGTATCTGCTATAATGTTACAGCTTTTCACACTCCCCCTGCTGAGTTTCTAATGCAAGCTATCACAGTGTGTGGTCCCCACTGCTGTAAACATGAATTCCTTTCTCATGGTGACTTTGTATCTCCTACACTGATTATAATGATTCTCTGTCAGCTCAAAGCTGTCAACATGCTCCTGAAAGGACTGCTAGTGGCAGCAAGAAATGGGAAAAAAAAAAAAAAAAAAAAAAAAAAAAAAAAGCAAGAGGAATAAGAAAAGGTCTTGGATAGCTAAAAAGAATGAGTAAAAAAAGAGTGACCAGAAAATCAGAATAAGTTCAACTATCTCTTACTACTTAGTTTCATAGTTTCATGTAAATGAGCATATACTGACAAATTTATATATTCTGCTTTCTTTCAGTTTCTTTTATTTTTTAAAATAATCTGAATAACTTAACAAAGGGAGTAAACTTTTCCCCTCCATTTCATAAAATTCAGAGACATAAAGATGCATAATCATAATCACACAGTCCATGTCTTTCATCAGTTTCTGTCCTTGCCAGTACCAATTATTTCCACCCAGACCCATGTAATAGCAGAAGTGAAGCAGGTCTGTTTCCTTCTTTTAGAAAACTTACCCAAAGTTAGTATCACTTAACCATATGCATCATTTGACAACAGCTAAGTACTGGCAAGGATGCCACATTTTTTTCACACAAGAGGACACCTTATTACAAGAAAGAAAATAATAATGTCATTAAGTTACTCTGTATATCCTTCATCAGTCACAGAAGGAAGCAATACTGCATGTGGTGGCTTAAATCTTCTTCAGTGATTTGACAGATTCCAACTGAGTAAAAGAATCCACATGTTTAGCTCTGTTTAGTGGACCTGGGCTCAACTTCAAGAACTTGGAGTTGTGGTACGAGCTCATGTGCTTGCATGCCTTTCACACAAGCCCCATTATGTCATTGAGTTGTTGTGAGAGTCTAGTCTCACTGATGTGACATTGTCTCAAAAGAACAATTTTAAAGTGAATAGCCCTGGCTAGGGTGAAGGACCTGACCTGTCCAGAGCTTATCAGGGGGTGACAGTTAGGAAGAGATAAGAGCTTCTGGGTGGCTACTACTCCCCTTTCTGAGGGCCAGCCTGCAATGCTGGGACATCCCTCCAGGCACAATTACCCTGACCAGGGTGGACGAAGCCACCTTGACTGTACTTACCTGGCTGAGGTGGATGAAATGGAGTGGTGCCTGGAAAGAGATAAGAACTGATGGGTGGGTGGGGGACTGCACCCTTCTGTGGGAGCTCCCCTCCAGGCAGCCTGTCTGCAATGGCTCTGATGCCAATGACCCTGGCCTCTGTGGCAGCTGACTGACAGCTGAACAAAAGGAACTCAGGGGTATATATGGCTGTCCATGATGTGGCTGTTTTGGTTGTCTCTTGACCCATCTCTGTCTTGCATTGGACCCTGTTCAGGATCAGCGCCATCTTGAAGAAACTCACTGGAGAGCTGGGCCCCTGGTGGTGACTCTCCCTCTTTCTCTCTCATTCTTTCTTCCCACTTCCTTACCTTTTTTTCTCTCCACTTTTCTCTCTCTCTCTCGTATCTTCTTTTCCTCTCTCCCTCTTTTGCCTGGCTCTACAATTTTCCCTGTGTCAATTGTCAAATAAAGTCTGCTTGCACCCGACCCTTCTACAGTTGGACTTCATTTCACAGATACAAAACAAAAAATAAATTTTAATGTTACCTCGGACAGTAACAGTTGTGCTATAACTGTTTCATGAGAAAGAAGCAATCTGTTCATTTTTATGAGATAGAGGCAGTGCTGTCATCTAAAATACAAGGGATTCCAGGGAATCCAAGAGTAGGCAGACTTGTTCTCAAAGCATTAATTTATCTAATAAAATTAAAAAAATGTAAACCGTAGTAGTGTTTTTACTACAAACCTGTGACATTCTGCTATGGAAAGTTCTTAATCTGCTGGCCACTCCAGAACCAAACTTTAGACATTTTATAGCATATCCAAGGCTTCAGAGCAAGACAGTTATATTCTAGCAACAGTTAATGTCTACTTTCATTAATTACAGCAGGGATGGGAAGTAGACATCTGATCCACTATTAGCTGAACAAAGTAAGTGATCAATGACTGTTAATTGCACAAATAGAAACCAATACCCTGGATGCCCTCCCATAAGGTACCAACTGGAGAAAATTTTTTTACTGCTGCTTTCTTCACCCCAATCATACTCGTAGGCAAAGCAAGCACAAGACTGATGTTCAATAGGCTAAATTTAATGCTACTCAGTGGTAATCAGGGCCTTCAGATACAACACTAATAGTAACGTCGAGAACTATTATATTTTCAGATTTATGTGAAATGATTGAAATGCTATTTGCTATCATTTTTGTAAAAGCTTCATCCAGTTGTTTATGCAGTATGTCGATATTGATTCTACATAGTAAAGTGCTTATAGCAGGAGCCTAGTGGCTAGTACATCTAACATCTCCAGTGCCAGGAGCAAGTGAGTTATGCCAAGTGTTAGTGGCAGCTTGCCAAGCCATCCAGTGCAGTTCATCTTTGCTATGCTAGCTTGCTTTTTACTGTTGTTGTGGGTTTTTTTAATCACTTGCATTTCTTCTGAATATTTTTTTTTCCTTTACGTAGCATAGTATGCAAGGAAAACAAAAGCAGATAGAGGTATTTTTTGAAGGCTCTTTATCAGTGAGGAAAAGACATGTCTAGTAAAGGTACCACTTAGAGTCATCAGATGCTGTTATACGTTATGAGTGCTGTGTCATTTAGCAAAGCATTGCTTGGTGGGTGCAGCAGCTGGTATATATGATTTTCTGTATCACCTGCAAAAATATCCCATACCATATAATCAACCACCTGGATAAAAAAGATGGGTAGCAAAAAACTGTTTATTATTCAGCAGCACCCATATTTTTCCTAAAGTTGTGAGTCCCTAAGCAGAATTTGATAGTACAAACATGTCTAAAGGATAAGGTTTGTTAAAGCTGTTCTGTTCAATAAAGCATATATTGCCTGCTGTTGAGATGGTATTGAGCAGATTTGCTTGATTTCTAGTGAAGATGTTTGGGTAATTTTCTGGTACAAATGAAGTAAAATTATGTAATTAAAATGTTCATAGAAAAAAAAAAAAAGAAAGTAAAAAAAAGAAAATAAGAGAAAAAGAGCATTCAACCAGCCACCACCATTTTTCTGTAACAGATTGTAAACTACAAAACATACAAATGGAACCTCAGTGATGAATTGGTATGATTAGTAGTGTCACAATTAGTCATTTGCTTAGAAAGATTCTGTCCAGTGGCAAAATTTCAAACAACTGTTTTAACAACTTCTGATTAACAAGCTGCTCTCTAATATTCACAAGAGATATCTAGGATTGTCATTGCTCAGCCAGCTCCTGCCTCACAGTCCCCACTGCTAACACTTTCCTTGTGGCCACCAGGATTTATTTTCATGAAGCTATAGCAGCCTAGTCCTGCTGAAAAGCTGGTACTTGGTCTTCAGCACCAAATCCAACACACCTATGTAATAGTAATCTTTGTGTGGACATTCACACCTTCAGTCAAATAAATAAGTTTTTATCCAGTGCAGGGAAAGACTTATAACTTGGAGATGATTAATTTAATTTCTGTTTCGTCAAATGTGCTACTAACTAATCCTTTGAGAAGTAGAGGAAATCTGAAAGTTCATATAAAACAGCAACAGAAGACTAAGTAAATTTTGCAGTCTAATAAATGAACAGACTAATCAACTGGAACAGAGGAGAAATATCTGAAAAGACCATGTATTACTATGTATTCTGTGATAATATGGCATTATGGTTAGGTTCTCAAGTTAATCTGAAATTTATATCTAGAAGAAGAACATGGGTTAGACCTGCATTAACCATATCTGTACAAAATCATAATGGAAAAATTGAAGGTCTCATATGAGAAACAAATATTTCTCAAGTAGTGCCTCTCAGTTCAAGTATTGTGACTTGCTTAGATATCTTTATTCCTTTAGTGGCATGCCATTAGAATAATATATTTGTATGGGCTACAAGCCATCAGGAGACTAAGATGTGGGATAACACTAAACGTTAGGTATAATGGAGAGGAAAAACATAAAATACCTACTGTCATCCCACACTTAGGAATAATAGTTCATTCTTTTAAAGAAGTAATATTTCTATGTGCTTGATTTGAGAATGCTTAAAAGATTATTTTCTAAAAGTCCTTGTTTAGCAGTCAGTGTAGAATGAAGCCCTACATAAAGTCTTTAAAGCCAGATTTTTACACACTTAGGAACTTAGAACAAGATCTACCATAGCAGATCAAGAAATAGGAAAAACAAAAAACCAAACCAACCAAACAAAACCAGAAAAAACCCCTAAACCTCCCCAAAGAACCCAGTCTTAACCATTAAACCTGATTTGTTACTAACCTCACATATCCTCCTTCTATACCTTCAAAGAGAGGTAGGTTTTTCAAGGTTGTCAGCTCAATATCTTAACCCAGTGAAAAAAAGTCTTTTAAGGATCTCAAAAAAAATTTAAAATAAAACAATGTGAATAGTGCTAAAACACTAATTAAGTCTGTTTTACAATTATGTTAATGAAACTACAAAGCAAATGCAAATCTAGAAGTCTCCAGAAATTCTAACTGTTGTGGTGTAGCACCATGCCTGGTAGTCCCACAGCAATACTTCCACAGCCCCTAGGAGAATACCATATTAGTAGTTCACAAATATGCATTAAATTAATCTGTTTGATCAGTAAGTGTTTTCTATTTTTCATCAAACAGGGATTTATTTTGAACTTTATTCCATGGGATTCAAAAAGCTGAGAAGTAACGCTACCATTTGAGTCACAGAAGTGAAGTGAGTAAAATCCTGTCACCATTTGTAATGCTAATATCTTTCTTCAGGTCTCCTGCTATCAGTCAGCAAGATTCTCTTCATTTTAAGTAAGATATAAGTACACTTATAAGTAGTGCTATTTCAGCCCACTAGAAGTCTAAGAGGTCCCACTACAGCAGTATAACAGTCACAAGACTAGTGATGCAGCACTTTAGGAGTGCTTTTCCTGCCTAATCATATTATAAACATATTCATAGTAGTCCCATGGAGGTCCGAGACGGCTTTTGTAGTAGGGTACTTATGCAGTACAAATGAAGCTCACTTTGTCACTAAGGAGAGGCTTTTTAACATTTTCTTTGGCACATGGGACGCCTGTTACTACAAGTTTTCCATTATGTTTTTCCATACACAAACACCAACCATATACTTTGTCAGATTGACCTTTGTTTGATATTAATTGAACAACAAAACAAACAAGAACAAAGGCAAGCATCCGTGAGAAAGCATGAGAGTGTGTATGTCTTTGCATTTTACTGAACACAAGCAGAACTAAAACAGCAGCAATCTCTGAGTAGAGAGGGAACGTTCTTTTCATGTAAAAGCAAAGTGAGCAAACCAGATGATTTCTTATGCATCTTATAAATGCCTCAATTAAACTCCGGTTACATTCATTTAAATGGTTGTCTGCATCTGTATTAAACCTGACTTATCTTTATTCATTTACAGGCTCAAGAGCTCAATTTCTCTAAGGAAATAAGTTTGTTTTGAACAGAGAGAAAGAACTGATGATCTCTATACATCAGGTCCAAGACTCCTTTTTCCTTCTGTCCCTTCCAATATCTGGTGGGGACCTACAAGAAAGCTGGGGTAGGGATTTTTACATGGGTGTGCAGAGAGAAGACAAGGGCAAATGGTTTAAAACTTGAAGAGGGGAGATTTAAGTTAGATATTAGGAAGAAACTCCATTTGAGGGCAGTGAGACACTGGCACAGGTTGCCCAAGGAAGTTGCGGCTGCCCCCTCCCTGGAAGTGTTCAAGCCCAGGCTGGATGGGGCCTTGAGCAACCTGGTCTAGTGGAAAGTGTCCCTGCCCATGCTGGGGGGTTGGAACTTGATCTTTAAGGTCCTCTCCAACCAAGACATTCTATGATTCTATGATTCATCCTTTCACTTAGGTAACATAAAACTTGACTTTAAATGGTCTTGGGTGTGGGAAATGCAGAAAGGACTCACTGGGATACTCAGAAGTTCATCAGGATATTAAGTGCCAAAATTCTGCTGGAACAGGTCTCCTTCAAACATCCAGCCTCCTAAGTGCTTTTAGAAAAGTTATTAATTGCTTATTTAGGTACTTGACAAGGTGAAAAGGGGGCTTTTACTTTTTCAAGTGAGCTCTCTAACATTCTAATTCTTGTTAAATATAAGATGTTATTAAAGGTTCCTTGCCACCTTTTGCAGAAGTAGTGGCTAGTCCTTGGATACATCTCATGACTTCTTTGTTAACTATAGGTTACATATTGCCCATTAATTTCTACTATGATGCAGTGGTTGCATTTACATGAACTTTCAAATGTCTACCTTCTTTTAGAATTAAGTATTTTTCATATCTTTAATAAGTTTCTAACTATACATTTTATACGGTATGTGTGTATATACTAAGAATAATAAAAGAGCAGTGCATAAACTAGAATGAAAGAAATAATTAACATAAAAACCTAATACTGGTATTTATTCAGGTAGGGTTGCCCAGGATGGGGGTTGATGCAGGGAGATTTGGACTGAACCCCCTTGCTTTCCCCCCTTGCCCTTACCCCCTTGCCCAATACCCCTGCTCCTCCTCTAATCTCTTTCAACAACCCATGCGGTGAGATTAAGTTCGGGAATTCTCTGCGCGGTACTCAGGAGTAAGGTTATTACTCAGGAGGCTTTTATAAAACACAACTTTACTTAAAAGTGAGTGAGATTACAAAGCAGGTGAGATTACAACTAGCAGAATTATAAAGGAAGGTACTTCTGAAGCAATGGATTACAATTTAGCAAAACTTAAGAATGTTGTCAACAGAACAGGTTACAACAAACAAAACTTAACAAAGCAACAGGTAGTAGAACTTAACAAAGTTGGAAACTGTGTCACCCTCATGTGCCGAGATAAGGTTAGAAACAGAGAGAGGTAAAGATAAATATAAAGAAGAGATAGAGAATATTTCACCACCCTTGGATCCAGTGATGATCTTGCTAGGAAGTTCAGGTCCTTGGATGGCGGGCGTGCATCCAGCATTCAAGTGTGCCTCTTTTATGCCACCTGACCCCACCACTTCAGGGGGGGCTTTGGCATATCTTGCAAAGCCAGGTGTTCACTTGGACCCCTCCAGATGGGATGACACAGCAATAACCCTTATTTCTGTGCATGTGCCCTCTCCAGTGGCTTTACCTGGGGCACACAGATGTCACTCTGCCTCCGCAGGGTGCAGCTTGCCTGCCCCTGTCCCCTGTTGAATAAGGACAGTGTCCTGCCTGTCAGGGTGGCCATCAAACAGAGCTCCCCTTGCCAGGCCAGTGTTCAGCTTATCGGGATGGCCACTAAAGGAGGGGCTGCTCCTGTGAGAATATCAGGGTGGTTACCCAAATGGGGGTCTCTCCTTGAGAGAACAGAGTCTTATTGAATGAGGCCTCCACCAGAGCACAGTGCCCACTTTGCCAGGGCGGCTGTTTTGAGACAAATATTCTCTTTGGGATTCTACAAATGTTAAGGCAGATAGCAGAGACACATTTCAATTTTGCCCTCAATTTTTTCCATTCAAGTAACCAAACCTGTGACATTGGGTTTTGACATGTACCATAGCATGAAAACCATTGCAGGTTTCAAATTAAGTAATTGAAGTAGGAAAATGGACATATTTTCACATGCTAATTATTGCAGGATCTTCACAGTATTTCCCACATTGGGGGTGTGAAAGTCAATGCTATTTAAAACAAAAACAAACAAACACACACACAAACAAAAAAAAAGAGCATGCAACGAGTTCTTTTCTGGTATCTATCTACTACAGCATTCCTTTCTAGGAGTGCAATGATTTCTTCTTTGTTACTAGAAATCTGAAGATGGAATAGGAAGGTAGGAGTTAGTGTGATTTAGTTTTATGGGCTCTTTTTCAATGACTTCTCTTATGTGCATATATCACAGTAAAATATTTTTTGAATACTTATTGGTTGTTGTCATGTAATTATTTTTTTGAATATGCAGTAACGACATGAATTTATCCTGCTGTGAAACCTTTCAGTACTTGAAAGAATACTTGTGGGAGTGTCACAATGCTACTGAATAAAGGTTGAAAGAATCATAGAAGTTACAAAAGAAAAAGGCATATTGTTCACTCCTCCTTTCCTTTTTTATGTAGTCAGTCCGGCTGGATTTCCTCTGTCCCCCCAGACAGATTCTATAGTAGCATTTTTTCCATTAAATAAAAAAAAATCACCCAAGTCCCTTATTTTTCTAATATTTCCTTTAGATCCCTCTGAGTGAAAGGACAAAAGGAGTAACTGGTGTAATGTGTCAGAACTAATGTCCAAGATCATGGATCAGAAAGAGGATGTTTAGGGAATGAGTGTGGGAAAGAAGCTATTTGTTCAGTGAATTTTCCTTAAGATACCAGCAAAGCTTTTGGAAGTCATCAGTTAGGGTATCCCTGAACTAACATCCCACAGTAGTGATGCAGAACCATGAATGGCCTAACTAACCTCTGTGATTTTGTCCAATCTCTTTCTAAACCACTTCTTCATTTTGCTTCCCATTTATCCAGAGACAGACACTTAGACACAAGGTTCTTAAGTCACTCAGCAACTATGCTGTAGAATCATAAAACCATAGAATATCTCAAGTTGGAAAGGACTCATAAGGATCATTGAGTCAAACTCTCTGCTCGTCTTCTTCTATGTCAGAAGCAGAAGTGTAGCTTGTCAGAAAGGTAGTTTTATACCATAACTTTATGATTCATGATCTAACATGTGCCTGGAAAGCATGAGAAATATTTGAAGGTCCAAGTTCAAAACAGACATCATTGAACAACTATTTCAGCTTCTGGGAGACAGACCCTGTGGAGCTTTTAACATATTGCCTATAGTGTTTCCTGAAAGGCTCTCAAAACCTCACTCATGTTTGTTCATTACAAAGATTTCAAATTAAGTAAGGGAGTATACTCTAATAAAAAAGGGGTCTAAATTGTCTGGCTACATGCATACTGCATCAGTCCATTCTTTGTATCGCTACATGCTTCTCAAAGTAGGATTAGAGAATCGTGTATTATTCCATGTACCATGCATTTATACAGTAGCATAATGGCATTTTGTTTTTTTATCTGTATTCTGCTTTTTCTCTTAGTCACTAAAATTCTGTTTGCCTCACCATCATGCTAATGGAGCAACAGTTATCTGTTCACAGGGGGTCCCTAAATCTCTTTCCTAAATGCAGTAATACCTAATCTGAATCCATCAGTTTGCACAGTCAGGATTCCATCACACTTACCAGTGTAGTATGTATTACCTGCTATTTTATTGCTTATTCACTTTCTACTTATGTTTTAGCTGAGATAGTTCTGGAAAACATTGCTTATTTTGTAAAATTCTCACCTCACTGTTCACATACTTGTTCACATACATTGGCGACCTTTGTGACAATCAACCACCTCTATCTACCTTTTAATCATGTAATAATCCAAGACATCATTACTCCCCTTATCAAAACAGAGTTTGTGTTCTTCAAAAGTCATCAGTGAGGAGGCTTTTAAAAAAGTTTTGGAAATTCTGGTTCATTATATTGAAGTATACTTAGACACATGGTGATTCACCGGCTCCTGTTTTTCAAAAGTCTTTTGTTATCAGATAAAGACTGCTCCACAGAGGAGCTCTGAGAGAAAATGGCAAGAGCAGGATCCCAAATAATGTCCTCCTGTCAGGACTGTTACAGAGGTCATCATACATTAAAGGCCCAACTCCACAAACCCAGAAGAGCACAGGGCAGACAGGAGCCAAATTACACACCTCCAAGGAACAAACATCTCTTCTGGGTCCCTCTATGAGCCGTCCCAACAGAGCCGTCAGCCCCATGGTCCATTCATCCTCTCGAGATGAATAATCCAGAAAAACTCTCCAAATCACCTTTTAGACTAATCATTGCCTAGGGGTGGGATGCATTATGGGATGCATAGGAAGGTCAGTTCGGATTAGTGCAGGATTTATTACAGGATGATTAAGGGAGAAACCAAAGGTCAGAGAAAGGAGAGGATTAGGCATGGTGGTTTGAGGAGGCACAATGAGGGAAAATAGAACACTAAGGAGATAGAACAGGACAGTTGTGTGTAAACTGTGAGTCAATACACTTATCTGCACCTGACCAGCACATTCTGTCTTATTAAATTATTGTCTAACTCTTTCCTAGGTTAGAGGGGCTCTCTGTTCTGTGCACATGCATGGGGGCATGAGGGCAACAACTGGAAGCAGGCCACAAGTTAAAGGGCTTGTGTGTCCGTGGTTCCAGCAACTCTAATGTGTATAAATGTGTGCTGTGTGTGCATGCATTTGCCTGCTGGGAATGCATCGTCATCCTGGTTACAACTAGGACCATGGAGCAACTGCAGTGTTGCCTCTCTTGTGTTGTTGGATCCAGCATGATATATTTTGCTACATAAAAACAGTGAAATAGGTCTTTTTGCAGGTTACTGTTGAATGAAATTAAAAGTAAATAGAAGCAAAACTTTGTGAATATGAGATTTTGTCCTGAATCACCACTTCTTTTTTTCTGAGAGCAGTCATTTAGTCCTCTGCAAAATAAATAAAATGGTATCACTTGGAGCTAGTAGATTCTTTTCATAATCACAGATGACTACTTAAGGTGCACCACAAATAGATTTTTAAGAGCATTCACTAAATATGTGAGTGTAATGAGACTTCGTTTAGCTAAACAGGCTGAATATCTGTACACATTCATTGGACTGTTCTGAAATTAATCCTTTCAGTGTAGTGCAATTTCTGCAGCAATGTTAGGATATAGCACTAATTTAAAGAACTAATATGCTGCTGGAATGCTCTGATTCAGAGTTCTTTACTTGACACATGGGATGATGTTCAGAGCCCATTGTGCTCTGTACACCAGATATGGTAACTGTCAGGTCACTGAATGCAAGCTCTTTCCTTTTCTGTCTGGGGGGCTGCCTATGATATATTTTAAATTCACAAAACATTTCTCTAATATAGTAAGGGACTAGCTCCAGCGTCCTGACTAGCCATTATCTTTCTCATTAAAATAATTATTGCGTCCAGTGTTGAACGTGAACTATTGTGTGTTATGACTGTGCATGTGTCTACAAAGTCATTGCGCTCTTGGAAGCTATTGTAGCTCATTTCTATACAAAACCATTTTATAATCTTGACTGTGAAGGGGAGTGGGGAAGAAGGGAATTCTACCGTTCCCATATTCTGCATTTATTAAACATCATCTAAAAGAAAGCATTCTAAACACATAAAAGCTTTTACATGCACTCTGCATCCAAGGGAACACATTTATTTTTTCTGCTACTTTAGCAGTATGTATGTGGTGATGGTGTTTTAAAAAATAGGTCAGGACCATATTTAGTGTTAATGAAGACAGAATCATTTCACAGTGTGCTGGGAGAAATACTTTCCTTGTATTTTTTTTCAGTTTCTGAACTACAAGTTGGTGTCCATGCATTTAGAAGTCTCCAAACTGCATTATTTCCTCTGGATGTTAGAAGTCATTTGAGAAACTTCAGATTGCTTTAATACCTATCTGTTTATCAGGTAGGTTTTCTTATGCATTGGACTACACTGGTTAAATTAAACAACTATGGCAATCACTCATGGACCTGAACTGATCACCTGTCTTCTGAAACATTTTATTTTTTAATTTTTGTGTGTGAATCAAATATTTTAGGCTAAACACACGTGCATCTCTTCCACTTACAAATAAAGTAAATCTTTTATATATAACAATAAAGTCTCCAGCTTCTCCTTCCTACAAATCCTAAAAATTCTAACTTAGGCTATTTGGTTTATCAACTACAATTACAGGTCTTTAATGATTTAAGCCACCCATAGCTACTGTTAGTTTTGTCTTACACCTTTTGTCTTACCTCTGTGTGTTTTTTATTCTCTTCCTGACTTTTGGTAGGCCTGTAGCTGTCTTAGACTAGGCTTACCTTCTTTTTCTGCATTTCCCATGATGTCATGATCGCTACTGGTTGGTGTTTCAGGGTCCAGCAACAGCATGGGTTGTACAAACAGAGATGGGGAAGATGGAAAAGAACTTTCCAGGTTATTTTAGAATCAAGATACTTTCTTCCTCTGAAGTTTTACTTTTGAATAGAGGATGTTAAGAGAAAAAACAATGCAAATATCCATTTTGGGACTGAGTCTAACAGCAGTGATACGACTGTCATGGGGACACATGGCTGGCTAATGATAATGGCGTGAATGTCATAAGGCCACAGGACACCCACTGCCTAATTAACAGAAATATAGGTTATAATGACCTGGTCTATGTTTCAATGCCCACCTCAAAGACACTTTATTTTCGTAACCTCTCTATTCAAATATTAATATGTAAAAGGATCAAATACAATTCAGGATGAAAGTTAGGGAATATTTTTTATACATTTACTAATGTTATAGCAAAGCATAGATTTATTAACAAATATCACTGTCTTTTAAGACAAGATTTAACAAACTAACCTGCACACACTCACTGGTAATGACAACTATAACCTGGATTTATTAAAAATTATTTTCTCATTTATGTATAAATGTTTCTTGTCAACTTAACTTTGGTCACAGAGTCAAATCACTAGGTGAAAAACGCTGAATTATGTTATTATTTCATGTGTAATATAAATAATTTGTGTTATACTCAATATTTATGTGTACAGAAATACACATGTAACTTTGCAAAATAATCTGCAAACTATTTTGTTAATCAATTAGTTGGAATGTGTGACTGCATAAGGCATCAGAGATTGGCTGCTCCAGCCTTGTGCACTGAAGCATGCTCAAAAATATCTGTAATGACTTTTATGTATATTATTTTTAAAATCAATATAAATCCATTTCAAATTAAATCAGAAATTATGATAGCAAGTATTTTATTGCCTAACTGAACAATAACCCATCAAAGTAATTTATATTAGGAAAAAAGAAGTACCCTTAGTCTTCTAAGATGATAGAAGACACTGGCTAAGTACTTACAAACAGTGTGTAGGTGTATTTAACTAAGTTTTAAAAGCAGTTCCTTTCCTCAAGTTTCCTTTGTGAGTTTCACTAGAAAATGACTGGAAGTTAAAGTAGCATAAGTGTTTTTTCATCTATTCTATGAGGGAAAAAAAACCCAAGCTGTGTAGGATGAGACAGAATATATTGTGATTGAAGAAAATCAATCAGCTCCTGAAACACAGATAATGCTTTGGTTTACCTAATAAACCAATTAGTTTCAAAGGTGAAATTCATAAAATATTTTTTATTATTTCTTGAAGAAATTTAAGTGTTTTATTTAAGTAACTAAAAGCTTCTTAAATGGCATTTGAAACAAGTTTAATTTATTTTTATTCAAGTTATTGTAGTTGTCCTTTGCAATCGGATGAAATTTTTCCAATACTGAAAGAAAGTAAAAAAATAAATACATTGGAACACTGAATAAATATTTACTGGACAATGTAACTACTTAGATAGGAGTGAATAGGCAAGGTATATCTTCCTAGTTAGTAAATAGAAATGAATTTCTACTGTCTAAGCCTTCAGTAGGGCAATCATTAAGGGGATCATACAACAGCAGGGTTTCTCTTACCTAACTTAGACATTTAAAGGTTAAGGTTTTTCATATAGTAAACAGGGAGAAACAGGCTTTCCTGAAGGTCATTTAATCAGAAATCTTCCTTCTCTACACAGAACCTACATGATGGGCTTGGATTTACACACTATTCTGTTAAGTGTATAAGGTAACTGAGAAGATTCCCACTAACATCCTGTTATTGAATTCTGTTACTGATATTGAAGGTTTTAAGGCTTGCAGATTTAGCATTAAGTCAGAGGCAAGCCTAGTTCTCTGCTGAAAATTAAGAGCAGCAGCAAAGTTGCTTTGCATTTGCCCTTCCAGTTATTGAAAAGTAATTTTCAGAGCTCTTCCATCCTCTTGTGGTGGGATAATAAAATGGAATCTTGACTTTTTTTTCTCTGCCTCTTAACATCTGTAGTTTATCTCATTTTCAAATGCTACACATGGACAGTTTTTCAGGGGATTTTCATGTCTTTTTAAAAATGTTATTATCTACAGTAGTAATGACAAATCTTACAACATAGGAGCTGAAAGAAACTTTTCTTACCACTCCTTAGTGTAATTGTTGAACCAAAGCTACAGAAAAGAAAGGTTTTCTTCTGTTTTAAAACTGTCATTTATGACACCCGGGCCAAAATTTGGCTGTGGTTTGAACCAACTTGGCTTTAAAATATATTGTGTAGAGGGGGAAAAACAGACACTAGCAAGAGTTAACTCCTGAAATATGTAGCTCCTACGATATGTCATTCTAACACATATAGCACATTTGCACACTTGAGTGGGCACTTTCTGGTGGTTGACAGACTCTAACACCCTTTTTTCTTTGTCTGATTCATTGCTATTAGACTGGTTAGTTCATGAGTCTGTGTGCACACCCATAAATCCACAATTATTTTTTTTTTCCTCTCCTTCTGGAAAGATTCTTACTCATTTGATACAACTTTCAGTATATGTCTTATAACACCCTTTGTGAAAAGATTGTCTAATGAAAAAAAAGCAACTAATTTTCACTGTTTCTTAATCACAGTTGAAAGGGTGGAAATTTAAAAAAGGAAAGTATTTTACCAGAAAGACTAATGATCTTTTTCAGAGAATAGATTTCTGTAGTCCTTTTTCACATTACTACTTGATCATTGTTGAGTAGCCTCATTTAAACTGTTAAAAATATTCAAGTATGGTACCAGATCACAACTCTATACAACCAATTATATATGTATATATATACATACCAGTTCAATCCAGTGAGTGACTCTGTGTTTTAATAAAGACCAAGGAAGATTCTCACAGTTAAATGCCAGAACTGTGGATAAAAGCTAGAAAGATTCCCTTGACTGAAAATGAAATGTGTATTAGCTGTGTGACATGTTGTCTAGATGTAAAATAAGCAAAATTTTACAAGAAGACTGTTAGACAGAAAAACATTATTACTTAAAAGAAAACAACCCAAAAAACTAATCTAAAATTTAGAATAAAACCCTCAGTATGAATGGTTCTGTTCAACAAATAATTCAATAAGAATGCTAGTGTTTCTGTTAATCTGTATGAAATAATTCTTCAGGAGAAGGTTCATTTGTAATTTTACATACACTCATTTTAGCATTTGGGTAGCAGTGAAAATAATAATCATGTTTACCCCCTTGTATTGCAAATATTTGTCTCATAATCAGACTTGTTTCTAAACTTTGGATGGAAATCAGCTTTTTAAGTGAATGCTCCTCTCCCTAAGAATTCTTATTAATTCTTGTAATTTAGATTAGAGTTCTTTTTTTTTTCCTTTCTTTCTCATTTTTTAAGCAATAAAAATAGTCCTTGATATTGAAAAGGAAATGTTAACATCACTTGCCATTAGTCACAAGTGTAACTTCATTAAAGCAGAAGGCCATATAATCCCTACAGGAGTTCTCTGCAGGAAATACTTTATTCTTACTTAGCATATCTGTGAATTCTATCAGCATTACTGTCTTTCACAATGTTTGTTTCTCTTGAATATTTATGAAGGACTGTCCAGTGACCTGCTTAGCATCTCCAGGTTTGTTCTGCCTTAACAGTTTCTCAAGTAGAGTGCATTCAGAAGACTCATTCTCCCTCCACAGCAGCAATCAATATGGCAGAGGCCAAGGAAATGTCTGCAGAAAGAGATTTCTATCAATAAAATGGAAGAAACAAAACAAAATACAGCATTGAGCTTTAACTCAACAAAAAAAAGCCCAAACACCTTGGAGGTGACAGACTCATCTTTGTTAATCTTTACATAATCAGATCTAATCAGATCACTACCATACAACAGATGACTACAAAAATTTTTTGTGCAGAAAAAATTCATTTTTATAATGAATTTGGAAAGTGTCTAAAATCAGAGAAACAGTGTTTCATCACAGCTTATTGACACAAATTAATTAACAATTTAAAAGTATGGGTTTTCTATGTATTAAAGCTTGTTTTTTTGGCATATCAAATTTTAATATATTATTTCAAGTGTTCATGAAACTTTAGAAGCACTCAGTCACTGTTAAGTTATTGGTTTTGTCATCCTCCTCAAGATCATGCCCCAAATTCCCAAATATATATATGTCGCAGGCAGTGGTTAAGAATGTTGATATAACTCTAGGGCAGGTCTGTCATCTCATTGACTTTATAACCTCTCACTCCCAATGGATTACTTCACTTGTAATCGATAGCACCTTTACTTACCTTGCCAGATTTTTTGTTTACAATTCCTCTAGAAGATTCTATACCCACCTGTTTGATTCCACAGGGTTTTTTTGTTGTTCTTGTTTGGTTTTAACCTTCATAATGAAGAGCCATCCCTAGGGTTATGTGGTTATGTATGGACCCTCTGTAGCTATGTTCACATAAATTAACAGATCAGAATGCAGATGTAGTGTTTTTGAAGGTTACATGTCATGCAGCAATCACTTGGATGCAACTGATAGTATTATCATCAGATTTTCCAACAAAGAGTGCATTTTATATAATTTCCCAGGAATTTATTTTTTTAAATGATTTTTAATTTTTTCAGATTAACTCTTAGAAAAAGATAATTAAACTCGTCCAGGAAATATTTTGTCATCTATTGAAAGGCTAGCAGTACAAAAGATGCAAAATGTCTCCCTAGTTCAATCTTTGTCTGGGCTTTGAATTTCTAACATTTTATGACCTAACATAGATAAACTTGGAACAATATATATTTTGCAAGGGCAAATGGCCTTGTTAGCTTTGATATAATAGGTTTCTCTGATGTTGAAATTCCTCTAGATTTATGACATTTATTTGTAATTTCAGTGTAGATTAATTGTGATGGATGTAAATTAAATGTATCAGTTGTTTAGGTTTTTTTCCTCCCCTCCTAGTCTATGACTTCTAGAAACTAAAAATAACAGTTGCAAATATTTTACAGTACATGTTTGATCTTACCCATATTAACAGTAAATAGTAACCAAATTTAGAATCTCAGAGTTAGGACACATTCAGCAAGAAAACTAAGAAGCTAACTAAGGGCAATTCTGATGAAAGCAAGTTCATCAAGTAAATTTTTAAATTTCCTGGAAGACAACAACAGTTAATTACAGGAGCAGTACTTCTTGCTTATAATCCTAAGGCCTGTTCTGGCCTCAATGTAGTCCAAATTGTTTTTTTTTCTTCTTCAGAAAATAATTTGAAAAATTCAGGTTCATTTATAAAATCAGAAGGCTTAAACAACAGTCTCTTTGACTTAAAGCAGAGGAATATTATTAGATTTTAAAACGAAGATACATAAATTTGTACAAAGAAACGGGAGAATTAGCAAAAAGAATATGCAGGTGAGTGAAAAGCTTGCCTGAGAACCCTGGATAACATAGAAAGTTCCATGTGAGAATGAAATGATCTCAGAGCTGAGACTAGGAAGTGCTTTTTTGGTATTTGACTTTGTCTTGTTGAGAGACACAAAAGTTTGATATTTGTAAATAAACAATTTTGACAGAAATAATCTTAATTCTTCTCCTAAGCACATCAGTTCCTACTTTTTCCTTATGCGTTTGGACTCAAGTGCTTTTTTTCTGAAAATAGACCCTATAGGGAGCATCATATAGTGATATATTAAATCAATTTTAATATAATAGAGCTAAGCTTTTATATTGATAAAACCAGTCATAGAAATAATAAATAAAGAATTGAATGAATAAACATCCTCCCTCTGATTTATTTAGGAGGAAAAGGATCATATACTACTTTAAGAAAAAGTGAGTAATTCTGGGGTCTTCTTGACCACATATGGTGAGACCTTTGTGTTCTGTAACACCCAAAGCACTTAACATGCAGTACAAAAGTTGGCTTAAGCTGTTATTCTTTGGTACTGCCAAAAAAAAGTCTGTGCAACTGAAGGAATCTCTGTTATTCTTTCTGCCTCATTCAGGACATACATGTTTGTTGTTTTCTGTTTGACAGCTCTATCAAATATCTGAGTCATCTCAGCTCAATTTCTAGAACACTCACATGGGGAAGGTGGATGTATGAGAAGGTGGCTGAGGTGCAGGTAGACAGAAAGTCATCCTGAAGTTAGGAATGTTTAAGCCCTACTAAACTGGGCTTTGAGAATGAGAATTTTATTGGTAGGAATATTAAGATTGATCCTTACTTTTCTCAGTATGCATCTATATAAACAGACTAATTTTTTCAAAACCATAACTGAAAGTCTAGTCACTATAATTAATCCCCAGAGGAGACTTCCAATGGGAGCCTCAAATGTGAAATTTGAGCATTTTATTTACCTAACTATGAAGATGAAAGCCTAAATTGAAGATCTGGTTACTTCCTTCTCATTCAGTTTTTAGCAATATGCCTAATACCACTCAACCTACAAAATGCCTCAGTGCTGACTGAGTACTGACTCACTGAAACTGGATACATGCAGGATGATCAACACTACTTCCTACAGCAGCCTTTTTTTTCTTGGAAGCCTGCCATCCAGGTATTGACCAGCTTTCATGCTGTTTGGCTTGTAAAAGCTGACAAGATCACAGCCCAAGGTTATATGACTACACTTCATATAAATCCCGAAGACTTTAGGTGATGCTACAGAACAGCCAACTAGCCATTCTAACAGAAACCCCTTTTTATGCCTTGAAGAAGCAGTTTACTAATTGAAACACAATTATCAAAGTTTATGAGGAAGTATAATATGATGTGGATGAGTGAATCTAAATTACTGATAATAGTTCTTCCACATTAATGGTTACATTTATGTAAGTTTAGGACTTTGTTCTTGCTTTACTTTTGTGGTTTTCAAATACAGAGGAGATATTACACTTTGGAGTGACTGCAGGAAAATGTGGTATATTTTGCACGTTTATAAGGGAGAAAAAAATACACCTTATAATGTCTAGTTCCGATAGCTGAACAAACAATTCTAACAAGTATCTTTGTAAAATTTGTGGTAAGTTACATGACAAAGAGAAGGATGGTGTGAAACTGGTAGATTGAGTCATGATGCTTCTGTTATTTTAGGTAGGAAGAGGTTGTAGGCAACTGTCTTCAAATAAAATCTTACATTTTCTAGAGTGTAAGCAGATGCAAATAGAGCTCTTTTTCCTCAGTCCTCTTGTGCTATTAAGGGACTAAATTATTTTTATAAAGATAAGCTTCCTCTTTTTATCCAGCAGTTTACTGGTTAAATTTTTCCTCCAGATTGTGAGTCTTGGTTTCAGCTCCTTTTCTGCCTAAAGAGGTTTAACATATTTCTTACCTATTCCAAACATGCCCTTTCCTGAAGAGTGTTTTCTAATATACAGTGAAAAGGAAGAATGCACAGTTTATCCTAGTTACAGTCATTCTAAAATAATTTAATACTCTTTCAAATAAATGTGAAGAAGTGGATAGGGTAGTTAAAAAGTGAGAGATGAGCATTGCTGGAAGACAACCATTAATGCACAGAGGAAGGAGTGTACATAGGTGGTATATATAAAAATTTTATCTATTCTCTACCTGTGCTGGTATAAAACTATTAACATTTGTAATGGAGGAGCTGTGACAATCACAGTATCATTCAATTTTCTTTTTAAGAAGAAATGTTAACCTGCTCATCAGGGCATACTCTTGGGGAGCTCTGCTGGAAACCTGTCTGTTGGAAACTGAAGCAGATGTGAACGTTTCAACTATTAGAGCAATATTAACACTAGCTCCTCATTTGTTGTAGGACCTCTGGTAATGCTGATAAGACAGATTTCTGGTGCAACGCAGCAGATAATGCACTACCTAATATAATAAGGTTAGGAGCATAGGAAATACTTTAATACCAAAATATAAAAAATCAATAACTTCAATTAAAATTTCATTTTAGTCGTGAAATATTTTTGTGGACCTTCTCAAAAATGTGTTGAAGAACTAGCAGGAAGTTCTCTTCAGTTAAAGTGATATGAGAAAAATCACATCTTCAGTTATTGCCATGAGAAATAAGAAGCCAATTGGAATTATTTGATTTCAAGCAACACATAAGAAAACAGCATTGTGTATTTAGTTAAAAAATTACTAAAATGATGCATAAATATTCTTCATCACTCAGGTCTTTTTTTTTTTTTTTTTTGGTAAATTAGTAGGAAAAGCTGCTTAAGTACAAAGGATTGAACAATAATGTAAGAGAAAGACAATATGGAAGAATTTTATATAGGTGAGATGTATAATATTGTTCCAAAGTTTACTTTACACCTGAGCTGGGACTTGCTACTTCAGACATTTTGCATGAGAAATACATTCCTGTTTCTCAGTTTCTCATCACCTGTGTACTAAGGCATGAAGTGCTCCACTTAATACCACAGCCTAAAGAAATAAACATGTTTGATTTTGATGAATCCTGCACTTGCTTTTTGATGAATACCATTGAGACAGCTCATTAAAAACTAGGTTTTTTTACACTTTGGTCACATTACTATCTAGAACAAAGTCAGACTGCTTTGCAAAAAAAATATTATATAATGACTTGGATTTCACCTCTGCTTATTAAAACAACATCACAGCCATGTGCTGCTTTTTCTAAGAAGATTCTAGGAAGAGGATTGACGTAGTCATGACAGCCCTTGCTGTCTAACAGATACTGTCAGAAGTTTCCCTAGATGCTTTTCTGCTGGTCTGGAGATCTTTAGTCAATAATTTTATTCCTAATAATACATTTGTATGTATATACAACCCAAAACAGTGCTGAATTTACTGGTACCATCTATAAACAATCAGGTTTGGGATGAGGGGAAGCATTATAGCCAAGGAGATGGGGCTATACCTAAACTTGCAAACCTACGGCTCAGCACATCGAGCTCTGCACCAGTGTGGCTATACTGATCCCAGTAAGAAATTTTCTTAATATTTTAATGAATAATTCCACTGCATACATTGTCTGTGCACCCTGAAATCACACTTCTTTAAAACAGAAGTTTCAATAAACAATAAACATCCTTTCCCCCCCCTCTTTCTTGTTACAAACACAATATGAAAGTTCCAAATGTTTGTTAAAAATTTTTAGTGTCTGATTGTATTTCAGGGCTAGGGTTTTAATTGAGAATGCCTAGGAAGCAGAGTAATATAATTCCTCCCATTTACAGCCTAATTGAGACAGACTTTAAGTGGCTTGTTTGAAAGCTGTGATAAAAGTGGAAATAATACCTTAATCTCTGTCTTATTTGCTAGGTCCCAGAATATCTTAGGGAAAAGAAAAAAAAAAAACAAAGTGAAATGGACAGCTCCTGACTTTCCTCTTTTATGGACATGTTTTTTTCCATAAATAAAAATGAATCATCTCACTTAAAAATATTATTTCTGGCAGGTATCACAAGTTAGGAAACCTGGCAGATGGAAAGACTAAAATAACGTGTGGGTACTGTGATGGACATTTCCCAGACTTGAAGATTATTTCATTATGGTCACAAGTCACTTGGTTTTCCTTGTATTTGAGTAAGACTTTGAGACTTCTTTTTCTCCTTTGTAAAAACTTCAGGAATTAATTAAAAAGTTCAAAAACTTTTGGATATTAACTGATCCACCTTTGCTGATGTTAATCTTGATAGCTGGTGTGGAAAAGAGCACTGAAATAACCTTGTGAGCTTATTTATTTCATTGAAAAACATCCCACTGGAAAGTAAGTAAAAGGATCACCTGTATTTGCCTATAACCAACTGCACTCAGCAAGAAAAGCAGGAATCAGTCCTATCCTGTTGAATCAGTACAGTTATATAATTGTTGACCAACACTTCCTCATATTTTTCAAGTATAAGTTTCTATTTAAAAATCCATATACATGGCTTTATCCTAATTGAATATTCTGTTTTCTTTGAAAGTCTAAATTCATTGATCAATGATTAATTAATATCTGGGTTTTCAATATCTGACATGACAAGAACCGCAGAAGGTTGAAACATAAAGTGTTAAAATACCAATTTTGTTTTGACACTACTGGAAAAAATTTTTCTTCAGAGAAACTTCTTTTCATAGACATTTCTTTAAATGCAATGCTGATGTCTGATTATGTATATTGCATCAATATAATGTTTATGGAATTTGAAAATTAAATACTTAACAACTGAAACTATCTCCTGCTGATGACTGTTTTTAAAGAATATAACCTGATATAGATAGGTATTGAAGTGCCTTACTGAAGAATTATAAATGCATCTGGGGATGTAAGGACAGGAAAGTGAGAACAGAATTCATACTAGTCCACACCTCAGCTCCAAATACTAAGAAGAATGTTTCTAAGATAACCAAACACTAAAAAAATAAATAAATAAAGTTAAAATAGGCTTTTACAATTTGTAATTTCAGGCAGAAATGCAAGTAAATGTGCTAAATGCTGCTGGCAGTTACCTGCTCACAATGTTATATATGTGAAAAAACATATGTGAAAAAACAGCACAATGAGGAGTTCACAAGGACAACTACTTGTGTGAATTATGCTTAAGTTTTGCAAATTAATTTGCAAATTTAGGTAAAATGTTTATTTGACCATTTTTTCCTAAAGTATTTTTGTTGAGGTATGTCTAAGTACCTATTAAATACTCATGTAACAATAAATCTGTCTTTTTCTTGTTTCTTTTCCATCCTAGGAAAGGACTGTGTTTACATCTGCAGGGTTTTTGGTTTTGTGTTCGTTTGTTCACTTGTTTGTATAAGTACATCTGAGAATAGATGTGCCCTTAATAACAAATGAAAATAAAAGAAAAAGTTTTTGAGATGAAAATAGCAAATTCCAATTCATGGGCAAATGGATTCATAGATGATATTTATCATAGGATTCCCTTTCACAGATTCACTACTCCCACAATATAATTTCCTTTGTAATACAATATTTTATTGTTCCAGTTGAAAGCAGCCTAAGAGTATTCAAGGCCACAGGATGGCATGATATCTTAAGCTGGTCACTCATAGAACTCTTTGTAGTTAGTTAAGAGCAAGTGATGGGTTTGTGGTGACCTAAATAGCTAAGAGAATTATGGTGTTTATTTTGTAACAATTTAGGATGTGTTTCTCAGTTGCTAGAAGGATGCTAAAATAATTTGTCTAAATCTTGTGTCTAGATCTGTGTCAAAAAGTAAGGGTAGATACTTTGTGTTTGTCTGTTTTTACTGCAATTGTTAATACAACTCTTCACAGAACAAAGGGAAGTAAAAAGGCCACAAGACTGTAAACCAACCTAAAAATGCTGTTAGCAGTAGAGCTTATCATAAAGAATATATATTTTTTCAAATGCTATTCCTACTTGCATCTACAGTTACCTAACTATCCAATTGATTTGAAGGAATGACTAAAGAACTGCAGTGAAATGTATCATCTGTGTATCATCTCTTCATGTCCCACAAGATTTTTGTAGGTGTCTTGTGATAAATTATGGGAAGGTCTTGTGATATATTTGATACAGTAAAGAACAGCTGTCCATACCCAAACATATTTAAATTAGGAAAAAATTCATAATTTTGAATTTCTTACAGTCAACTGAAGGAGTCACATAAAAATTTCAGTGCAAAATATTGAATGTAAAGGAATTTTACAGAGGAATATCATTGTGCCTATCCCTAGCTCACAGACAAAATAAGTCACCTACTGAAGATCATGTAGCTCTCTATTTAATTATGGATCTCTCTAATTATGGCTTTATATATCTACTTATCCAGGATTTTGACAGCTGGCTTTCAGAGAGATTGATATTATACAACTTTAAGTGATTTAAAACTTATATTAGAAATAAATTTTATTACAAATTTGAAAGATCAAATAGGATCATTAACAACAGTCCATAAAATATTTCATTTTAAATGAAACATTTTTGAAGCTGTAATAATGGTGAACGCACTCCAACATGAATGTGACTTAAGTTTGAGAGAACTTAATTGGAAAGAAGTTTCTCTGAGGTTTGTCATAACTTTGCAGATTGCTGAGCCTTGTTTATTTCTTCACATGAAAATATTGGCATGATGTTGGAATTTTTATTATCCTTTACCTTTTAAAGGGCTACAAGTAAGAATTAGAAAATGTGAACCATAACAATAAAAACATGAAAATATTGAATATGAATATATATTTTAGTTTTCAGTAAGATTCAAAAGTAAATGGTGCATTAATGTTCTTTTGCCAACTTTCTTCTACAAAAAAGCTGCATTCGACAAAATGTACATGATTTCTTTTTATTCTTATCATTCTAATTAAAAGAGAAAAGGAAAATAAGACAGGTCACTGTTTGTTTGTTCATACCTTGAATGGTATCTATTGCACGTAAGGTGTCTGTCTTTTGAGGATTACCTGGATGTTTGGCACAGTCAGAATAAGAGACCCTGACATTGTCTCCACTCTGTTGATGTTTTTTATGGAACTGTAGGCTTTGTGAGAAAAATGAGCACACAAAAATACACACATAAGTATGCACAGAAGTTTCTTATAGGTTAGTTTTAACCTAAAAAAGGCTTTGCAAATGATTAGTAATCAGTTTTTCTTGCTGGTTAAATCTGTGAATCAGGTGTTTTAGACCCATATTTTGTCAAGAAATTCACAGTTGCCAAAACTTGCTGTTAAAAACTTTGTGGGTTTGTTATTAGGGTTTTGTTTGCTTGTTTATTTTGTTTGGCCTTTTTTCCTCCTCCATTAAAATCTAGATTTAGAAAGTGACCTCTAGCTTATTTTACTCATTTGGACTTGAAGACTGAATAAAAAGGTTAATATAAAGTGTAGTGTCTTTTAACAACCATAGATGTTTCAAGTTCTTTATTAGTGGAAGGTAAATTGACTGCATTTCACCCACTGGGAACACTTTTCAATTTAAAACAAAACAAAATGAAAAAAATCTTTTAAATTATAAAAGAGATATGTTACTGTTTAAAAATCACACAAGCTATGAAATTCTACTCATTTTCTATTACTAGCTAAAATTTATGATATTCAGTAATCTATCCTACCCATAATTGTTAACATTTATATGGACATAACAGTGATTCATACTATCTACATGATATGTGTAGAAAGTTAATTTTGGTAGGAGAAGAAGGAAGAAAATGGAATTAAACATCCATTTCTACTGGTGGATTCAGCCAGCTGTGCCATTTGAATTGTACTCTGGATCTAGGGGGGCATTCCATGGTACTCATGAAACTTCTGTGGCTCAGCCACTTTCAAAAGTCTCTTTAGTGCTGAAAGGAGTCCTTAAGCTTTACAATCCTGTTAAAGCCTTCATTTTCCACTCAGATTAACCTTTATACTTTGAATCATTGGGGTATTCATCCTCACTTGAAAGCAGACTGAGGAAGCTAAGGAAAGTTAGAGACAGGAGTTTATAAATTCGAGGTTTGGCTATTTTTTTAAATGTAAAGAAGAAATAAACCTCTCTCTTTGACCCTTACAAATAAAAATGCCTCATTCTAAGGAAGAGACATAAACTATCAAATGTAATGAAATCTTTTTGTTAAATAATAAGCAATGGAAGCATAAAGAAATAAATATTTTGCATAGAGGTAAAATATATACAACTATAAAATCATAAATATACGGGAGAATTATAATATGAATTTGTAAATTGTATGCAAATAGCTTGAAACCAGATCCACAAAGACATAAATAAAGCAACAAGACTGAAAGGTTTATATGTTGGCTTGTTTATAGAGTAGCACAAACATTTTTCTTTTTTAATTGGCAATTAATTTTCGGCAGCCATCTAGGTACTTTCATGTCAAATTACTTTCCCTATACTAAACAAGATTAGGCATCCAAGCAGCAAAGCACTTATGTGAAAAGTGAGAAACTGACTGTCAAGTAGATATTTCCCACATATAACCAATTAAAATGTTTCTTTTGTGATGAATGGATGTTGTAATTCCGCACCTTGTATTTCCACTTTGGTCTGCACACCTGCCTAAATTCCTGATTCTTAAATCTGAGGATAGATAAAGACAATACTGAATTCTCTTGCTGATCCCCTGGCTTTTTAACTCCTGGACAAATTTAGTGTACAAGCATCTGTTATTGAGGTCTGAGTTATAAATAATATATCCAACCAGTAATGTTGCCCATACATATTTTAGTTCAGATGAATACTCACAATACAGTGGATGGATGCAAGCTTTTTAGCAGGTCATTGCTTTGATAACTTTTCCTTTAGCCTCAGATCACTATTTTTTGCAAGATATCTGTACATTTAGAAGCCAGGCCACTGACACATAAGGTATAAAGTAATGTATTATTGATACTCTTCAGATGAATGACATAAAAAGGAAAATATTGATTTTAAGAAGATGTCTCATTTTTCTTATTTCACAGAAGACTGATGCAGGTTCATGTGGCTATCAATATTATTTGAATTAATGCATATTCCTTACTATTGATTGTTTTAACAATGATTGTCATAACTGATTTATGGGCACTTATGCATGTTAAATTTTTAAAAAGGCAAATATAAGATTTGTATATATAGATGGATTGACTTGAATAAACAAGATTGCTAAATGTTAATGACACAGTGTTTGATAGATTTTACACTACAATACATTGTATCCAATACTTCGTAAAGTGCTAGGGAAAACTTCAAAGATTTCTTGGAGAAATCTGAAGGACAGATTCTGTTATTCTCATTCGTGGCACCTTATTCAAAAACTCATACCTATTATTTCAATGGGATTTAGGATAAATAAATACAATTTTTAAAATAGTCCAAAATGTTCTTTGACTGACTTCAATGGGCTCTGGATTAGGTTCAAGGATGCTCACTATTCAGCCTGAACATTAGCAGTAAAAAATGGGTGAGGGTTAAGGTACTCACAACTTTTCAGGCCAGGTGAGTGTCTCTAATAGGGAAATAAACCCAGGTCAAAAGGAGTGACCAGAACAAGGTAATTGGGATGAACATAAGGAATTTAAGATACACAGAAGAGAAATGCCCTGAATTATGGAGAAGAATTCTGGATAGCACAGTACAGTGACTTATAAATCACAAGTGCTCTGATATAGTGAAGAAACCATTTGGAGAAGCATCTAGAAGGTTAATGTATTTGTCTTGCTGTAGGTATGTCCAAGGAACCTCAGCTTTCAGGCAAATGCAGGAGGCAAAAGTAAGGATTTATTTCACGTTAAGTTCAGTATCTCTAGAGTCATTGCTAGTTTTCTCAGTCTAATCAAGTCACTCATATAAAATAAATTGGGGAAAAATCCAAAGAACAATACAGCTTATCTTTAAATGGGTTTGCAAAGTAGGTGAAGTGAAACATACTTCTGAACTACTTATTTCTTTCCACCGATTAGAAAGCAAAAGCAAGACGACCACTTTAACCCTGGTAGTCTATGTGGTAAATATTTAGACTTAGGTGAAATGAATTCCAGGTACTTGGAGAGTGCTTATAAACAATGCAGTAAGTAAAACTGCCTGGGTTCTGTTAGAACTCAACAAAATTAAGGATGAAAAGTATCTAAACTAGAAACTATTGCAAAAGCCTGTTCAGCAAGGCAGTTTCACCAGCATAGTTACCACATTTTCTTGACATAAAAATCTTGAACTAAGCAGAGAAGGATTCAGGGAATGTTTTGTTTCATCCAAACCCCAAGTGAGAAAATAACTTTTGAGCTTATGTTTAAGCATATTGGCATGCTTTCTGACTTACCTGTATAATTTTGTGTTTAAAGATAAGCATGAACTTACATTGTTAGTTTGGTTTGTTTGGGTTTTGTTTTATTAATTTCTTTTAATGTATTGTATAAAAAAATCCCATGAAAACCAATTTGATCATAGGCAAGAGCATGTAAATTTTTAACCATACAGTTAAAAAATTATAATTACTTATGTTGAAAATTTGAGAGGCAGTTACATAAATTCACATCTGTTTTAACTGTACAAATATTTTCTGAAGGTATTAACACAAAAAATGTCTAGATTACCTTTATATAAAAAAAATTTGGACTTCTTTTGTTGTCAGCATCTCTAACAATTACAATTGCAATATTTGTAATTGTAGAGACTTCATATTGAGAGCTCAATTGCTTCCCACTCATACACAGTTCCAACAAAGCAGCTAACAATTGATGATCATTGAGGTGCTTCCAGTTCTGTCACTCTTTTATGTCTCAGATTTGGATTGGATAGATTGCAAATAGATATACAGTTAGATTTTATTCACAACTTGTCTACTATATAATTGCATAGTAAATACAATATAATTACACAAAACTCACATGTTTGTTGCTTATTTCCTTTTAAAAAAGATAGACTTAAAATTATATTAGAATTAAAGTTAGAATTAAAATTAAAATTAATATGTTACTGTCAGAATCATACAAAATTTATACTACAAATGCTAAAATATTTATCATATAATTTAAGCAATGTAGATTTTATTAGTAGAAAAAGACCCCCAAAGAATGTTGCCTTAGGTCTAACTTCCAGAACAGTTCATGCAAGAAAATTGTATCTCCCTTTGTATACAAAGGCAGTGCTTCTCCCAAGGGATAAATTATAGATATATAAAAAATGTTTTAATATATATAAAAAATATAATAATAATAATACCCCAAGGGATAGATGAGTGATGATGATGATGATGATTACTATTATTATCATCATCACTGTTTTTTCAATACTTGGTGTTTCTCTGGTGTTTTAACCAGCTTTCACAAAGAATAAATGCTGAGGCATTGGTTAGATGGTATCCATTGCCTACTCCAAAACCTATCCAGTCCCAACAGTGAGAAGAATGGGACTCTGGGGTACAAAAACGAGCCTTGATCTAGTTCGAGACCTTGACACCACTATGGCTTAACTTTCTGACTGTGAAAAAAGGACGAAGATCCTTTGCTCTTTTCCCAACACAGATATAAGTCACAGGGAGATGGCTGTATCAATAAACACGAGCTGTACTTACTCACAGGTTAAAAGCAGGCAAAGCCTACTTATTCATACATGCTACTGCTCTAGTCGCCCAAATGGCTACACTAAAGAAAACAGACAAGCCTCAGGGAGGCCTTCAGTATAGCCATTGAACAAATCTAATTCTTACACATGAAAAATTTTATCACTTTCGTGTAAATTGTAACACAATTTACATTTATTTTACAGCATTTTATCATGATACAGAATGTGCTGCAGACTGATCTAGTTAATAACTCTTCTTTGGAGCATATTTTTCCCACCAGTCACAGGAACTTTCCAGACTGAAGGAAGATTACAAAGTCTCATGGGAAATGTAGTTTCTTTATGGATAATGGCATATAAGAAAAAAGAGGTATGTTGCCCCTTCAAATGCAAGCCTTCATGACCAATTAGGGAAATCAAATTTAAGCTTGCTGCTAAACAGTGCAAATGTGAAGTAAATGGGATGGGTGAACTTTCCCTGAGAGTCGCCTACATCTCTGCTGTAAAATTTCCTAAATGCCAAAATCACATCACTACAAATGTAAGAAAGTACTGCCTCCCTCTTACTGTTTTGACTATATCAGCAAAGCCTTCACTGTTTTATATGGCAGAATAGTTTGGAGAAGAAACAGGGATATGAGATTCATTAAACTATCTTTAGTCACTGACAAAGCGATACAACATATTATGATCTTGGATCTGGCAGTGATTTAAGCTACTGTGCTTGGATTTGCACTGAAATGGGCTGAGTATCCACTGATTCCATCATGACACCTCAGGATTAAGGGCAATAACTACTTCCTGGAGGGTGAAAACTTATTAGGTTATACGAAGGCAAAATTCTGATGGTTTAATTAGGTGGTAAGAAATCCTGGTCATAACTTGTGGAAACCTGGATAGCAATGGTAGAAATAGGAAATCCAACGGGGGAAAGAGACATTTTCTGAACACCAGTTCAACAATTGTTTTAACAATGACAATGTTAAATTTAGACAATGTTAAATTTATACTGTGCTAAATTTATACATCTGTTCTGATTAGTGAAATGTGTATTATTTAGGAAGATGGATTCACACACAGGAAAAACTGTAATTTTTTTAATTAATTAAGAAAAAAAAAAGTAAATCCATACACACTTTATAACCTGGGGAGGCCTCAAGACTGTGTTGAATTATAACATTAATAAGTTTCTGTTTGCTTAGTACACCCTTTCTATCCTGGTTGCCTTTTTCACAGCTACATTAAGCTGATGGCTCCTAGTTATGCCTATGATTCTGATGCCATTCTAAAGACAGTTTTCATTGTATAAACACTCAGAAGAGTTATTTTTGTTTTGGGCTGGAGTCCATAATTATTTTCAAGCCTGCAAACACATTAAGCTTTGCCAATCCAGCTGAATCTTTCTCAGTCATCCTCTACCAAATAATGCATGACCTCCTCGTTTCACAACATAAGGATTTAACATATGTTGTTTACAGTTATATGTTACCTTCACCATTACAGCACTCAGGGGAGTGAGGATTTTCCTAGTATATGTTTTAGAAATACTGAAGTTTTCTGCAATTTCACCTTCTTAAGTAGCCTCTGACAAACCTGCCATGAGATTACAGAAGCAGTGGTCTCTGGATCAAGCTCAATTTTATATTACATTGCTTTCACTTGCAAAGTAACTCAAATAATAACTTCTAAATTAAACAGCTGTAGAGATGTTAAGGTATTCTCTATGGACTCTGTGCTGTCGCCTGCAAGCTGATGATTCTGGAATTCTCAGGTATTGTCCCCATGAGGTACTTATTGCTCTGACCTGTATATCTTCAGTGTATGTCCCAGTTTCTTTGCACAGTGTTTGTCCTTGAACCAGCAATAACTCGCACTGTGAGACTGTGTTTCATAATAAAAATATACAGTCTGAAGGTGTTCCCTATATTGCCCTTCCTGCTCTTCTTTTGATGTATTTGTTGATAAACAAATTTTCTTGTGCTATTGTGACGCCTTCCCATCTCAGTAGCAGTCCCAATGAAAGTTCTAATATTTAATATAGATTTTACTGTGAAAGCAGTCATGGTCAATAGCTAATATGTGTTTTTTTATTTTTACATAGTGTATACTATATAACCCTTTAGAATTAAGAATTTTCCCTTAACTCTTCATTGAAATCAACCACCCACTGGTAATGAATTTTTTAAATTCAAACACTTATTAATGTTTGGGGTTTTGTTTTTATCTTCTTTAATGATTCTGTAAGGACTTCACAATCACAAGAAACTCCTAGAAATTTCTAGAATTTCTACAATGTCAACATTTGTTTAGTACTGTGTTTTTGTAAAGTAACAGAAGATATGCAAATATTTAGAGGTTTAAACCCTACAAGACTCAATAAGATTGCTACCTTTTTGTCATCACTGATATAATTATTGACTATATACTGTTACATTCCCTCAGTATAGATGCTTCAGTCCTCTACTGAGCTATCAAATGAAAATGTTTTCCTCAGGCAGGCAGATTAAGTACTTTTTTCTTCTATATTTGAGCTGCACAACCAGTGCTTCAGGATGCAATTTCAGCTTTACTTTCTCCCTCCAGATAATTTGTCTTTTCTGTAAATGTGGACTCATGTCTAGTGTTTGTCAGAAGTAATTACGTCTTGCTGCTTGCTTGAAGCAGAGAATCTAAAAAATTGTATATAATACCTGTGCAGAAGTGTACAGAATATGCTGCTATCTCAGGGTTGCAACTCCTACATCAGCTACGACAGACACAAAACTCCATGGCTATTGAAATAAGACTTGTGCTTTGAAAAGATGTCATGACTGTGTTCAGCTTATAAAAGGAACCTGAGCTGTTGAGAGAGGAACACCAATATTGTGTACCAGATTGTAGACATTAACAAATAACCAACACTGTTGCATATAACAGAATTATAGAATGTCAGATTGGAAGGAACCTCAAGGATCATCTGGTCCAGCCCTTCTCATATTATTGTTTATATGAGGAATCTCAGCACCCTGTCAAGCTGAGGCTTAAAACTTCCCAAAATGGAGCAATCTACCAGCTTTTGTTGGAGATGATTCCACTGTCTGACTGTCCTCAAAGTGAAAAATTTTCCTCTTGTGTTCAATAGGAATCTCCCCAGGAGCAACTTGTGCCGATTACCCCTTGTCTTATGTGAAAGCAGAAGAAAACATGCACATGTTTTGCCTTTACTATACAGAACCCAACAGGTGTTCCATTTGTTACTAGAAACAATCCAACCATCATACTAAGGTCATAAGGATAAGATAAAAGCATGAAGCTCAGCAGCAAAATAAGTACCTGCATTTAAGAGTTACATTATAAAACAAGAGAGAAATCACTTGTATTCTGCATGTATTTACTAATACTGTAAGAATGTATATGAAGCTTCATACTTACTTGTTCGTGATGGGATGTTTGGTTTTAGATAAGTTTGAATTTTCAGTAACAACCCAGTTTTGTGGAATTGGTCTGTTACAAATTACGTGCTATCATGTCAGGTTTCTGAAAGAGGGGATCCCGGGGATGATTGCTCAGTCATTCAAGCATTTAGCACCTAATAGAAGAAAATCTATTCTTCACTGCCCACAAAGTCATCTTTAAGAGGAGCATTTAGTTGGAAAAGCAAGAGGTCCAAGTGGACACCACCATCAGCTAACTAGGCTGTCATTCTATGTACTACCATTAAAAGTATTTGGGCTTCTGTATTTAAATGAAGAAGACTAAGTATGCAGACAGCTTTTTCCCAAAGTCTCTGTAGAATATATATGGGTCTAACTAACAGCAAATGTACAATATTTCATAAACTTGATACACATAGGATACATAGAGGTCAGAAATAATTAAAAAATCCCCACCTTTCTCTCTTCTTTTCCTAGTTTTATTTTTCCAATGTAACAGTCCAATCCTTCATTTACCATAATTCCTGCTTATCTCCTTTTACTTATGCAAATTGATTACATATTACTTCTGTGTATGTTTTAGAAATAGATGCTCAAATTTATATTAGTGACCTATGTAGTTTTTCGTATTTTTGACAAGATGGAGTACAGCTTAAACATATTGTGACAACGAAACTTTTTCAGGATTCTCAAATGTGCTTTTGTATACATTTTTTTTGATCTCTTCTTGAATACCTACTCAGACATCCCTCTGAAAATTTAAGTTATCATGAAAGCCAATCTTGTGGTTGAACTCATTCATATTTATTCTCTTTTTCTTTAATTGCTGATAGAGGGTCGGTAGCTAGAACAAACAGCAGTGACCACAACAAATACTTTTTAAAGATTTTCCTTTTTGGAATTACATAATACAGCTGTTTTAAGTTTCTAATAAAAGAACAGATATGCAAATGCATGTTCTGAGACCAGGGTTTGAGGTTTTTTGTGGTTTTTTGTTTGTTTGTTTGTATTTTTTCCTTTTGCAGAGTGCCTAGATATATCTTTTATATCTTATTGAGCCCATTTTACATATCAGCACCTCTCATTTTTACATGCTATATCTGAGGTCTATTGTTACAAGTCGACTTGGCAAGTAGCCCAGTGTCTCTCTTTTTTAGCTGTGACAACTCTCTTTCCTTCTTTCTAAGAAAAGACAACTTCTCATTGTGTGATCTCATTAAGTAAGCCCATTTCCATAGGAGTTAAAGATTGTTTTAGGTCCCTGTGAAGGCTGGCTGTAAAAACTTTGGGCAAAATGCCCTCAATTTCTAGTTACAATATCCATTTCCTTCTTTGTAATGGAGCAACAGAAGAGTTTATTTTCTTTTCCTAAAGGAAAGACACCTCAAGATTTCTTTTTAACCTCCTTTTTGTTTATCTGTATCTTCCTTTATAAAATTACCAGAAAATATCCATTCTCTCTTCTGAGCAGTGATCAACTTCACCAGATTTCATATTTCTTTAACTAACTAATGGGATTGCTCTAACATTTTTTTCTCAACACTGTGAACATATTAAATAGTCTCTCTTTTTTAATGCAGTGGTGAAATATCAGGACAGCTTCTGAGGACAGTCAGCACCCTAATTCAATATAGCACATGTTATTTATAGATTATGTACAATTGGATAGAAAATATTTGGTCTAATACCAACATATAAATTAAAGGCTCATTAGCCTTAAGATTGTAATTTTCAAACCATCTTTTCAGTGGTTAAAAAGTTCCTCCTTTTTATAGTTCCATATGTAAAAATGAAACAATAAAATAGGAGAAAAATTTAATACCTATATTCACAATAGAGTCACTGGAACTGGTTGCTAAGGGAAGTTGTGGATGTCCCATCCCTGGTAGTGCCCAAGGCCAGGTTGGATGGGACTTTAACAGCCTGGTGTAGTGGGAGGTGTCCCTGTCCCTGAATGGGGCTTGGAACTAGATGATCTAGTTGTGGGGCCATCCACAACTTCCCTTAGCAACCTGTGCCAGTGTCTCACCGCCCTCACAGGAAATAATTTTTTCCTAATATCTAACCTAAATCTCCCCTCTTCAAGTTTTAAACCATTTCCCCTTGTCCTCTGCCTACACACCCTTTTAAAAATCCCTACCCCAGCTTTCTTGTAGGTCCCCTCCAGATACTGGAAGGTTACTATAAGATCACCTCAGAGCCTTCTCCTCTCCAGGCTGAACAGCTCCAACTTCTTTAGCCTGTTTTCATAGGGAGGTGCTCCAGCCCTCTGATCATTGTCTCTCCTCTGGACACATTCCAGGAGCTCCATGTCCTTATTATGCAGGGGACTCCAGAACTGGATGCAGTGCTTCATGTGGGGTCTCACAAGAGTGGAGGAGAGGGGGAAACATGAATATATATAAATATATGAATAAAGTAAAAATTGCATAATACTTGGTTTATTCCCTTTTAAGGGAAGGCTAAATAGCAGATAGTTAATAGTGAACGACAAAACTTAATAGCAACCTATATCTATGTCTACCTTTTTATTAGTGAATTTATTCCCCTTGTATTCCATTAAAATCTCTAATAGGCTGATCAAACCCAGCACTGTTTTTTGCTACTAAAAGTCTGTGTAGGGCTGACAGATATGACACAGTTCATGCAGAAGAACTGCACCCGTGCAGAAGAATTGTACCCATCCAAAATGGCAGTTAAAATTCAGGTTGGACACTAGTGATCTAACATGGTACTTATGGTTAGGCAACTGAACTATGCTATTATAAACTCCTGAATCACTAAATTTATGGAACAGCTTATTGAACTACAAAGCATTTTCTGAACATATTAATATGTTTTGTATTTGCACAGTCACATTTATTTTTTTGCTCTTCTTCTTATTTCAATATTCAATTAATATTTTTCTGGCAATAAGAAGTTAAACAGCACCATTACTATCCTTAAAATCACTGACAAATATTTATTTCAGGTAAGCTGTAGTCTATTTGCAAAGTTATGCAATAGATGGAGAGCTGTACAATGCATTCCCACAGACTGGACAGAGCATCACAAGCAATGTCAAGGATAGGGTTGGCTGCTAATGCTACTGTGCTTATGATGACACAGGTCACTAACCAAGAGTCTTTCTATGCCACCCCCATAGCATACCATGAACAGCAGTAAAGGAAACAGCAAAAAAGAAATAGCATTAAACAAAAAAGAAAATAAATAATATAAAATAAAAGAAATAAAATACTATTATAAAATAATTTTGGAACCTACCTGGTTACATATTCTCCCATAATAAATCACTGATTATTCCATTTAATATTCTTTTTTCTCAGCCCACAGATATATGAACACAGAGCTCTGTCAGTTCTCCTTATCTTCCCTCCTGATGCCCCAAACCATCTTGCTCAGCCTACCTCCTTTTTAAAGACTCTTTTAATAACCCTTTGAGGTACTGTAATGTGTCCAAAAAAGGGCAACAAAGCTGGTGAAGGGTCTAGAGCACAGGTCCAATGAGGAGGAGCTCTTATAAAATGGGGTTGTTTAGCTTGGAGAAAAGGCTGCTGTGGGGAGACCTTATTGCTCTTTACAACTACCTGAAAAGAGATGGTAATGAGGTAGGTGTCAATCCCTTCTCCCAAGTAGCAAGTGATCAGATGAGAGGAAATAGCCTCAAGCTGTTCCAGGGTGGTTGAGATTGGATATTAGGAGAGATTTCTTCAAAGAAGGGTTTGTCAAACATTGGAGCAGGCTGCCCAGGAAAGTGGTGGAGTCACCATCCCTGAAAGAAATGAAAAGACATGCAGATGTGGTGCTTTAGGGACATAGTTTAGTGACAAACTTGGCAGTGCTAGGTTAATGGTTGGACTTGATGATCTTAAAGGTCTTTTCCAACCTAAATGATTGTATGATTCAATGACTTTTTAAAAGAAAATAGTTTTAATAATGAGGGAACAAACCAACCCAGAATCCATTCTGAAGCTATGTAGCAATGATACCATTACCTCTAAATGCTTTCTATTTTTGCTATTGATTTTGATTAATAATTATTAATTATATATATTAATGCTTGAGACTAAAACCCCAAGTTTAAATTATGCTACGTTGCTCAGGCTAGTCTAAGTAAGGTCCAATGCACATACTTGAGAAGCTTACCCACATGCTCTAACCATTAGACTGCAGCTATGTTCAGTCTTCTTATAAACTCTTACTATATGTTGAAACACTAGTGGAGTTGACATGTTGTTTAATTACTGTCTAAGTCCTAATAACCTCAAAGACAATAAGAGCAGCTACTGGCAATTTAACAGCACTAGCATCACAAGATGAATCTATGTAATGGATATAACATGTGAGGGACCAGTGGGCTAATTTACTTAAAACAAAATGTGATTAAATGATGTGAATACAAAATACCTTTAGCAGGTCAGGTATATCCATACCATGTGATGAACTTCTGGATGGATGCCAAGCAAGGTCTGGGAAGCTTGTATTTCTAAACTGTCAGTTCAGAAACCAAATGCATTTATAGACTATAGGAAATTTTGCATTTTCTGCGGCAAAGGTGAGTCAGGAGTACTGCATTAGACGTGCTGCTATGAAGCTCTGAGGAATGCTATAAAAATAAGTTCTAAGTGGAAAGAAATAGGAAATACTGAAGTACAATTTTTCTCATGTATTTACATGTGTAACTGAGAAGACATGAATTGCAACCTGGAGTGTTAATTTATTTCCTTGGTGTATAGGTAAACTTTTATGAAGATATATCTGGCTTGTTTGCTTTACACACAGAAAGGACTCATGTTATTTGAGACACTCTAGAGTAACTGAAAGAGCAGTTCACAGATGTATCAGTTGCCTTCTGCTATGGTAGCTGTACAGCAGATGAAAGATCTAGAACACCTCAACTGAGGTGGGAAGAATCACCATTTTACAATGAAGACTGGGTACACAGGTCCATGGGCCCTGATAGGATGCATCCAAGAGTGTTGAGAGCTGGCTGATGTTGTAGCCTTAGCACTCTCCATCATTTTCGAAAGATCATGGCAAACAGGAAAGGTGCCACAGGATGGAAGGAAAGCCAGTGTCACTGCAGTCTTCAAAGGGCAAGAAGGAAGATGCAGGCAATTATAGAGCAGTCAGCCTCACCTCCATCACCGGAAAAATGATGGAGTGGCTCATTCTGGAGATCATCCCTAAGCACATGGAAGAGAAGAAGTTTATCAGGAGTACTCAGCATGGATTTACCAAGGGGAAATCATGCTTGACTAATCTGACAGCCTTCTATGATATTGTGACTGAATGGGTAGATGCAGGGAGACCAGTGGATGTAGTCTACCTTGACCTTAGCAAGGCTTTTGACACAGTCTCCCATCACATCCTAGTGAGCAAGCTTAGGAAATGTGGGATAGAAGAATTTGCAGTGAGATGGGTTAAGAACTGGCTACACTATAGATCCCAAGTAGTGGTGATCAATGGTGCAGTCCAGATGGGGACCTGTGACTAGTGGAGCCCCCAAGGATCAGTGCTGGGTCCAGTCCTGCTCACCATCTTTAGCAACGATCTTGATGATAGGAGAGTGTCTTAGCAAGTTGGCTGATGACACAAAGCTGAGAGGACTGGCTGACACCCCTGAAGGCGGTGCTGCCATTCAGAGGGGCCTAGAAAAATCTGATGAATTACAACAAGGGCAACTATAGAGTCTTACGTCTGAGTAGGAACAACCCCAAGAATCAGTACAGTTTGGGCACTGAACTGTTGGAGAGTAGTGAAGGAGAAAGGCACCTGGGGATGCTGGTGGATGGAAGGATGACCATGAGCCAGCAACGTGCCCTTGTGGCCAAGAAGGCCAATGGCATCCTGGGGTGCATTAGAAGGGGGGTGGTTAGTAGGTTGAGAGAGGATTTCCTCCCACTCTACTCTGTCCTGGTGAGGCCACATCTGGAATACTGTGTCCAGTTCTGGGCCCCTCAGTTCAATGACAGGGAACTGCTTGAAAGAGTCCAGCGCAGAGACTCCAAGATTGTTAAGGGGTGGAAAATCTCCCTTATGAGGAAAGGCTGAGGGAGCTGGGTCTCCTCAGACTGGAGGAGAATGAGGGTTGACCTCATTAATGTTTATAAATATGTACGGGGAGAGAGCCAGGGGGATGGTGCCAGTTTCTTCTCAATTATGCCCAGTGATAGGACAAGAGGTGACAGATGCTTGAGCATAGGAGGTTCCATATAAACATGAGGAGAAATTTTTTTACTGTGAGGGTGACAGAACACTGGAACAGGCTGCCCAGGGAGGTTATGGAGTCTCTTTCCCCAGAGACATTTTAAACCTTCCTGGACATCTTCCTACATGACCTCCTGTAGGCAACCCTGCTCTTGCAGGGGGGTTGGACTTCGTAGCCTTTCAAGGTCCCTTCCAAGCCCTAACTTTCTGTGATTCTGTGAACTGTTGCTATTTACTTCTGTCATAGCAATGAATTGAGCCCCAGAGTGGAAGTAGGAGAAAATGAGAGCCCAGGATTTTAGACACTCATATGTAGGCCTCTGGATTAAAATGTCTACCTCAGGGCTCTATTTCTAAGACTCCATTATAGTCCACTTCCCCTACAAGGGAAGGGATTTTGTTGTCCATGCATAAGCATTTCAGTGATGTATCTATTCTAGATTAGCTTCTATTATTACTGCTGAATTGATCTCACATTCATTTTATTTGGTAAAGTTGAGACAGGTACTTAACAACCTATGAGTCTGTGCTTTAGGCTGTGTTCAGCAGTCTGTATGGATTGCACTGGTTGTATCTCCTTTGACCGGATGTTCATTAAATATAGTGAGAATATGTTCCACCATTTAGATAACTGTATATAAACAAACTTGTTTACTGTTTGAAAAGAAATCTATAGTCTAAGTTAAATTACATAGACCCAGTGTCTTTTGCAGAGCCTCTTTTGACTTCTCCAGTGTGTAATAATCTAGTGTCTAGAAATTATTTTCAGCACAGTTTGAATGCAAAGCATAGAGACATGTCAGGCCTGGAACTAGTAAGCCTTCTGGTATATTCTAGCTAGACTTGTTTCCAATGGCTGGAGACTGGTATTCTCATTTTTGTGCTAGATTTTACCTGGCATAATGGGTGTTTCTAAACTGTGTTTTTGAGCATTTTGATGGAGTAGTTAATTATACAGGCAAAACGCCAAGACTGAGTTATCAGTCTTCACAACTGACTAAAATGACCAGAATTTAAGTGTAAAGGAAAAACTGTGAAATTAATGGCTCAGATTGGGTCCAGCATATGCAGAACTAATAAAACTTCTCATGTCTGTGTAGAAACCTGTACTGTTTCTTCAGTATGTTGTTTTTCCTAGGAAGAGATGCAGATACTGGAGAGCAGCGCAAAGGAGACAGGCTGCAACATACAACTGTGTGTTATTTCAGTCCCACAAAACTCAAAGACTGTACATCCCGTACCTGTATTTTTTAAACTGTGAAAAACATTTAGAATTCATAGACAATCAACAGCGGGGACAAGACATTTTTATTTCTAAACTTGGATTTATTTCCATGTGAAAACAGTCAGTTGTATGTGGTGTATGCAGTGACAGTGAGGTGGGCAGGTGTCCCAGGCCTGTGCTAGCCATATTTCAAAGCTGTTTGTGAGCTGATTTTTCCTCTGTTCTCTGTACAATGCAAATGATAGTTATTTATCTTTCAAGTCAGAGGAAACCAGAGACAGAGATTAAACTTTGTTTTTTGTTCAGCTAAAGCAAACAAAAATTACTTCTATGTAAAAAGGATCTCACTTTCAATACAAATGCATATCCTTTTCCAGTTATTAGTAAATAATGAGGAAAATTTTAAAAATAACATATAAAAAATCACAATAGTTCTCTTGAGAAAATCATTCCAACAGCAGTCCTTCCATCTAGGAATGAAGTGTAAACATTATTTGTTTATGTCAATCCTAATATTGGTTATGTGTTCATAATGCAGTATTTCAATATCCTTGTGTTTTAATTGCCATATGAGAATACTCTGCAGAATTTTTCTTGAGATGTAGTGTGTGCTGGAAACCTTTCCTTAATTTACTAAGGCTTATAAAAGTAAGACATTGTTAAGTTGGCATGATTTCTCTGTAACTGCTGTATGGTGCCTACTTTTTATCACCTTACTTTCCTCTAGGTGCTTACATACTGACTGCTTTAATAAATGTTCTAGCAATTTACTAGGTATTGAATTTAAACTTGCTGTTCTCTAATTTCCTAGATTGATTCCTCTGCTGTTTTAGTGGAGGCTATCCAATATTTTAGAACCCATTCTTCCCAGAAAAGAAAACATAACACTCTTTGAATTCTTTTCTACATCTACCTCAGGGTTATTCTCTATGAATCTTCTAGTGTCATCTTTTTAGCATCTGTGGATGGTGTGAAACTCTGCTGTAATTCTTGGTCTTGGTCCAGTTTGAATTGCATTTAAATCCAGATAAATTCAATTCAAATGACTTCAGTCAGTTGGAATTGCCTAAACACCTGAAAAATATGAAGTCTAAGGAGGTCTGGGCATAAAAGTTTTAGTTCAGCTAATTACATAAAGTTACTCTGAAATGTGATATTTGTTATTCTTTGTGACTAAATGCTTGCCTAATTTGTTTCTACATTGGACAGAATGTTGATTTATTAAAATAATTTTTTATTAAAATTTTATTTTCTATACATGTATCTCTTTACCATTAATTTTGCAGAGAAAAAGTGGTGGTTCAGTGAAATTCATCAATATTCCAGGTGATTCTTTTACACCTCTGCTCCTGGGAGCAGAAGATTGTTCCAGATGCTGAGTAACAGAAGGTGATAGAAGGTTTAACATCAATAAAATACTTGTGTAAGGACATAACCTTAAAGAACAAACAAGAAAAAAATATAGCTCTTTTAGGTACCTACTTATTTCCATATTCCATAACAGACGTCAGCTATCGCTTAATACCATGGCCTGCCAAACTTTTTTATGTTTTTACACACTCGGTAAACACCAAGTTCCTTAACCATGAAATTCCCTGAAATGCTGTCTTGTGTTTTATGTCTTCTGGAGCTATGTTTTTGTTTGAAAATGAGTTCACTGATCCAACAAATAATGTAACTAAAACCACATATCACACACAAAAAAGCTTCCTTCAGAAAAATTTCCTTTGCATAAAATCCTTCATATTATCAACAAAATCTAAAAGTTTCAATAAGGAAACATGAAGCATGAAGTCTATCCTTCAAAAAATAACAAATATTTTGATTTGATACATCCAGTTGTACCTTCCATTTCCACCTCATTCACTAGTGTGTTCAAACAATATAAAATGGGAAATCTTATAAAAAATTATTATTTCTAGGGCATATAACATTAAAATGGCCTGTAACTTGTGATTATTGAGTTTTAGGGGTAGTTTTGTTGATGTATAAGATATACAAAGCTAGAGATGCATATGAAATATTTAGGAACTAAAATCTGTGCAAACACTGAGTTAATTTGTAACCTGCTGTTTTGCTTTCGATAATATGCCTTTGGCCTATTTACATCTTCAGTACTTTGATAAACATTTGTAACCCTGAACTTTTATGTAAGAAATTGGATGAGGGAAAGAAAATGAGAAAGTTTATTACTTTCTCATATGTCACCAAAATTCTACTTCATCAGAAAAACCTAAATTTTTTTCCCTCCCTGAGGAGCCTCTTCATGACAAATTTTTGTTGGTGCTTAGACTGTAAATGTATGTTAGGTCTGAATAATGATGGCTCTTAACAATGTTTAATATGGAAACAAGAAAATCCCAAGGTCCTTAGTATTTATTTAATAAGAAACAAACACAAAGATACTTTAGTTTTCAGAAGTTTACAATACACATTTTGTTTTCAACATAGTTAAAATTACAACGGAAAATAAGGCATGTAATGAGAGTTTCTATACTTTTCTAAACCCTTTTTTGAGTTCAAATGTCCACGTCTGCTTCATTTTGTTGAATAGTATTTAAGAGAGTTAAAAAGAGGGAGGTAAAAGTGACGACTTTGTTAAAAGCATTTGGAAGGGTATATTTTATTTTAGTTCAAAAAGTTAAAAAGGACAAGTCTAGACATGATCAAAAGTGTCTGTATTTCTTTTTTTAAAAAATTTTTTAGGTTTTTTTTCTCTAATATTTTACTCATTAATCCAAAGACATGCCAGGATGAGTCCCTGAGAGAAACAGGAGGTTCCTGAAAGCAGTCACAGGAGCTGAACATGGTCTTTTCCCTTCAGACTTTGTTAGGAATGTACCAAACTGTTGTAAGCTGGCCTTCCCCAGCCCCAATCAACAAGATGAAGCATACAGTTCATTAGCGAGGAACAAGATAAATTTAGGTTGGCACCAAGGGTCCAAACTGTCTTGATTTATGTTTATAATAGCAATAGGGTGGGGGAAAGGAAAGAAAAGGAAAGAGGAAAAAAAAATTAGTAAATAAAAGAGACATCAGGAGACTGTAAATCTAAGCTGCATGCTAGTGCCAAAAGATGCAGCAGCATCTCTCTCAATTTGCTATGCTTGCCAAATTCACTGGAGTAATGTCTGTTATAATAACATCTTCTCAAGAACAATAGTGCAGGGTTGCTGCTGCCTGCCAAAACAAGACAGCAAGTCCTTAAAACTCACATCTAGGTTCTTCCCCAAACAGAAACAAAATCTCCTTCCAAAAATTTTATTGAGAAAAACAAAGGATGTGCCTGAAGTTTTGGGGTTTTTTTTAGTAGTTTCCTTGTTTTCATGACGCAAGGTATGGAGAGAGATTCTGGACTTCCCAGTAATATGTGGATGGAGATTAGGAAAAAAAAAAAAGATTCCCCCCACCCATAAATTACTTGGCAATTCAGACTGCATGCTTATGGTAGTTCTTAGGTGATATTGCATTATGTCAGGTACAGATCCAGACCTTAGAGCCTGCTAATACCTTTTTCCATTTCTATTCATGAATTTGTAACTATTTGCAACATTGCTGAAGAGTTAGAGAAGATTTCAATAAATCAAAAGTTAGATAGAGACACAAAAAATAGAGCAAAAAAGGAACAGAGGGTTGGAGTGCCTCCCCTGTGAGGATAGACTAAAGAAGTTGGGGTTGTTCAGCTTAGAGAAGAGGAGGCTACGAGGTGACCTTATAACGTGTTTTAATACCTGAAAGAGGCCTACAGGAAAGCCAGGGCAGGGCTTTTTCCATGGCTGTGCAATGAGAGGACAAGGGGATATGGTTTAAAAGCTGAGAAGGGGAGATTTAGGTTAGACATCAGGAAGATATTCTTTCCTGTGAGGGTGGTGAGACACTGGGACAGGTTGCCCAAGGAAGTTGTGGCTGCCCCCTCCCTGGAAGTGTTCAAGGCAAGGTTGGATGGGGCATTGAACATCGTGGAAAGTGTCCCTGCCCATGCAGAGGGGTTGAAACTAGTCCTTTCCAACCCTGGCTATTTTATGATTCTATGAAAAGAACACAGATAACCTGCAGTAAAGTAATTCCTAATGCTTAATGATAAATGTGACCCTTCTAGTGCATGTAATGGAGATAACACACACATACAGAGCATTTTACTGAAAAACATCTTGACAATTTATCATGTTCTTAGTGGAAGTTGGTGTTACATAGATCCATAAGCTGTCCTTTTAGTTAGCGTGCTGTAATTATGCTCGGTAATTAAATGAGCCATTGACCGGCCATCAATGATACCAAGGACCCTTTAGGCTAGTGAGGTCATGCTTATTTTAAGAATACAGTTGATATAAAAGACACCTGTTCCACACAACTAGCCAGTCCCCATTTGACCCAAAACTAGAGGTCTAAAAGGTCTCCAATTTCATGCAGATTCTCTCTTAGTTTCCTACTTCAAGAAGATATCTCAAGCAACAGATAACCCAATCTTATTCCCAAATTATACCCTGAAGAAGACCAGATGTATAGGTCTATTTCGCAATATAGGTCTCCAAAATATAGGTATAGATCTTCAAAAGCTCTTCAGATATTAAGCAGATCTGTGTCACATATCACAGATATTTGAACACCTTGTTCAGATACAAAGATCAAAATTTATGCATTTAGATTTAGGTGTCCGAAATCTGGAAATGAACCCCATTCCACTAATAACATTTTTTTCTCCACCTCTCTTTCTGAAGTGTAAAAAAATATAAGGATATGGTTTCTTTTATTTAATAAAGATACAAAATACATCTGATGTGATTTATCCTGTATTTGATCAGACATCTGTGACCTTTTCATGGTTTTGAATTTAGAGTATAAAACAAAGAATCAGTATGTTAATTTTCAGTCACTAAGTTGTGAAGGAGGCCTGTCTCGATCATAATTTTTTTCCATTATGATTTTATGCATTTTGCATTAAATGGTTATTCAAAAAAACTAGAAACAGTGCAGAAACTGCACCTCAGGTCAGTGATTTTCAGCCTTAATTCTGAACTGACAATCTTGAGTTCACAAAGATCTTGGGTGAAGCACTTAATTTTTTAGGTAGTGCAGTTGCTAAATCATAAACAATTAGCTGTTTAGGTCCCACTTATGATTTTAGTGATTCTAGAGGCTGAAGAAAATTAGACTTAAACTTTTGCTGCCTAGCTTTTGTGACACTATACTTTGTTGATTCTAATGTAGAATTTATTTGCCATTTTTGCCTGAAGTATTAATAAGTATTTCTAGATTTTTGATATATGTGTTGAAATAAACCTCATAAAAATTAATTATAAGAACAGTTTTGAGACCAAAATATTCAGATTATAGGTAGCTATTACATCGATTCGCTTTCTGCTTGAAGGTGTTCTCAGTTAACTTGAAGAAAAACAATAAAAGGCAAAGCAAAAATATTAAAATTAAATAAAAATTAAATAAAATAGATAAATCAGCTCTTTTGATATAGTAACATTTGGACTTCTTAACATTATATTATTATATAAATTCCTGATTCATAATCATAGGCTTTATTCTTGTTTTGCTCTGAGAGGAAACATGATTTGAATTTGCATGTTCAAACTACAAACAAAGCTAAAAATTTGTAACATACATTCCAGGTCCAGCAAAAACTCACATTATTTTCTTGGTCCTCAGCACGAGCTTCTCACATGTATGTAAAACAAGTAAAAGAAGTCATCAAGTCACAGAGGTATTATGTGAAGTCATCTTGTGTTTACTTTGCATACGTGAACAAATACACCATTAGGTGCCCATAGATCAAGCACCCTGCTGTAACTTGATGCATATTTTTAAAATTATTATTTTAATTCTATCTTCTATTTGAAATCATGTTAAAATGCAACATAAAAAGCTAGAATTCCAGCCCATTATAGATGTAGTAATAACTTTCTAATTAGTGAATGCATTGTTACACTACATAATCAGTTTGTTGAAGACATGCATTATAGTGAAAGAAAAAAACCCAACACACTCAATATGAACATGGCTGTCCCATTAAAGTCCTGATTAGCTTTATAAAAACAATGCAGTATCATTATACTTTAATAAATTAGAAGACAAATTGGATACATATCAAGTAATAGTCTTGTATCTTTATAAAGGGATGAATGTTTAATTTAAAGGCAAATAACTCCAACAACATTAATTTCTTAAGAGTGTGTGTGTGACATAAACTCAACACAAAAATACAAACGAATATTTCAACAGCTAAACGGTATTATGTTAAAGTTTCAGGGAAAGCTGTACAGCTCCTAGGCATTAAAACACATGTGGTACCATCAAAAACAATTGATGTGAGCAATGACCATCGAGCTTGTCTATTACAGATGGGCTGACCTGTCCAGGTCCAATTCCACTGTCCCTTTTAGTTCAGCAGGCACCTTTTTCCGTCTGTGTCCCATTAACTCCATCTTTTCTATTATTAAATAGAAGAGATATGGATAAATGGTAATTCGGATCCAAAATTCAATTTGAGAGTCATAGTTTTTTCATCTTTTTAAGCTTTGGAAACTATTATTTAATTATTTAAAATAATAGCTATAATTTTGAGAATCTGAAAGAAGACAGTGTTGATATCTACATCCACAGGCTGTACTTATATTTAGAAATAAGGCAGGAAAGACTGGTTTCCATATGCCAGAATTCTATATGTAGTGCCAAAAAAAATTGAATGGGACATTCATACATTCAATAGGACGTAGGAAAAAGTTTTAAAGGTGAAAAAGATTCTGTATATCACTGTAAGAAACAGAATTCTTCTCACACCCTAAGCAAAACACAAAAAATTGCTTTGTAACAATTCTAATATTTTCTAAACCACATTGTGCAGTGTCATCTCATAAGCTGAGTGAATAGAAAAACATTTTTCATAAAATCATTATATAACAATCAACCAGTCATTTAAAAGCTTCATCCAACATTTATGTACTAAAACATCATGTCTTTTGTAAGGTGTTTCTAGGAGTAGAGCATAAGGAAGATCCCAACTTTCATTGTATAAACACACTGAATCTGTTTTGAGGAGGAAAGGAAGATATTTATCAAAAAATTATTTGAAATGAAATTTAATGTACTGGAAATCTGAATCACATTATATAAATATTAGCTCTTATTGTTTTGTTGTTATCACTTTACCAGACTGCTCTGAAAGAAACTCATTTTGCCTCATCTGTGGATGAATAATTTGGATTTTTCCCCATTGCTTTCAGCTCATGCAGAGATGTTTGGGAGAAATCTCGTTATTTTGAGTTTTTTGGAAATGCTACAATACAAAAAACAGGAGTTAGCTAATAGCAATGGGATTCCAGTGAATAAGATATAACATCAGTATCCTAATGATTTCACAGCCTAAAGACAACTGCAGTGAAGCCAACAAAACAGCAAGTAGAGACTGCCAATGAGCCAGATGCTACTGTTGGAAAAGAAATCTCTATGGTTTAACATCTGGGCACTGAGAGTACCTTTCAGAAACGAAGGCATGAACTATCCTATACTGAGATACAGAGAACATTTGTTAGAATATATATCCCTACAAGATACTTGCCACTTAATATTTGGGTTTTTTTCAGTCATTAGAAGGTTTTACTTGTAGCTGAATTTGTTAAAAAAAAGGGGAAAATAAAATGCATCCTCTAGAATATTTTTGAAGGAGCTCTTGTAGTCAGTTTGAATTATCAAGAGTGGTCATAGCAGTCTTGAAATCAGTATACCAGCCTATGTGTGGATAACATTTGTATTCTACATGTCTTTAAAGGAAGCCTTAGTTGAAAGAATGGTTTTACTTGTGATGTTTTGCAGTTTCTATGGCTCATCTCGACATCATTGTTTCCTTAACAGTCCTGTTGGAAGTAAGTTTTAACCATGTAAAGGTGTTGAATAAAACAGTGACTAGATGGATGCTGCACACAACAATTTTAATTCATCTTTCTCTAAGGACTGTAGCTTCAACACTTTTTCCTCTGTGATGATGTGGGAAGAGAGAAAACAAGATTATAGGCATAAAGGTAGATAGCATGTTGCATTGGCAATCTTCTCCAGTAGAAGTAGCAAGGAGATGAAAAAGGTATGAATAAGATAGGCTGTTGCCACTAGAACTTAATATTTTATGGTGGTTTTTTCTGTCAAAATTTTCAAGTTCAAGGGAAAGGAAATAGCGGGAATGGTCAGAGTTTGTGCAAGTAAGGACTGGGAAGGATTATGCACAAATATTACTCAATTAGGAAACCTGCTTATATAATAAAATAAAAAAGACATACACCCAGGAACAGTAATAGTAAACTAATCCCTTCAAAGTCTAGAAAGGTGAGGATTGAGTACAGGTGTACAAAGCAGCTCTTCTATGGCTCAAACACTATACTTCAGATTGGACTGGAACGAGAGAATTAGAAAAAAAATGGAGTTAGCAAGACTGTGGTCAATTTAGTTATGGAAATAATATACCATACCACTGTACCAGTACCAACCTTTCCCATACTCCCCTTATGGTGTAATCAATCTGAATAGGGTTTGGGATTGTTTTTTTGTTGGGTTTTTTCCCAACAACATGCTTGTATACTTTGAATTTCTAAGTGCACTAGGAGTTGAGGAAAACTGAGACAGGTGTCCTGTTACCACAACCCACATTTTGAATAAAACTTTTACAGAAACACAAAATTCAAACAAACATCAAAAAATTCATAAATAACTTCTCATTCACTGTTGATTTCACATGGGAAACACTCTAAATAATGGCAATGTACACTGTTAGGAAATCCTGGTATATCTAAGTCATACTCTGTCCTGAGTGTTGCTGTGATATTACCAGCATTACTATGATGTTTAAAATACACAAACCTTGAGCCATTTAATTTATGGCTCAAGTTTTACTGCTCAAATGTCTGTGTTCTGTATCATTATCCAAAAAATAATAATTCTTAAAATTATGCATTTATCTTTTCACACAAAGAAGGTGCCTGATGAAGCAGGCACTGTGACATTACCTTTTTTCAAACAAATAGAAATGTATCAAGTGTAAATAACACCTAGTTTCCAAGTAAGAGTTTTTAAAAATACTGTACAGGGAAAAGAAAATTTACCACAGTTCAGGGATAATGCCCATAACCTTTATTGTCATGTCATAATCACAGTTTCAGTAACCCACCCCCCTGCACCACCATCCCCTTGAGTACTATTTTACAGCTATTGACCTTAGAACCAGTCACTATTTATTTGTTACTTGTTTTTCTAGTGCAACACACTCAATTTCACTTCTCCTGTAGAATGTTTGACAGGCATAAGAAGAAGAAGATTACCAAAATGATTATCAAATGCTGAAATATGTTGAACAAATTAAATAACTTAAAACCTTAAATGGACTGCAGCAGCTGATGCTCAGGGATTTGTATTTTAGGTCACAGAGTCAAGCCAATTCTTAATTCTTAGCCTTGGTTACAACACACTTCAAGTGAGGACTGTGACCCTCTGATATGGGGCAATTGTGTGCTAGTCAAATTTTAGACTTATGCTAAATTATCAGGCTTTTAATTCAATTATAGATCTCCATTAAAGCATCTTAGAAGTACCTATGATGAACTGGAAAGACCAAGTAAGAACTACATTATATTACTTGTGTATGTATGAATGATAATGTAGTCATTAAGATTTTATAATTTCTATAAGATTTGTTGTTGCATGAAACAATGATTTGATGTACACTGTTTATTATATTTTATCTTCGTAATCGATTGCACATATTTTTAATGGAATTAACTTTTTGTTCATTTACTTCTAAATGCTTTTTCCATTTTCCAGGCTCTGTCATTTTCAGCAAATGAGTAAACATACTTATATGACTTTGAAACTACCCTATTTCTGACTGCAGTTTTGTTACTACTATGAATGACTTTCACAACAGGAACGCAGGCCAATTTAAAGTCCAGGCACCAAGCAATTTGAGATCCACCAGCTTTATGCAGTAATATAATTATTCCCTCTGAGGCTCTTAATTGTATTCATCACACCATGATTTCTGCACAAATTAAGCATGCATTTACTGCTATATATAACTTGCTTTGCAGTTAACATCCTGGAAACAAATTTCAAGGAGATAGAATCTTGAACTTAGTCATCCCATGAAATCACTACTTTCTCTGCTCAGAAAAGTCACAGAGACTCTAAGGTCATTATATTTTTACATCACCAAGTCACATACAGAGAAGCAATGGAAAAAAGAGTGTGAGGGAAAGATCAGCAAACCTCTATACAAATATTTTTTTCAGACTTTATTTATTAAAGAACCTAGTAAATAAATCTTTACAAATTTTTTTTAATATAAAAACCAAACCAAACAAAAAATGGACTTTACCAAAAATGCAATTCATAGTGACAAAATAGGATTAAAATAGGATTGAAAATAGGATTGATATATATATCATATATATATATGTATATGCATATATACATGTGTGTGTGTGCAATTCTAACCTTCTACTTCACAAATTTTCTAACAAATCACACATTTTTAAGAAGTATTTCTAGTTAAAAAATTGTAAGTACTTAGAAGGTACAATCAATGTCTCATTTTTAGAAAAGCATTAAATTCAGAATATTTTCCCATGTATGATTTTTAGCTTCTGCAGTAGGTTGACCCTGGATGGACACCAGTTTCCCAGAAAATCTTCTCTGTCCCTCCTTCTCCTCCTCTCCTCAGCCAGACAGAGGAGAGGAAAATATAATAAAAGGCTCATGTGCATTGGTAAGGACACAGACAGATCACTCACTGTTTACTGTCACAGGCAAAAGAGTCTCAACTTGAGGAAATTAATTTAATATTCTACTAATCAAATCAGAGTAGGATCATTAGAAAATAGAAGCTAGATCTTAAAGTGCCTCACTCCCTTGATCCATGCCCTTCTTTCCAGGCTCAGCTTCACTCCTGATTTTCCTGCCTCATCTCCACCAGCATCACATAGGATGGGGAATTGGGGTTGTGGTCAGTTCATATGTTGTGTCTTCTGCTCCTTCCTCCTCAGGGGGAGGACTCCTCACACTGTTCCTCTGCTCCAGCACGATGTCCCTCCCGTGGGACAGTCCTCCATGAATTTTCCTAACAGGAGTTCTTCATAAGCTTCTCCAGTGTGGGGCCCCTTCATGAGCCCTTAATGGAAAAGACTGATTCAGTGTGGGTTCCCTATGGGGTGACAAGTCCTGCCAGGAGCCTGCTCCAGTGTGGGGTGCATCCATCTGTGATGACTTGGAGTCCTCCACAGGCTGCAGGTGGATATCTGCTCCACTGTGGACCTCCATGGGCTTCAAGGGGACAGCTTGTCTCACTGTGGTCTTCACCAGAGGAATATGTGCTCCAGAACCTGCAACATCTCCTCCTTCTCCCCCCTCCTACTTCACTGACTTTGGTGTCTGTAGATTTTGATCTCATGTATTCTCACTCCTCTAACCAGCTGCAGTTGCCTTTGTGCAATTCTTTTCCCGTTGACTATTTATCACAGAGGCATTGATGGGCTCTGCCTTGGCCAGCAGTAGGTCCATCTTGGAGCCAGGTAGTGTTGACTCTATTGGACACAAGGGAAGCTTCTAGCAGCTTCTCACAGGAGCCACCCCTGTATTACCCCTCCCTACCAAAATCTTGTAATGAAAACACCATACAGCTTCCTTGTACAGGTGTGTATTACCTCTATTATCCAGGTACTTTTAAAACATGGAGATTTTTGTAATTACATCATACCAGTGTTGGCATATGTGAATCCAGAATAACACTATTTTTTTCTTGATAAATCATCATTTTAGGCTTTTTTAGGCTTTTCTCAGTGGTGACCAGCGATAGGACAAGGGGTAATGGGTATAAATTGGAGCATAGGAGGTTCAAGTTGAATATTCGAAAAAATTTTTTTACTGTAAGGGTGACAGAGCCCTGGAACAGGCTGCCCAGGGGGGTTGTGGAGTCTCCTTCACTGGAGACATTCAAAACCCGCCTGGACACGTTCCTGTGCGATGTACTCTAGGTGGCCCTGCTCTGGCAGGGGGGGTTGGACTAGATGATCTTTCGAGGTCCCTTCCAACCCTTATGATTCTATGATTCTATGATTTTGGGAGGATCAGATAGGGGAATGGAAAAGAAAACTAAGTCTGGTGCTATGCCTATCTCAAAAACCCATAGATATGTGAGCCTAGGAATCCCTTTTGTAATTCACGGGAAATTGTTTTCTTTCTGTGGACATTTCTCTATATCCACAATTGTAGAAGATGTATGTCAAAAAAAGACAAAGAAGAAAATAAAACAGGATACAGAGACTGCGATCCATCTCTACTTTTTCAAACTCATTCTTCTGGGATTTCAAGTTAGAGGACCACTTTTACATGTCTGTAAACAACTTTATAAATTGTCAAGTAGCTCATAGAGCTAAGAATCAAGCTTTTAGTAAGCTTCAGAACTGTTGTTGTCGGTAGTAGAAATGTTCGGAGTTAATGACATAGTTAAAGGCTAGAAAAAAACCACCAAAAATTTAGGGGGGGAAAAAAAGCTTCATGACTTGAGTTGGCCTCAGCATATTGAAGGTCAAACCAGAAAACACCTCCGAGCTGTCAGAGACCGGTAACCCTGAATAGAAAACTACTGGCCTAATGTGATTGAGATGGCAATTCTTACATCATTGCAATATTATTTTCTATTCTTTCCATATCCCACCCCCCACCCCCTATTTTTCCTTCGTTATGTATAACATTTTTACTGAGTCCATAAACTCTTTCAGGACTCATTCTCTTTGTATTTCATGAAATTGGAAAGACTGAGGGTTATACTTGCATGTTTGCTTAGTATCTTAATTGTTGGAAGTGCAAGTAAAATAATGAAAATATCACATATATCCATAGTCAACAGAACTTTCAGTAAAGACTTGGCTTGGCCTTGCTGCGTGATTAGGTCATAAGAACAGTTCCTACTTTCAGGAACAAGCCCTAATCTCCAGATGTCAATGAAGAACATCTATTGACTAATAAAATGAAATTGGACATTGCCATCTGTAATGTGGCTGAGCAGAATTGCACTAATATATTGAGGGATCAGTTATCTCATCTCACAATGCACATATTTTAATACAGAAATATTTCTGCATTTGTTACATATGTGGGGGAGATCCTTTGCTAAAAATCTACTTGGGAAATTTCCCTTGAAGATCTATAGGACATTTGCTCGACTAAGGTCCTAAATTTCTAGGTTCAATAGCCTACAGGGAGCACCTCCCTCACAATTAATATACTTAAGAATTATAACATGGGAACAGCATAGAAGCGACTTGGAATGTTATATCAGGGCCAAGGGAGTCTTTAATTTAATGATCTCTTTTAGTTGCAATTCACATGTATGGATCCTCTACCCTTTAGTAAGAGGTGAGCATTCTCTCAGAGCTTTCTGTTAATGAGCAAGGTCTTAGTTATCTATTTACAGTGCAGAAACAGTCTTTCAGAATGCATATAAGATACCAAGCATTGAGCAAAAGCAAACAAATTTTAAACAAAATATAACACCCAATCAGCAAACTGCTATTGGCAATGAAAACTTCCAGCCCTTCCAGGTCCCCAGGAGGAGGCTCTTCCTCAACAAAGCTGAACTTTGTGCATGCATCTGATCAAGGTGACTCACTTTGCAAAAGTCTGAGAAGGCATTTACATTATCCAAGAACAAGAAGAGAAAAAGCTATAGGGACATTACTGAAACATTAAGTGTTAGCATTCTCTTTTTTCCTGCCATGGGATTTGGATTTTTTTCCTGATCAAGAGTAGACTGGAAAAAAAAGCCTCTCTGGAATGTGTTTCTCTAAGCCATTTGGAGCCTTAGAATTGAGGAGTAGTATCCTTGTATCCTGGAAAGACGATAAAGGAAAATTGTAAACTAATTTTGTCATATTACTTAAAAAATACTGTCTAAAATATCATTGAACTCACTTCATTTAGCCCCCTGTGGAAAAATATATTCCAAGTGGATTTGGAGCTAATAATGAAGCATATTAGAGTAACCCAGTGCAGAAAATCTGAACATAGTCTATCAGATTCTTATCTGATTGTTATTCATATGATATGATCATGAATCATACTCAGAAAGGGCAAAGTGGTAGCCATGCCTAGGTTTTATTCTTAACATTGTAATTTACATCAGTAATACATAGATGCTTCCGAAACTGTAAATGAATACTAACTTTTCCAACACAACTGTATGCTTTACTGATATGCCAGAATATTTCTTAACTCTTTCCTTTAATCCAGTCTTTCCAGCTCCAAATACCATACTTGTTTTCTGCATTCCCTGCTGAAATAGATATTGTCCACTGGTTATTAAGCATGGTAAAAGTGAAATTTTACCATCCCTGCCATCGATACCACTTATAAATGTTCCTTTATTAGTTTGCTTCTGAGCTCAAATACTTCATTCACCACTACTGGCCTGCTTAGGGTATTCTCACTTTTGACCAGGTCTCCAATCCAACTATCTTTATTTCTGATTATCTTTATTTCCAGTTATCTTTGTTTCTGATAATTTAGAATACTTCAAACCTTATCAAAGCTTTTTCACATCACCGTATACGTTCACTGAAGCAGAATGAAGACGAGATATAAAATGTTCAGTAAATGTCTGTTTTCCCAACCTAATAATAGCACTTCAGGCCTGGTGACTAAGCCTTGACATCTACTAATGGCCAAAATACAGACTCTCTGTTTTATATATGCTGTTATTCCTGTTGCTACTATGCACCGAAGCACATGACTTCTTCTTCATTCGTTTTTGTGCCCTTGTTAATTGGAAATACTAGAACACTTGTTTGCTCATTTGACAATTTAGCTATGTAGAGAAAAATATAATAGTATTCATTTTATACATTTTGAGTCCCAGTTTCGACAAATTGAAAGGGCACTTACTATCAGATAATAAGAAAATAAAATTTTAGTTTTATTAACATACTAAAACTACTTTAGATTACATCTCTTGAAGACCACAGTCCACTGATCACTGAAGCTGGTAAACTTCAATAGCCACTGAATTACATTGGCTTTTTCACATGCATCAGCAGAGGTAACTGCAGAATTGTCATGTAATCAGTGTAGATTTTACTTCAGTAATAGTAGCAATCTAAAACCAGTTAGTTTTAATAGAAAGTATGCATGTAAGGCAGAAGTTCTAAGCAATCAGACAAGGCAGTACAATTAATGTAATAAAAACCTTCAACAGGAAGTCTGTTGTGTCTGTTTCCCTCCTAATCAAGTGTAAAATTGCAACAGAACCGCAGGCACTATAAAGTCACACAGGAAATATATCACAGACATTCTCTTTGCTATTGAATGAATTCTCTACTCATATGAGAAAACTTAGTTTAAGAAGAGAAGGAATTTTTGGAGGCACTTCTGCCTTTTGCTTTCAATTATAGGGGGATGAAAATCCAAATTTCATGCCACTGTTTTTCATGTACCTGCATGTTGATGGATAAGATAACAGAGCAAATGCAGTGCACATAGTTCTAGATTTATGTCACACAAATCACTCTATCAGTTAGGAATTGACATAATGACAAAGTGGACAGGGAAAATGTAGGTGGAAAAAAGAGGATTTGAACAAGTAAGATGTGAAAAAGAAGCAGTCTGGAGAGTCTGCCTGCACCCAGAGGTATGACTTCCCACTGTATTGCTTGAAAAAAAACCACCCTCAAATATTTTAGGTCTTGTGGGTATGAGATAAGTCTGAAAAACACCTTCTAATTTTCTGCTTCCCAAGAAAGGTCTGTCAAGGTTAATGCTGAAGGTTCCCAAAGAATTTTGATTGGCACTGAGCCAGTTTGAGGAGTATAACTGAAAAAATGAAACAATAGACTACGGAAATATCAAGGGAACCGAGATTGTTAGCAATGTTCATACAGCATCATACACCATCCTGGATATGAATATTCATACTGCTACAGTTACATATGCACAAAAGCCTTAAAAATTTCCCTGAGATACTATCATGCTATAACTGTTAATCCCACTTCATATGTCCAGAAAAGGATAAGGCCTGGGACTAAACAAAAGGAAACTTACTGGCAACACTGGGGTTATATAAGAAACTTCTTCATTTATCACACTGAGTTTTGAACTCTGGTATAAGGACTTGAAAGGTACTTGGTTGTGCCCTAGAGTAGGACTACATGCTTTGTGTCCATATTATGCCCACCTCTCTCCCAAATAAATGACCCTGTCTGTAATTTCTGCCAGTAACTGTGCCAACAGAAATTATGTCCTAGATTGAATAAAAACATTTCAGAAAGGATACTAGCAGTTGAAGACAATGAATGATTTTGTGTAGTGCTTGAGTCTAGGCTCTCACCTTGGTTAATCTACAAATAACCAACACGTACATTCATAGTTCTGATGAAGAGTGGTATGGATGTGCACAGCTGTAACCAATAACCAGTTTTTGAATGGTTATTAGTTTATTCTCACTCTATAAATTGGTTTTCCTTAAGAAGAAACTGTTTTAGAAGCTAGCCATAAGCAAGGATGCAACGATGCAAGCCAGATCTTGGCACTCAGCCTGTAGATCAGTGATGGATTCCTGTTCATTTTTTATTAAAAATTATGGTTACAGATACAAACTACTGCTCAGTTAGACAACTGCTAAAGGAAAGCACAGTCCTAGTGGGAAAAGAAGTGTAATTTCCAGAAAGCAGTGACAGTTTAAAAGCATCTCTTCATCTAGCACTTCCTATTGGCTATCCTCAAGGAGACTTCCCATTCAGTAACTTTGTTGTTTGCCTTTTAAGAGACATCTTAATCACACTGTTGAATATATGTAAAACATCACTGCTCAGTTTACGTAACCTAACACTTTTATTTATGAATGTGTGCAAATATTGCAGTTTGGTAAATATAATATAATAATGTATATCCAGACTTTTTCATTTTATACATGATAGTCCTATTACTGTTGATTTCTGAATGCATTGTAAAGATGTATCATATAAAATTACAAATCCTTATGACTATGTTTTAGCCAATGATGAGACAGAATATGCCTATATAATACTAAAATAATTTGTAAGTACTTTAAAAAAGGTGTGAGTGTTAGTGGTGTTGACATAATGCATATCTATTTATAGTCAAAGAAGATCAGGAATTCTTTTATAAAATAATATTCAGATTTTTTTTTGTGTACTAGAATCCTGCTTAATTGAAAGACTTTTCTATGGAAAACATTATTTAGTTCTACACAATAATCCAAGCCCAACAATATACACATGCAAGACTCATTACAATTTTCTCCTACTTGCCTCATTAGGCTTAATGCTCAAAAGAGATCAATGATTCTGAGGTGAATCGACAAAATGTGCTTGTGCCTCTCCTTAAACAGAGGAAAAGATTTAGTTTATATTTTAGAAGCATTTCTACTTTCATTTCTCTAAGTATTACCACATTTGTCTCTTTCACACTCTTTCTGTTTCACTAGCAATCTGTTAGTGATCTTCCCCTTTCATCTCTCCACATATCTATCCTAATGAAATCATTATGGCTGAACCATTGGTTCTCATCCTCCTCTCTTCCTACAGGATATGGTATTAATGATCTCATTTTATTTTGAAACACCGACACTACATACAACCAAAACATACAACTAAATCTATTTTATATTTGTTTAAATAGATATATTTAATTATTCAAACCATACAGCAGTATAGTCTCACTTGATGTGAGACTAGATGTGATTGGATTATCAGATATGGGATACTGACATAACATTTGTTTCTTTGTGTAAATTACAAGTTGTCGAACAATAATACCTGAACTGCTCTTTGGGAAAAACTAAAAAAAAGAAAGAGAAAAAAAGAAAAAAAAAAAAGGAAAAAATTTTGATTTGATGATGGTTTGAGAAGTTTTTCTCTTGAAGTGTGAAGATGTGTCTCATTTTGTATCTTCATGCATTGCCAGCTCCCATTATCTTAAAATTTAACTTAGAAGATAGTAATTCTTCTACTATGAATTTCTTCTATCATTTGTCTCAGGATTTAGCTGAAATATGGATGTCCTACCAAAGCAAGAACCTCAAAAATAGGCAAATATCTTTTAATAGGCCACTCTATAAATAGTGGAGCTTTGCTAATTTATATTTATTTCTGGGGAACATCTTGTGAAGTTTCTGGAGCTTGGAAACAAATGGAAAGCTTAATCACCTTTTTGGCCTTGTGCTGTTTCTGAAAGTTACTACTTACCCACAGAAACAGTATTTTTTACTTTGTTCCTACTTCTGGACAGCTTTTCATCATGAACAATCAAGACCTAGGAAAATATTTTTTTTAATTTATTTTGGTCTACTTATTTTGTATGTTCCATAGACGCCATTGAAGAGTTCCTTAAAAATGCATGATTGCCCCAAAAGTATATGCACATGAAAGAGAGATTTCCTACATCCTCTTTCTTTCCCATCTGTACTTCCCCATGTTGGAGTCTGGGAAATGCTTACTGTGTAACGGGAAAATTGTGTGGGTTCATGAAAACTAATTCTTCATCTGTCAGCTGGAAATTGTTGCTAACTGATATACAATAGTAGAGAACCCAGTTTTGATTTGAACTGGCTCAGCTGAGGCTGATAAAAATGCAACCAAACCATGTAGCTCACCAAAGAGCAGGAATAAACCAGAGAAAATGGTTAACATTTTTGTTTATTAATTTATCTTCCTTTTCTTAGATGTTAAAAATCCCTGCCTCTCCCCTCTGCTAGCTGTTTCTGTGGCTAAGGCAATGTAAAGGTAACTTTATTTCCTTCCCTCTCCACACTAAGAAAGAAACCAGAGTCGGTGATACCAAAGAAAGGGACAGCATTTGCTGACATCATTTCTGATCGATGTCAGAAATGATGGAGCTGTAATATTGCCTGCTAAGTGGCCACCTGCTAATCTCCACCCACAATTCTTCCTTTCAACAATAAGCACAATTCAAATACTTTACTATAAAATCCCAAGGGAAGGCTCATGGCACACTTTCATCTCATAAGAGTACACAATTTTTCTCCTTGACATTCTTTCTTATGAGGTCCAGAACTTGTTTTCTTGAGCTTTGGCTCCCAGTTCGAACATCACTGATGCAAGTCCCTCTTACTCTCACATTTTAGCTATCCTGTATTAAAATCACTGGCATACTATACTTAGCTTATTTCCATTATATTTGCACAATGGCACTACTCTACAAAGAGGTTCCCTTGGAAAGTAACATATCAAAAAATACATTTGAGACCCTTCTTTTTTTTTTTTAACATTTTGAAATAAACTATGTAATGAAGTATATCAGCAGGGGCAGGTTCATAGGGCAGCTAATGTAATTTCTTAGAATGCTAGAATGGTGGAACAATAGAATTTATTTAACTATTGTGTTTCCTCTTTTACTGCAAATTCCAGACAATTTTTCCAAACACCAAAGAACAGCAAACTAAATTTCATTCCTTTTGTCATGATAATGTATTTTAAAACTAGAAATACATTAGTGTTTTCCTAATCCATAGAACTGATTTTTGCCTCAAAAAGTTGAATCAATTGAACTAAATCAATTTTACATTTATTGAAATTGCCTTAACCCTGTCATGAGATATTCCTCAATTATTTTAAGTTATTTACATAAATCTAGATTACATTTATTAAACTATGTATTAGAGATATTCTATGTTTTTTTATCAGTTTGATGATTTTATGTTTATTTCTTCTGATAATACAGCCTTTGCTTTCAGTGATTAATTGGTCATCAGTGTATTTGTTCAAATATAGTCTGTTTTTACAGACCAGTCAGCTCCAGAATACCTGCATATATATATATATATATGTATATATGTATAAATATATCTGCAGAAGGTGGATTACGTAAGTAACATTACAGTAAAAAAATATACAAAAAAATGTTTCACCTAATGTATAATGCTATCTTCCATTCCAATTACTGCTTTCTGCTTCAGTGAACTGATAGGTTTCCTATACAACTTCATTATACCTTTCTTGACCCTTCCATGTCTATCTCATGTAAAAAACCCCACATGCCTATGACTGCATGGTACAGTTTTTAAATGGACTTCACAGATTAGAATTTCTTCCCTTTTGATGTCTGGGAATTGTTGATAAGCTTGATAAACTTGGTAACCCTATCCTCAAGCATACTGTATAAAGTGAGGTGAATTCCCTTTCCAGAACATGTTGAATGTGGACATTCAACATACATTAAGCTGTTCTGTTGATCAGTGTTCAAAGGAAACATCTATACGAATTAAGTCAAGAATGTCTTTTTTATTTTATTTTTTCTAAGGGGGGAAGGAAAGGTAATTGTTTCAGGAATTATTTATTTATATTTATATATAGATCATAAATTGTGTTAGCTCATAAATTTGATCTTTTAATCTTGTTCCTCTTTGACCAACTACTATGCCAACAAAGAAGAAGGAATCCAACTCTGTTTTCTATAGATGTTTCCATAATGGTCTTTATAGAAAAGTATTCTAAGCTGAGAAATTGATTTATTTTTCCAATTAATACCACCATGACTAGCAAAATTTTGGTGATGTCTTAAAGGACAAGTCAAAGGTAATACAGTCAGGCCTTTGGGAAGAGGAAGAGATGGATATTTGGCCTTGTCAATACCTTGAGAAAACCAGTTTCATGTTCTGAACTCTGCTTGAGTGTTTATAGGAGCTATCTGGATGAAGCCCATCTCTCTCTCTAAAAGGACAGAAGTGGTCCTTGTTAAAGGCTTTGACATTTTTGCATGTGAAATCCAGTAGCTATGTTCACATATCTATCAGTCCACTAACTCTTTAGTTGTCAGCTACTGTATTGTCATAGGTTTTTGTCAGAAATTGCCATTTTCTATATGGGTACTCCAATATGCAGGGCTACCAGTGCTGGAAGAGGATAAAACAGATCTGGAATTGATTTTCAGTCTAGGTCATGCTCATGCAAATTACAAAAATTGCTACTTAAAAGAAGTCCATAACAAAAGATGAAGATTATGCACATGATCTCTCTCAAAGAAGTTATTAAGATCAAAGTTAATGGGAAGGATGCAATGGGAAATAGAGTGTGGTTATGACAGGACCTGTGGCTTGTTGCATTCAAAATGCATTTCTAGCTTAATGCCCTTTTAACAACAAACATGAAAATAGCTAAAATCACTATTTATGAAATAAAGGGCTTAAGAAAAAATGCTTGTAGCCTTTGATCTGATATTTCTCTTTCCAATATTACAATCAGTATATTTTACATTACACCACATCTCCTGGTTCTCTTCTGATTTTTGCTCTTTTGATTCATAAATTTAATTTCTGTCCCTAAAATACCCTGTAGTTCCAGGTAAACTGTGTTACCCACCTAAAATAAACTAAACCTACAGGTCCTTTATACCATTTCTGAAACTAATCAAATTTCTTCAAAGCTTTAATAATCAGTCATTACTGTAGAATCTATAGTCCCCCGATATGGGGTAAATGTCTTCTCAGTGTATTCCTTCTGCTCTTAGTTTCTCTGTATCCTCAGGGAACACCGATTCTAGTCCTGAACCCACCCCTTCTCTCCTTCTATCTCTGAATTCCCTTAAGTTAGAAAAAGTTTTTTATATAAAGCTGCAATCACATGAGACTAGTGAAGTCTCTAACTGTTTCAAGCCCTGATTGGGCAATTCTCTTGGATATAAGTTCACACACCCCCAACACTGTAGGAAAGAGATATAGCATTGCATTAATTAATTTTACTTGAATTAGGAAAAATCTAATTAAATGAGCAATTGATTACTTGATTACTTTGCATTATTAAAACTCCTAAGTCCTTCTTAGGGTCTTCAACTTTTGCTGAGTGCATTGCTAAGAAGATAGGTCTCCTGATGTTTGGTTTAAGATGTAGGTTAAAAGACAACAATAAGAATATAATGCTGATAGAAGCCAAATGAAGTTCATAAAAAAATCAGCTTCTAATGTAATATATGAATAAACAACTCATTAGGGAATAACAACCATCACAAAAGCCTTCTTTCACAGAAACCTAAATAATTTCTGTATAGAAGCTTTTTTGATAAACAGTTTGGGAAGAGGGTCATAGAACAAGTAGCCTTTTAACTAATGCTGTTTAATGACATTGTTACAAAGAATCTTTCATCTTATAATTAGTTTAAAGTAGGACAGATTAATTTGATTTAAATTCACTGATTCCAATGAACATTTTATATGATTTTTAAAATGAGAAATCTAAATAAATATTTTAAAATTACTCAACTATTTTATTTTTGCTCTTTAGCAATTTTTTAAAGGAAGACTGAGACATGGTTTTCTATATATTTTTTAATTTTTTTAAATTTCCTTTCAGGATAAAAAATACCTACATGCATTTAAAAATAACTAGGTTGTGAAACAAAGATACTATAATTTTTAGTTTCTGTGCTTAAGTGATCTATTTTGATCATTACATCCTTGAAGAACTTCAAATTAACACAACTTGACTGCTCACATATAAGATCTTTTTAATATACTGGAAAAGCTTTCTTACTTTCTCAATCCAAATTTGTTTAGTGTTTCTGTTTTTAAGTTTAAATAAAATAGTTACCGAATATAAATTATTCATAAACTGAAATGAAGTATTCTGCTTGCATAGATGTTAGTTATCAGAAGCAGGTTTAGCACATAATGCAGTTGGACTGCATCACTTATAGCTAAGCCACATTTAGATACACACTGACTATTCCTCATAATATAAATATTTGGAAATTACATTCAGTATGATCATCTTAAAAGACAAGATGATTTAGAAATAGCTGTCCAGACCTGGGATTGCATGGAGCTCAAGCACCTGGAAGTCCCTTTAGCACCTAAAGGCAGTGGTGGAGACCGGACTCTTGTGTCTACTTGGGGCAGAAGCAAGATCTTCCTCCCTTCCTTCACGAAAGTAACACTGTGTAACAGATATGAAACTCTGAGACTATACCCAGCAATGGACTAAGAATCTAAAAAAAAAAAAAAAAAAAGCAAAAAACCCCACCTTTAAAATATGTAAACATAAAAATTTTAAAAATACATAAATATTAAATATGCAAAGAGTGTTCCTGGGACAGAAATATGGGTTTTCCAGCTTGGCTTAGCAATGTTTCATGATTCTGGCTTAGGTAGCATGAATTAGATCAGCAACACATAAAGACCAAACAGGGCAAGGTCAGCTGCTGAGCACTGGGGAAACCTATAGACTTTGAGAAATTACTTCTGTGTCTGAGTAATGAGACTTGGATTCTGCAACCTGGCACCTGCCATGAGTACTAAATTAATTGAAAAGGAAACCCCTTAGAATCATTATAGAGGCATAAAAGCTGGTGTTACAGAGTGGTGAATTAAGCATAAGCCTTTATGAATAGATACTATGGTGTTTTACAATAATGATCAAAAGCACTATAGCTTGTAACACTATTACTGGACTCTTTATGGATAAGAAGCATTACTCTACTAAGAATTTTTATAGTTCTGACCCTAGCAGTCTTTGTTGTAAGTGACCCTCAGAAAAAGACTTTAAGTTAATACCATTATTTTATGATGTACTACTTTTTTTCTGTGGAGCCAATGTCTCCATTTTTCTTTAGTATATTTTGGTAGATGGAACTGCAGGGCCACATCCAAGAAAAAGGATTTGAGTGGGCTTAAGGTTTTATGCTGGAAATCGTGATCTAGAATGTCCCCTCTGAGATTTTACTTAAAGTACTTGCTGTCAAAATTTGCCAGGTGCCATGTCAACTAGTTCTCTGGCAGCCTTAAATTTGTAATTGTAGAATTAATCACTGGCATTTGTAGAAAAAAAATCTGACTTTGGTAGCTAATTGATAAACTTAACTACGAGGATGAAGGTCTATGGTCTATTTTATGCCTGTTTTCATCCATTGACTCAGTGTAAAATGTATTTTGGGTTTTAGCAGCCACTCAGAAATGTACCACCTACAATTTAAAACCTGCTGTATCTCACCCTATACTATTAGTTTCTTTATTTGGCCTCGCTTTTAATAGAATCTTAGTTTAAGCAATTGTTGTGATCAGATTAATAACTGATCTGGAAATTTAAGTTATTCTTGTATAAGGTGCACACCATTCAGATATTTCAGCTTTGAAATTTGTGTGGTTCTGGAGTATTTCTTCTTCCAGAGAACCATGTCAATTATAACAAATAGAAAGGGAATTCCGATGTAGTTATGGCAAATAGTCTTAAAATTATAGCCACTGGAATATGTGGTTATATGGTATAGCATTTTGATTATTCATTAGGCTCCAAATGGCAGGGGCAAAAATAAGACTTCTGCATTTTGTTGATATGTAACTAGCCATTCTGATCTCTTTCTCTTTTTCCAGTCTTCTCTGAAAAAGATTGAAAACCCTTCTAATTCAAGATTTCTGTTAATATTTCAAAGAAACATGCCATTTAGAAGATGGCCAGATGTGTTTTTTTAACAAGCTACATACATTTATAGAATAAATATATAGTGTATTTAGGACTTACGGAATTCTGCTGCCAGCAATGAAATGAACAGGCAAGCAATAGTCCTTTAATTGAAGAAAACTTATTTTTAAATCTGGCTAATTGTCAAAATGGGAACAAACTACAAGGATTCAAAAGAATATGACAGGCTGACTTCTTTTGAAGCTTTAACAGTTTTTGGGAATAAGTCCATTTATGGATTCACATTCATGTTAATATGTTTCCATTATCTGATGCTTCCCTGTAGGTTCTACTACTAGTACAAACACTAAGAATTTCTGCTGAAGCATGGACTGGATCATTTCTGATGCCAGGATTAACAAAACTCTACTTAGTCTGGATCAGCTAGTGACTAGATGAAGGTGATAATGTTTGGTGTCCCTCAACCTTCCCCATCATCAGATTCATGCAATTAGCATCTTTGTTGCTTATTTGTATTCTAGGAAAACAGAGTGAAACAAAATATAAAATATAACACAATAAAGACTTTCTGAGATCGCTTTATTGAATTCTTAGGGCCATGGTGCTCATGTTTCAATGCAATATGAGTTTTCTATGCCATGCATGCCATGAAATATGAGCAGTACACAAGTTTAAGACATTTTAGCACTATACTGAAATATCCTTTACTGGTCCTCAAAGATGTAAATGAACCTTTTCCAAATATGTGTAGATTCTTTAAAATATTTTTTTTTAATCTTGTATAAGGCGAAGTGGTACGGATGAATTTCACTAACTGATCTTAATACAAGTTTTTGCTAAAAATGCTGCAAAATTTGTCTAATATCATATCTTCTTACACAAGCTTAGTACTTGGGAATGCTCATGATAATGCAGTTGGCCATATCCACTAAGACATTAAGTAATTTCCCATTTTCGAGACCATATGGTACAAATCATACAGTTCTCTGACATTAGAGGACTCTTTGATAGCAAGCAGAATGAGTTATGAAATATCAAATCCCTTTATCCAATTCAAGCTAGTTTCAAGTGCAAAATGCTTGGAATACTGACTTTTCTATTGATTCTAAATCTGATAGTTCACTTCAGTGCGATGGAAAATGTATCTTGAATCTCCAGGGTAAACAAAAATTTTCTTGGTTTCTACCCCTTAGCTAGCCCTGTTAATAGAATGTCCTTGTTCAGATACATTAGGAAGTCTCATTTTGCCAGGTTCCCCCAAAATAAAACTGAATAGTGACAGTGATTAAAGCACAACTCTGGAATCAATAAAACTTGGAAAGTCTTCAACTTAAACCTTTAGCAAGGTGCTTAATATTTCCAGGTATAGAGATATCCTAGAACCCCATTTACTGCTCCCAGATGAGGCTCTTGTCTGAACAGGTAATCTAGTAAATGGCTCACGTGGTCATGGAAATGCCATGAAAATGGCTATGACACTATTTTATTTTGGAAAGCTGCTGTGAAACCATCTAGGTATATTTAAACTGAGAGAAGTTCTTCAGAATCAAAAATGTTCTGTATAACTCTTCCATGTAGATAACCATTTCATCTACCTATATTTAATCAGAAGGGTTATTTTAGATTTTCTTATGACATATATGTTGCACTGTTTTCACATAATAAAGTAGATATTAGGAAAAAAAAGTTATCATCACTGAAGCATCAAAAAGAAAGATACTATTAAAGCAAAGTTAATTCAGGCAGGTGGTAAATTGTATATAGATACTAGATATAACTTATGAAACACCTTTTTTTTTTTCCCCAACTTCAGCTCCATTTCAGCTTCAAAACTTTAGGAATCATGCTCACTAAAATTCTGAAATATTTAGATTTCAAAAGCAAAAAATATACATTAATACCAACACCATATGTAAATACTGCTAAGGAAGAAAAAACCACAATACTTAGAAAACTTTAATATTCAATATTTAATATTAAAACTTTAATCTTCAAGAATATGCCTCTATTTTATGGTTGCCTTTCAGTCTTCAATCTGCCTCCTCTAAGCATTGTCTATTCATGTAACAGCAGAGAATTTTTTCTTGAATGTTGTTTTACGATTATAAAATGAAAACAAAAGATTAGTGCCACAAAGATGGAACTATTTATGTAAGACTGTTTTTTTTTTACTTTTTACAGTCATGAATTCTCATTTTTCATTCTTATATTATGATCTGATTGCTGCAAAGTAATGCACAGCTTTTGCAAAAAACATCTTTATTCATGGGAAAATGGTAAAAACCACTGATTCTCCAGTGTTTCTTAGTCAAGGAAAATGATACCTAGAAACTATTACCTTAAAAAAAATATAAAATATAATTGAATATTTTCTTAGGCACAAAATTAACTTATATTTTAGGATTTGAAATAATTACTTTGTATACACAAAAAGTTATTTCGACCGTTTAATATTAGATATTAAACTTCACATGCTACAATAGGGGGCTGAACTCCCTACATAACCAATGAAACCTGTAAAGGAAAATTCATAGCATGTATGCTAAGAGCTGACTTGTCCCCTTAACAAGAACCTTATGGTTTAACCTGCTGCTTAAACACAAGGAGCGTATAATCCTGAGCAGTTTGGGGTGGCTTCCATTTTATGACTTGCTTCTACTGAAAAGACCTGCAGCGATAACCTCTTCTTATGGCTTTACTGAAGTCATGTTTGTGCTGGAGAACATGAGAACATACAGTAAAATGGACAGAGAAAAGTAACAGAAGAAAAGGTGTTAGGTTATTTATCCAGTGTCCGGCTTGTTAAGCTTCAGAAGGAATTGCATAGAACTGTTCTGGGAAGAGCAGTGCATTGAGGGAAGAGGTGGGAGTGTTAACAGTGAATGCATTCAAAAAAAAGCAGGAACTGGAATGGGGTAGAAATAAGCCAGTAACATCTGGAGCTGCAGGAAAGGAAAAGTTTCTAAGCTTCTCTGGTGCAATATAAGCCTTTTCCCCTTAGGAGTGAGAAGAGTTGTTATATCATTGGAGGTTTCATGGAGGCTTGTGGTCAATTATACATAGTTGATTTTTACTTCCCCTATTCTGACGGACTTCACTGAGTTCTCCATGTTGTCCTAGGTAGCAGATCAGCAACTTGGAGTTTCTGAATTTACAGCTGAACTGTATTAGAGGAATAGCTGTTTCCATCATCAGTTTCTCACCCAGCTGACACAGCTTCCAAGGCATCTAGGCACGGCTGTTTGGGCCAAACTGGAAAAACAAAAGAATTATAATTCTTTGGCTCTTAGTGGTCTAACCATGACATGTGAAAAATAAACACACAATGCCATACATACAGTTCAGATTGATAGATCTCTTTTTCATATCTGAGAAGCTCTGGAATGTATAATCACACGAAAGATAGTATCCCTATGGTTTGTAAAAGTATTTCAGCATGCTGGTCTTCTCCTGGGGAATTTTTTTTTTAAACTAGTGAATGTTCAAGCTGATGAAATAAGATGAAAAGAGCATTCAGATTTTTGTGAAGGATTTATCCCAAACAAGAGCTGTTTCCAAAGATTTAGCCCACATGCCAGGCAGCATTGAGTTCACATGAATTCTGAAGGGAAATCATTCAGGCTGGATGCTTACTGTGCAGGACTTGTGTATGTGTGAGAAAGAACCAGATGAACTAACACAAAAGTATTGACTGAAAGTAGGCAAAGAAACTCTAGACATATCCACAGAAACAGTGATTATTCCATAATAAATAGTCTGGAGTGGTAGACTACATTCTGATTTGTAACTTTTGCCTAGTATTTGCAGAAGCTTTTGCTAGCCTTACACAATAATACTGACAGCAGGTTGAAGAAGGTTGCTTTTGCATAGAGAGGGACTAAGAAGTTCAGGTGCCAAAATATGGTGCCTAAGCAAAACTAAATTCTTGATTTGGGGCTGCCATATGGGCTACTTGGGAAAAGCAGTTAAGGATGAGGAAAGATATCTCAAGATATCTCAGATGGCACTGCCCAGAAAAATTTAGGAAATGGGAAAATCTCCTCATATGCCTAAAGCCTTTGGTGTTGTTGATGTAACTGCATAAGACTAGACAGTAATATGAAGTCATCTGTATATCTGGAATTTTATATTTACATGTGTATTTATATATATAATTATACTTATTTAAATATATTAATATTAATGCTTATATAATATATATTATATATTATTTATATATATCATCTATAATCTACATGTCTATATATATTTTTCTGTGCTTATGCTTATGATTTGTGCACCCTATTTCTACTTCTTAGACCCTTGTACATACAATGGCAGTTGTTTTGCAGCATCATGTACACATATTTAAAAATGTCATTACTTATTATTAGATTTATTGATTACATGCATCCACCTGCATTCAGATCTTCAGTTTCCACTGATGTTTTCTACTGTTTATCCATTAGCAAGTGCAAGCAGGACTCCTCCCGTGCCTTCAGCAGCCTGAACTTTACTAGGTCAGAACCCCAGGGCTTTCTAAGGAAACAGTCTGGTGGTTTTATAAACCAAATAACCTCAAGCTGTTCAATAAAATGTTTAAAATGTAAGTACTGTACCACTAGTGTCATTAGGATCTCAAATGTGCAGTGCTGTGGCTATCCTATTTCTAATACAATATGAAATTATAGATGTTTCTACATAATATTGATTTATGAGACCTAGCAATAAAATAACATATGCAGATGGCTCCTAGAATGCACTAGGAGCACCTCAGAAAGATTCTCACAGTAAGCAGTACCTTTGCATAGTGGGATAAACTCCAGAGACGAGCATGCTACATTAGTATCAGTGTCAAGCTGACATTTCAGGGTCAGCGAATAAATATACTAAAGCCCAAGTGTTTATTTTTGAGAAATTTCATATATAATGACCTTGACTTTACATTGTTTTTTAGGTATGCATATGACCTCTATCCAAATTACAGTTTGTCTGTGATTTACTTCAGGAATACTATTTCTGCATGATTAAAATGAATTAATCAAATCTTGATACAGTGCTTTTTCTTTCCCATTTGTGTTTTTATTCTTTCTCATGTGTTGATGAAATAGAGTAAGGACTTTGAATTATTACAGCACATGTACCCACACATACAAACACACATATATATTCATACATATAAAGGATTTATTTCCCTGATCACCAAGTTGCAACCATATGATACGTAAAAATGTATCAAAAAGGAAGATCCAGTTCACTGTCAAGCCAGTTGGTAATTTTTCATGTGTGCCTAATGAGGTTACTTTCCTGCTTACTTCTCAGGCTGAAAACAACTATGCAAAGAAATTGTTATAGGATTTACCCTTGCAGAGTTTCCATTCAGCATATTTTGGACATAGAAGATACAGGAACTTCTTAGACAGCAGACCCTATGGATCTACAGACTGTTGTTTGCTTTTATCCCTGCAAGGAGAGTTTCCCACTACCTTTCTAAAAGCAGACTCCTGGTATTCAGTGACTTAAAAAAATAATCCCTTTATTGTAACATAACACAAGTTATGCAGCTGGGTGTTTCCCACCTCTATGAAGTTTAACACCAGCAAGTGCCATCCACCTGAGATGGGATAATCCTGGTTATACAAATCGGGAGATGAAAGACTGGGGATGAGCCCAGCGCAAAGAGATCTGGGGGTGTGGGTTGATGGTAAGTTGAATGTCAATTAATCAGCACAACCAATTAAAAAGCACAACCATGTCTGGGGTGCATCAAGCACAGCACAGATAGATGCCAAAATGGTGACTGTCCCTCTGTACACTGTACTGGTGTGGCCCCACTTCAAGGACTGTGTTACATTTTCAGCACCTCACTATAAAAAACATATCAACATATTAGAGTGTATCCGGGGGATGATGACCAAGGTAGTGACAGGCATTGAAGGAAAGACTTGCAAGGAGCAGCTGAGATCACTTGGTTTGTTCAGCTTGGAGAACAGAAGGCTGAGAGGTGAACTCATCACAACCCACAGCTTCCTCAAGGGGAGCAGCAAAGGAGGAGGTGCTGATCTCCTCCCTTTGATGACCAGTGACAGGACACAAGGAAATGGAATGAAGCTAAGTCAAAGGAGATTCAGGCTGATCATTTGGAAAAGGTTCTTCACTGAGAGGATGGTCAGTCACTGTAGCAGGCCTCCCAGGGAAGTGGTCACAGCACCAAGCCTGTTAGAATTCAAGGAACATCTGGATGGCACTCTTAGTCATATGCTTTGTTTTTAGGTAATCCTGCAAGGAACAGGGAGTTGGACTTGATGATACCTGTGGGTCCCTTTCAACTTGAGGTATTCTGTGATACCAAATAATTGAAATGGGAATTTTCAATATAAAATGAAAGAACTAAAATATACTTACAGTTGTTACCAAGCATGGGTAAGTGCACAGGATATGCAATGGCAGCAGATGTGTACCCCACCAATAATTTAAAAAAATTCTTAAAATATGTGTTTTCCTGATGATTGGGGCAGGGGCTGGGTGAGGGGAAAGTTGACTGAGAATGGTTACTAATTATACATGGGCATCTGGTTGTAATATATTTTATCTCCATATCGTGATTGAGAAACTGTGCTTCCAGTCTGAGTAGGGTTTTTTGTTTTACTAAAAAACTGTTGTTAATACCAGTATTGACTGCTGTCTTAGAAAACATACCAGTGCTTGTAAAAAGATGACACATCAGTCTTGTTATAAGATGAATATCTTTGTTTCTCCATTGAACAAAATGCATGGTATAATACATACAGTAGCAGTTTAAGATTTTCCATACTGCCTGTCCACGACAGACATAGTTAGGCCTGCTTATGAAGAACATGTTTTTTCATGGGCAAAATCTCATTAAATTAGATGCAAATCTGGACCTATTCACTCTGTTGCTTTTTGCATCCCATTAAAGCTGCACTACATAATCTTTCCCCACACCAAGCAGTACCTGGAACAGGAAAAATTCAGGCTGACTGGATTCTGCATCCCTCTGGTATCTTCTAGTTCCTCTGAAAGACTTTTTTAAGGGGAAAAGGGAGTGAAGCCCTGAAGGACCTGTAAGGCATCCTGGAATCATTTGGGCAAACATCTCAATGGATTGGTTCAGTAAGACACACACATGAGAGAACTCAGCCTGTCTGGTATAGACAGTGACCTTGGCTCCTGTTCTGACAGCAGTGTAGCTGTGCTACTGCAGAATCAGACAAGGCTAGAAAAATGTTTCTCCATAGCTTTCCATTTGGCTTGATGATTTCTGTACCATTTTCCATTTTGCAACACAAAACACGTTGTATGCAGACATTTTTCTTTGTGCTGCATCATAAATTACCTTACAGATGTAACTTCTAGGCTGACACCTCAGCCCTTTAAAATCTGTAGGTGTTTTCCCAGGATTTCAGGTGACTTACAGCTTCATTTTGTTGTCTCTTTAAGACCTGACCTTTATGTTTCATGGGAAGGTTTCCTTTTTTTTTTTTTTTTTTTTTCCCCTGGACTCAAGATGCATGGAATTTTTTGTGGGAATTTAATGGGCTTTAAGGTTTCTATTACTCTGGCTTGTCACAGTGGTCAAGCTTTTAATTAATATTTTGAAAAAGTGAATTTTTAATTGCATCTTGAATTTTAGCTAATTTCACTGTAGAAATTTGTATTCTGTGAGACTTACAAAGATTAAAGAATTTTCAGGAAGTGAAAATTATTGGTAGTATTACCCTTTTTTATTTATTTCCTATTTACGTATGCACATCCATAAAATATATCTAAGAAGCTCCTGAAGTAGTGCACCAGTTCTGCTTAATTGTCACTGAATAACTTCATACTTTTCAGCATTTGAGTCCAACCAGGATTAAATTTTCCAACTGGCATTTTTGTTTGGTGTCAAACATGAGAGCAAACAGCAAGTCTTGAATAGGTTCATCTACCTGGTTTTGTTATTGCTGATGCTTTTAAACATCAGAGGCTCCAAAAAGAACATTAGGTCCCTGGATATCTGCTTTTATTTACTATGTAATTCTGCATGTTATTTAGTCTATCTGTGCTTTCAGTGATGGGTACTGGTGAATTGAACTGGAATATCTGGCTTACAACTACCTTTTAAACATTGGTAAATAGTTACTTCACAAAACCTCTCTTATTTATCCATCTTTTCAGATGGGAAAACACTTTTCTCAGAATTGATGACTACTTATTTTTCAGCTAAAGTAAATACAGGTCTATATCTCTTTTCATTTGTGCAAGAAGCTGACACATTCTGTCACAACATAGCATGAGTAAATGGGAAAGTGACAGCTTCCTGGCAAAATTTTAAAGAGATAAACATCTATTTTTGTTTAAACAGCTACAAAAAATAAAATAAAATAAAAAAAAAGTAGATAGAAGCTTTCCAAGCTCCAAGGCTGTAGAATATAAGAGTGTTACGAACTGGCAAATGAATGCGCAAGTAAGATCCTGATGCTTTTTTTTTACCTCTGTTTTTTCCATTGTATTTGTCCATTAGATGGTATGAAAAGTTTGATGTATAAGCATTATTAGCATAGATATGTGAAAAGATATGAAAACCAATACATTTTATTATTTTGTGAAAGAACAAAGAAAAATACTTTTAAAAATATTCCAAGAAGGAATGCATTTTTACATAGTTGAACACTATATTAGGATTATGTGGCAAAGTATTGATTGTGAGAAGAGAGATGTGCAGGGCTGGCTTCTGTGAGAAAAGACATCAGGAGCTGCCACTATGTTCAACAGAGGTAGGTTTGACCAGCTCCAAAATTGACCTGCCATTGCCCAAAACTGAGCTCATCAGCAGTGTTGGTGGTGATGGTGTTGGTACCTCTGTGACAATATTTATGAAAGGGTAAAAAATGCTGCATGGCAGCTTTGAGAGAAGTGAGAAAATGTGAGAGAAACAGCTATGCAGACACCCAGATCTGTGAAGAAAGTTGGGGAAGAAGTGCTTCAGGTGCTTCAGGTGCCAGAGCAGAAATTCTTCTGCATCCTGTGGAGAAGACCATAGTGGAGCAAGTCTCTTTACAGGCCATGAAGATCCACAGTGGATCGTACATCCACCCTTCAGACTGTGGAGGGATTCACACCAAAGCCTTGAAGGAATTCCATGCTGAAGCAGGCTCCTGACAGGAGCTGTGGTCCACGGGGCAGGTGGCCAGGGGGGAGATTTTCCGGCAATAACTGCAACGTGTGAAGGAGCCAAGCTGGAATATTCAATTCCTGAAGGCCTGCACCTTGTGCAAAGAACCCATGTTGAAGTAATTTTGGAAGAACTGCACGCTGTTGGAAGGACTCACATTCGAGCAGTTGATGAACTGTCTCCTGTAGGAGGGACCTCACACTGGAGCAGTGGGACAGTGAGAGGAGGAAGGAGCAGCAGAAACGAATTATTATGGAATAACCACAACCCCCATTCTCCATCCCTTTGCATTACTCTGAGGTGAGAAGGAAGAAGAGTCAGGGGTGAAACTGAGTCTGGAAAGAAGGGAGGGTGGAGGGAAGGTGATTTGAGTTTTGTTCCTATTTATCACTACCCTACTTGTTTATTAATTGGATATACATGAAAGTGATCTTCCCCAATCTGAGTTTGGTTTGCCTGTGAAAGTTACTGATGAGTAACTGATCTCCCTATCTCAGCCCATGATCTTTTCCATCATATTTTCTCTCCCTGTCATGTTGACAAGGGGTTGTGATAGAGCATCTTGGTGAGCACCTGATGGCCAGCCAAAGTTAACTCACTTCACACACTTGTAGATAGATTGCTTACAGATTCCTATACCAATTGATTCAAAATAGTTCAGACAGGTGTTGGGCTATTTTTTCTCAAATTTAACAGGATTGTGAGATTTCAGCAATTCTTTTACTATATTTATGAATTTAGAATTCAGAAATAGTATGGATGAAAAAAAGAGAAATGAAAAAGAAATCTCATATGGAACAATATTATGTGTACAGGAAACAGGAATGAGAGTTTTGACACTGCATAAAGGGTAAGTTTGGATAAGATGTACAAAAGCTGAGAAAGGTTTGAAAATGTATACTGTTGTGTGAGAGAAAAAAGGAAAAGCAAAAGAAAACAGAAACTTAGTTTCACAGGTAAAAGAGAATGGAAGTAAAAGTGAAAGGCTGGGAGTGGGGAAAAAGACTAAGGTCACAAGAAAGAGAAGGTGCAAGATCTGGTTAAGTGAAGTCATTGGATAATCTGTCAAAGATCACAAAGATAAAGAGAGGGAGGAAAGAATGAGATAAAATAACAGTGCTCTTTTTTTTTTTTTTTCCTGTTTGTTTTTTTTTTTCTATTTGGTTTTTAAGTTACCTTGGGCTGCTTCTTTAGCTTTACAACACTAAAAGAAGAATGTTTACATGGACTGTTGTCCAGTAAAGACCTATGCTCTTTTTCAACACTGGTTGTCTCTGAAGATGACACAGTGTCTTTAAGCTACTGGCCAACACCTCTGGGCATGAAAGTGGTTTTATTAGCTCATTTTTGCAAATCAGGGAATTTAGGTAGGGACTGATGGTTTTCCTGGGGCTTCACTGCAGTCACAAAGATTAAGTCAGGATAATTGTATGTTAAACCTAGTGCTGAAATTTCAGGCTCAAGTTGTTTTCATGTTGCATGTGTAGTTGAAATATACTGAATTTACGCTTGTTGAGATCAGTGCAGAGCCCACAGAAAAAGGAGACTTGAGCTTGGATTTAAATACAGTATATCTTCAGTTTCCATCAGTGTTTCTCACTTAATAATAGAGGACAACTCTTCTGCAAGCATCTGCAGTGTCAGTAATTCCATTAGCAAAGAAGCCACTGTATCAACATACTGTAGCTTCATTTTAATGTGTCATTTGCACTTCAAAGTCATATAACTTTTATTATGGTAAATCAATTAAAACTATTTCTCATGATAATTTATCTTCTACAGAGTTTATCATCTCAGAGAATGCAATATTTCCCAATTTAACTTCCAAGACAAAAGTGATGTAATTTGAATGCCTGTTACTGAGCTTATTAAGCATAAAGATCACAGAAATTTCAAACCCAGAAAGATAACTGTTTCATCTATGTGATAAAATGGAAGTCACATTTTAGTAGCTTACTGGAGGTAGTAGGAGACAGTATGCTAATTAGCAATATAACCTCATTTACTCATTTGGTCTGTCTCTCGTTTTAAATGATTGTCTAGAATCGATATCCAGCTTGATACAAATACAAAAAGGAAATACAGTGAATCTACTGTATATGCAATAAAGCTGTGTATAGCATTCATATGCTTCTATTTTTCTTTGTGTGTTTATAATACAGAATTCACCTTGAAATAAACATTTTCAAAGATACTGCAGTGACCAATAGGGGTTCTTATAGAAAAAAGCCTCTCCAGAAGGGAGAGATGGGCCAGATCCTCAGCTAATATAAACTGTTACAACTGCAGGGAAGGAAATGTAGAGGGGTTGAAATTTTGATGATGTACAGGTATTAAAAACCCACAGCAAAACAAAACAAAACCCCAAAATACAACTGGGATACAGCACCACCCCCTGAAAGAAGAAACATTCATATGAGAAGAAAATCTCATCCATATCTTTAGTGCGTGTATTTGAGTGTGACTGATTGTTTCTTTAGCAGCCAAACACTTGATTTTCAAACGTTTTTTATCAAGTGTGGTTAAGGGCACGTGACCCCTGACTTGCACCGTGATTTCTGCTCTTGCTATTCAAAAGGTTTCAAAATTGCTTACAGGTTCTAGTCTCTTCTTCTGGTATAAATGCTGGGTTCACACATAATGTGAGTGAAATCAACAAATAAGAAAATAATAACCTTTGACTCTCTTAAGATGAGACCATGCAAGTATATGCAGACCAGCAGGAAAACCAGTCCCAACATCCAATCGAGCCTCTGGTCCCTTTGCTTTGCAACTGCAGTGGCAGTAAATAACTTGAGTACCTGAATGTTAGACATTTGATCAGCACAGGAAAGGAGAGCTGTTACTGCAGGTCATTTGATGGCCTGTGGCTAAGGCCTCATGGCTCACCACAGGAGCAGCTCTCAGACACAGTACATATTTTTGGCTGGACTGGGATAACTGGGAAGACTGGGCACCCTTTGAGCAAAAGCAGAATACATATATACTATATAGAGCTTGAACATACACTTATAATCCTTGATTTGGTGTCTCCTTTGTCTCTGTTTCTGAAATTGGAGCATGAAGAGATGTTTCTACTGTTTACATATTTTAATTTTAGAGTTTATTGTCAAACTTCACACGGTAAGGATGCTTCTCTGCAATTACCATTTTGGACACTGAAGGAGTAAACTGCTGAAAGTATTCTGTTTCACTTGCTTTTCAGTACTTATGCTTAGAACAAATTTAATTTTGTGTCTTTCTGTGCAGCTTTGCTCATAAATGAGCAGTGGTATCTTATCAGTTCACTCCTTTGGCTGTAAGACCTTTGGTGCTTTACCGGCTTTTATTAACAACTAACATAAAAATAATTGAAAAAAAGGTTTGTGACGATACATGGAGATATAACTACATAAAAAGGATGAAATACATATATAAAAAAGAGGAAATTTAGACTGAAAAGCTGCCTTAATGGTGTGATTTATCGGACTAAATTACAGTCTCTCAAGGGAGGTGGTAGAAGCCCCATTAAATAATGGAAAATCTCACATCTCCTGAGGACCAGAACATATGGGAACTAAACATAGGGAAATTGAACAGATTTTATCTAAGCTAGAACTGGCCAGTTTTTCTTGCCATTACAAAATAGCAGAACAGATACTCAACATTTTCCTAAAATTTGTATTTGTACAGCATAAACACTATGAACTGTTCCAAAATAATTTCCCTTGATGATGATTATTTGTTGCTATTCAAAGTAACCAATTTATTAGTATGAAGTTTGTCTTAAATTAATAATTTCATGTTATGGACATCCATGGAAGTGAAGAATAGGCCATTCCATTATATAATTACCCCGGAAAACACTCTCTTTAAGACTCATGTATTTAGGACTTGCTTTTGCACAAGTAAAAGGGAGTTTTGAAATTTATTTGAAAGGGAACAGTCAAAGACCCAGTTCCCCAGGAGCTGTTGCAACCTTTTTGAAATTGGTTGTATTTGATTTTAGTCAATACATGGAAGAAAATACTTGGTATACGTCCATTTGTCTCATGGACAAAACCCACTAAGGTCTAGTCCTACCTACTGCTGAAGTCATTAAACTCATACTAATAGTTTGAAAACAGAATTTCATTTTTACCCTAGTATCTCCTGCACTGTAGTGTGTTTAGTTCTCTACACTTTCGAAAAGCAACATAAGATCCTACTCTATCACTGCTTTAGGGTTTACAATGCGATTGAACTTCTTTTGCTGTGATAAAATGGGAGTCTCATCAACATTCTGTATTTCAGCTACTGAAAAAGTAAAGACCTGCTTATGCAAGGTTACTTATAAGAATTCTTTTTTCATACACTAGAATTATGCATCAAGACATTTGGACTATAATGCAAAAAGCTGCCTATCTATTATATTACCACCTGAATGTGTTATTAAAATGTTATTGGAGTGCAGCACTTTGATGGTTTCATGCAGTCAGAATCCAACGAACAGCATTTTAGAGTCCCATCTTTGCATTACTATTTTTAAGGGTATTGATTTTTTTCTAATAGCCTTTCTGAACTGTTTCTTAGGTTCAATGAGGTTCCTTTATTCCCTAATTACAGAAAGCTTACTGAAGATAATACTGTTTTGAAAGACTTCTTTTTTTTCAGTTTAGTTTTGTTTTGATACGCTGACATTTATGTAAATAAAGACCTACTTACTCAGTTTCAATATATAGTAGTCTTAAATCAGAGAAAGCTCATAATAAATATGAAACTAGAACATTCCTTTTTGTAAACACATCTGCAAGCCTGACTGCATCTCACTAAGAATTTTATAGGTTCATTATGCTACTTGGCTCACATTGAAGTCACCTCAAATTTTATTTTTTCTGACCATCATATGAATAAACTTTGGCTTCTGTTTAGACTGGAAAATACCCAGTATCTGCTTCTAATCTACAGACTGAGAAAAATGATGGTTATAACTAGCAGTAAAGCACTGCCCTACACCTGTGTGTCACAATCTAAACTTTTGGAGAGGTCAGCAGAGGTGTCACTTACTAGAATTACATAGCCTATTTTATCTAGAAACCTCAAGCTAGAATCCCTTTTATTTGTGTAAATGTTGACTATATATGGAAAAATAACTGACGTGTAAGGATATAAAAAATAGTAAGGAGGGGTGTTTTCTAAATATCCCATTGCTATAGTTTGATCAAGAGCCCTGATTACAGCTTTAACAATTGTTTGCTTATTTTGGTTGTTTGGGTTTTTTTTGTTTTTTTCTTATTTCTCTTAATAGTTCAGAGGCTTTTGGAGGCAGTGGCTGCATGAGAACTACTTTAGGAAGCAGCTTAGAACAATATAAGCCCTGAGTTTCCCTCTCTGCAAAGATACAGGGCTCTAGCAGGCTACACTGGCCAGCTTCCCATGTGGTGTTCTTCCCATGAGGATTCGTACCGCTCCACACCATATGCCTACAGTATGCTTAAAAAGTGCAAGATTAGGGCTGAATTAAGAAGTTATCAGAAGATATTTCAGTGTTTCTAGGAAACTCGACATACTGCTGTTACCAATGATACAATCCTATAAAAAAATAGGAGGAGAAAGATACATACATATACTTTCGTAGTTTCAGCATGTGCAGTATTTAAAGCAACATTAAAGCATTCTTGAGAATGCATGAGAAAGCACCATAATGTATAAAAAGTAACATATGCATATAAAGTACCATAATATATGCTACCAGACTTGAAAAAAAGACATTCCTCTTTTAAAAGGATAAAACTTACTTTGCAAACCCCTTGACTTCCACATAAGCTCACCACATGTAACAATAGTAATGTCAGGTCCATCAATGACAATACTCATATTGTAGCTCACAAGGTTCTTTCATGCATAACAAATGACTAACTCCTTATCAGCACGAACAAAATGTTACTAGTGTTATTTAAATGTTATTATTTATAGTTATTATAAGTTGTTATCTGCAGCCATCAGCAATTTGTGGAGGATGGTGTCATAAGAATTGTATTTTCCAAGACTAATATTGAAAATGGTCAGCTGGATTGGAAAATTTTAATTCATCAGTGTGAATAGCGTTGCAAAAAGTCAATACGGTTCAGATCAATCACATCCTACATATTGTTTGGGTGGATGTAGAAATGTCTAAAAGCCTGAAAAGAGATACACAAATAATTTACTTAATCTAGGCACTGTTTATAAATGTTCAAGCAATAATTATTTATTAAATGTTTACTTGAGGTGAAAATTAGACTTCAACAATTGAAAATAGATTCAAAGATGCTTGGATCTGTAAGAGTTCTCTTTAAATCTAAACTTTAAACCAGTCTCTTGAGATTCATCTTGTTTCTGAGAGCCCTAGGGAATAGCAGGAAATTCATACATATTTAATATTAGTCAAATCAACCAATGCAGTAACCATGCTAAAAGAACAATTATGCAGACTATGTAAATATGGAATAGGAATTACGTGTTTTTATTTAGAACATTGGGAAGACTTGTAAATTATTTAATTTAAGACGACATGCTTTGGAGTGATTCTGTGCAATTTATTTACAATATATATATATCATAGCAAAATGCTTTAATATATTTGCATTTTCATATTCATTTCTATCATAACTAGGTTAAGACTAGAGCAGTTTTCAGAGAACATAATAGCTCTGTTGCTCGTAGAAAAATCCAAATAATTGTGCAGAGATAATTTATTTAACATTTTATTTAAACGTTTTTTTAACTTGAAATGTGGTAAAATTAATTAAAACTCTGTTTTGAATAATAAAATAATAGTATTTTTCATGCATATAAAGCCTTTAAGAACCTGTAAATATATTTTTTATATTTCTGATCTAATCTAATAATGGAGAATGAAGCATATTTTAATGTGTCTGGAAACCAGTCTCCAGTTATCTTCCAACTCCAAGGACAGTTATGCTTCTAGAACAGCAGAAGGTATTAAAAGACCCACGAATTCACCCTTGCAGACACTACTTTCTTCTTTTAGTATCATAGATAATTGTTGATTATTAGATAGATATATGTGTGTAAAAATTAGCTGCATTTTACACTAAACTTACAAGCTTTTCATTGACTATAAGAAGAGGATAGAGTGACTATCTCAGATAATTACTTGGATAATTCCAGCGTAAGTGTCTGTACTGCAGACACCTGGATTTACTTCCTGATAACTGTCCATGAAATTACAGCTTGAGTACTCTAAGTCTTCTACTGTTAGGTTAGTTACCCGAATCTGGCACTTTGATTGATTATGCTTTAGGTGGCAGCCAGCAATTTGGGTAATATAATACAACTGATAATATAACTGGTCTGTCATAAGAGGGAAATGGGTATGGTTTCAATTTGAGCTCTGCCTTTACAAAGTTTCAAGCCATATAACCTGGCAAGGAGAACCATTAATGGTGACAACGTGCTTCACAGTATCCTGTGGCAAGACATGTCCAGATCTAAGAAAGCATTTGGACACCTTGAATTCGTTCGTTCCTATGAAAACCCTGAACTGAAAAATGCAAATCTGAAAACTAAGTGTGCAGAGCTGCTCCTTGCTGCTAGTTGCTTTCAGGTATGAGGTCAGAAAAAAAAGATGAGCCCTCCTTTACATAGAAAGGTTGAGGGATCAGACTATTTACCTGAGTTTCTGAGTACAATCCCTGCCTGTCCAGGAAGATTTTGTCCAAGTTCCTCATTTAGAGTAGTACACAAATGACACATGGGAGGATGGGGAAAAAAGGGAAATAAATTCACTCTCTCGTTCTTTTAACAAATTATTTTTCAGCCTGTCTGCTCAGGAAGACACATATGGAAGCAAAACACTGTTTCCCAGAATTCAGGAGCATAGATGTGTTTACTTTTGTCTATATCCAGCACAGACAGGCATTTGTATAGGGTGGCAGTAATGAATGTGATTAATTGGAACATAGTGATGAAGGCACATACCTTGAAATCTTTGTTTGTTTTTAAGATGAAACAAAAATATCATCAGACAAAAGGCCAGAATCTAGGGATCATCTTTCTGAAGTAACTCTAGTAGTTAATCTTTCAGTGTTTCTCCGCCTCCTCACAAACAGAAATCAGCTTCATTTTTCACTTATTTTACCTAGAATCAATCCAAGATGCTTTTATTACACATTTTAACTTTGCCTTCGTCTTTTCAGGGTTACACATTTTAACTTTGCCTTCGTCTTTTCAGGGTTAAAACAAAATATGCATTTGTGCCTGACAGGCACAGTAATATGAGTCTCACAACTAATATGCCTGCCTTTACTGCTGTTTTCTGCCTCTGTACTGTTTCAGATTCTAGAAAAGCCTACAGTGCTCAAGTTAAATTAGAGAGCAGTACTAATTGAAGATCAGCTGGAAGAAATTAATAATGACATTACTATATGTTAACTGTTACTGTTATCCTAAAAGAAGCATTGGTTCATCAGTTCCTTTCAGAAAAAATAAAAAAATAAAAAAATTGATGTGTTAGATTCCTGGATAAAACAATGTAAAATATGAAGCTTCAGTAACAGCAAAGAGTTGCAAGAACAATTTAACCTGCTGTGGATGAGTGCTTCATATTGTTATCCCGAGAAAGTCATGCAGCAAACTAGGTTGGCAATTACAGTGCTGCAGATTTTCAGTGTAATTTAATTATTTCATAGACATCAAATCCATGTTCATTTTTAAACAAACTCTCATGGAGTGAATACTTTTAAAACCACTATATCATTCTTTACTTTCCTATATTCTGATTTTTTATTAACTGATCTACAGTTGGTACTGTGGGGTATTTTGATTATAATGTATCTTTGACTTTAATCATATTACTCTATTATCCCTGACTTAATAAAGATTTGATGTTGTTGTTCCCTTAGCAAGGTAATAGTTACTTTTGAAATGTTTATCCTTTCTGTGCTTTATTGTCTAACAAAATGAAATTTATAAACTTGAAATAGAGATAGATACTTTGTGTCTAGCCCTGTCTATAACAAGTGATAGATTCAAGTCTAGAGACTTACACTGATTTACACAGGAATCTGCAACAAATATATCTTTTAAACTCTATTTTAACATATATTTCATGACCTTTTAAAGTGATGTAAGCAAAACAATCCTGAAATCTTTATTTTCAAATTGAAAGACACAATTCTTTAGAAAACTGTAAAATCACCAGGATATTTCTGCATAATTGTAGTTCAATAATAATTTGGTTTGTTCTCACAGCAAAACAAAACAAAAAATATAATCATTGTAGTGAGCTTTTGACATTAACTCAAATGAAATCTTGGTAACTGCATTGAAGAAAGCAATTTTGTGTTTGGTTTTCTTATTCCTCTTTTTTGTTTGTTTCTTGTTTTAGAAATAAATTATTAGCAATTTACCTAAAATAGGATGTGGTGGACTGACCTTGGTCAGCTGTCCACCTGATTGCTCTCCTGCTCTCTCTCAACAGGACAGGGGGAGAGTATAAGATGCAAAGATGGAAAGGCACATGGGTTAAGATAAAGACAGGGGATTGCTATCACAGGCAAAACAGACTTGACCTGGGGGAAATACCTGCCCATTTACTAAAAATAGAGCTCAGTGTTAGGGAAGGAAAATTATATATACCTTTGAGCCTTCCCTTTTTTCACCAGCTCAACTCATTCACTACTGATTCCTTGACCTCGTCAAGTGAAAAGGAGGATGGGGCACTGGGGCAGTGGTCTGTCCATCTCATTTATCCTCTGCTGCTCCTTCCTACTCATGTTTTTTCCCCTGCTCCAGACTGGGCCCTTCCCAGGGCTGTAGTCCAGAAGGGTGAACCAGCTCCACTCTCTCCCAGGGGCTTCAGGGGAATTTCTGCTCCAGCTACTAGAACATTTCCCCCTCTCCTTGTTCTTTGACTTTAGTGTTTGCAGGGCTGTTATTCACAATTTTTTTGTCTTAATTCCCCTCTCTTAATTCCCCTTAATTGTCTTAATTCCCCTCTCTGCAGTGCATACTTCTGTTTTTTCTTAAATAAGTCTTCCCTGAGGTACCACCATCTTGGCTGCAGGGCCATGACCTGCCCTGGGTCTGTTTGAGATGGCTTGGACTGGTTTGAACTGGTCATAACTGTCTCAGAGAGGCCTCTACAACCCCTGCTGCCAATGTCTGGACACCTACACCGAATCCAGAATATAAATATAATTGTACCTCAAGATACATAGAATTTTTCTGATTTTTCCATTTGCAAAGTGGTAGCAGGTTCTGAAACAGGGCATCAACAGAAATTAAATCTCTGATCCAGCCAAAGCAATCTCCTCTGACTGTACCTGTAACTTTAATACTCATTCATCCAGTCAGTTCTGAAAGACTGGTATCTGAAGTAATTAAAAACTAATGATCTAGATAGTGGCATGATCTTGCTTTTACACTGGATATCTATATTGTATCCATTGTACTGAGTGACCAGGCCACGGGAATATGATCTGCAAGTGTTAGTGGGAGATTTAGTTCCTTTATTTCAAATGGAAGAAATCTTATATTAAAGGTTTCAGGTTCAATCTTTACAGGTGATCTCCATTTAGGTATATTATGTGTGAGATTAATAGAATAGAATGGAAGGTGATATAAAGAATTTTATTAAAAATGCTCTTGCATATTTATGCAATGTCAATACAGGATTTTTTAATATACACATTCATCTCAGATTCCAACACAGAATGAGAAGCTAATTCTGCAAACACAATAGAGCTGTTGAATCATAAATGTTACACTGATGACTAAACTTTGTGACATCAAACTTCTAATCATGCGTCTTAAATCAGTGCAGTTGAATTTTTAAATTAGGTTGTTATATTGGCTTTATTAGTCTCTGTGACAAAATACATAATGATTTTCTGCTTTAAAGGCAAACTGCAAAGAAGTTAGCAGAATTTATTGCATATAAAGATTATCAAAAGATAGTTTCAAAGGTTCTTTTTTAACTTTGAGCACTTACTTGCTCATATAAAACTTTTTCAGTAAAAATATAAGGGAAAATTAGGATGCAGGAAGCTGAAGTAAGTTGGCAAAGACACAAGATGTTCAGATTTTCCAGTAACATCTAAATGAGGATTAAAAAAGGTGGAAGGGGTTGCTGAGCTATGTTCCTAATGAACAGAAAACAGCAGAGATGGGAACATAACTCTGCACTGATGGCAGTAACAGATTTATAGTGTTTCCCATGGTCATCAAACTGTGTGTAATTGGTAGCCAATGTGCCCTGCCATATAATTACTGAAGCTTTCTGAAATGTTTAGCTTTCTGTTGACTACTGAGGAGTTTTATATGTCCATTTATTCTTGGAAAGAATAGATAGTGATTTTTTTTTTTTTTTTTTTTTTTTTTTTTTTTTCTTTTTCAATAAAATGGACTCCCCATTGATCTTGGAAAAAATCAAAAGGTGTTTTAATGATACAGCTACACTAGCAATTTCTTATGGAAACTACTTCACTTTAGATCCCTGTCAGACTACATTTCAGTTGCATGGAAGTGCATAGTAGTTTGGGGCAGCAATGCAAATCTTAGCTCCCAGTTAGTCAAATGTCTCCATAGCCAGTGTTAATCTTGCAAATGACTTACTTAAGCTGGATTTTTAAGACAAAGTTGAACTATTAAATTTTGGATGAAGGGGTATAAGATTTTCCACATAGCTTTTTGTTTGTTTAGTGGGATGGTGGGTTTTTTCTATTTTTATTTTTATAATTAATTTAATTTTTATTTTGTTCTGTTTGGAGTAAGCTTATTATTGGCAGCTATCTGTTAATACACAGATAACTAAAGTCAGACTGAATTAGGCACATCCTAGCAAACAGCAGTACTGTGAAATCTCTACACAGTACACATATAGGCTAATGTGGAGAATGAGGACGTAGCAGGTAGAGTAGGTGGATGTTACAAGTACAAAAAAGGCCTGGCAAAAGGGCATCCATTCTCAGATATCAGAAGTTATAATTGATCTAATAATTTGTTTAGCTAAGACTTTGAATCAATAATTATTAGGGTAATAATTGAATTAAAGGTGTAACCATAACACTTCAAAATCTTCCAGCCTCTACAGCTACTTGGCAACATAAAAAATCAACAAAAATGCAACATGAAAAAAATAAAATGAAGATTGGGATGAGACCACCTCTGTGATTCCTCAGAGAACCTTCTGTACTTAAAAAATATAGTCAGATAATGTTGATTTTCTGTCTTTTTTTTTTTTTAACCAAAAAAAAACCCCTCTGCTATTGTCATGCTGAGTTAGAAACCCAGTTTTCCTTTTTTTTTTATTTTTTTTTATTTACCTATGTCAAGAAGGGAATGATAAAATTCTTATTTAACTTTTTGATGATTACTGGAAGATGATGATGATGATAAAATACAAGCTAAAATATGGATTGAAGCAGTCACTATACTATACAAATAGTGAATGGTAAATTGGACTGATTGATTAGAACCCAGTAGGTGGAACAGTTTCAGAAATGATGCCTGTCATCTAAGCTTTTTCACAGGTATCAAGTAAACTAAATGATTTCTTTGAAGGGATGTATTTTAGTTGAAACAGAACTCTAGAAGAATGCATTTTTCTGTGCTCAGGGTCATTTTCAGCTTGTTAATTTCTGGAATAAACTGTATCTTCTTCTTCCCTTAATTTCCAAGCACCATTCCTGAGTTAAGATCACCTGGTATTCTTGGTATGGGCTTTTTAAAAAAAAAATATTCTGAGGACTAATTAAAAGAAGTATTTTAAATAAAAGATGTTGAAGGATGTTTAGTTTAAGATTTCAATTTATTTTCTTAGGAGGAAAAATCAACCTTAAAAAATGAATATGGAAATTTTAAAGTACCTAATGAAACTTCAGCCACCCAGCTGCTGCAATATGAACGTGAATGGCATTGATAAAATTGCAAAACTCTTGAAAAATATATCCACAAACACATAGATAATCAGTGCTATTACGTTAAGTATAGTTAAAACCTGCTAATTTGCCTGGTAAATTACAGTATATTATGGAATGTACTGTAAACAAACACATTCAGAGAAATAATTATATATTTTAAAAGAAATAAAGCAAAACTTCCACTTGTAAATGACAGTTGCAATCATGTAGATATGATGCAAAGATGTGCTTGGCAAGTGCATGTATGACTTTTAAATCCGTTTCCACTGATTTTAGGGGCATGATGTAGTTATATTTGGCCAAATATGTGTATTTTAAGAAATAACTGAGGGGAAAATTTATCATTTATCTCGAAAATATATACACTGAAGAAAAATTATAAAATTCCAAATTAACCTGTTTTTTAAAAATTGTTCCCTTTAGTGAATACATTTTCTATAGTTCTAAGTTTATTTATAGGCTAAAGGGTGAATTTATTATAAAACAATAACAAGATCTGTGTATCTATCCATTTTTTATGTATTGTCATGCTTGTAATGTCTGAGTGCCTGAAAATAAAAACTCTTTAGAAACTGGCAAGTAAGAAAAAATTAATCTGACCAGTCTTCTTCATTACCCAAGCCTAAAGCAATGCAAGGTATAAACACAAGGCAAAATTAAGCAACTTGCATTTAAATAAGACATGACATGACATGACATTCTTTTTTTTTTCTCTCTCCCTTACCCATTATAGTCTATCGAATCCAACCGCCTATGTTTTAGACTGTTTCCAAATTTAGCAAAACAGTGTATAAGAGGAATAGGAGTCTTAGTCCTATAGAACTAGCATATTGATAAATGAGGATAACAGTTACAGTCCATTTTCCACAAGTCCTGATGTAGCTGCGTCTGTATGAGTCGAACTCCCATCTATATGTTTGACTGAATCAGAGTACATAAAACCAAACAAAACAAAAGGAATAAGTTCTGTCTGCTTGTGAGACAAATAGATGTTAAATTTAAATTAGTAAGGAGCCTAGTGAAGTCTCTTGCAAAGTCTTTCCATGGTCTACCTCAATATGCTTGTTCTCATCGCTTTTCTCTTTCCCTTCTGTCCCATGGTGGTGTTTCAATTCTCAAGTCACTATTCATTTTTCTTTTACTGAAACACACTACTTTTCTCCTGTCACAATCCTGCACTGTTGGAGTGTGTCAGGTTGGTCACTGAAAAATATTAATTAGCTAGATTACTTATGTCACATAGCCCTTTTATCTTCACAAAGTGCCAAAGAGCATATAGAAACGTTACAGAATCAAACAGGGCATATTTTTTGGTTGTAAATGTATCTCAATGAAGAGCTACTTGAAAGGTAGGAAGAGCATAGATCATTTATGAAGTAGGCAAGAAAAAATTGCAGTAGTGATTTTAGTAAGCAGGTTTCAAATCTAGTAACACATTTGCAGTTGTTTGGATTGCAAACTGAAAAGTCTTAATTTATAGTTATTTACAGGTTGCCCAGGGAGGATGTGGAGCTTCCACCCTTGGAGATACTCAAAAGTCATCTGGACACAGTCTTGGGCAACTGGCTCTAGATGGCCTTTGCTGGCTGGGGATGCTGGGCAGGATGACCCCCAGAGTTCCCTTCCAACCTCAAAACATTTTGTGATTCTGTGATTTATACTTTTATAGTTTATACATACACTAACCATCACTCTACTCAAAATTATTCTCAGGTAATTTTATCATTCTGTAAAAATCTTAGCTTAAAGGAGCTGTGTCCTGTTCTGGAGTCCCCAACACAAGAAGGACATGAAGCTCTCAGATGGAGTCTAGAGGAGGGCCATGAATAAGATCATAGGGCTCGAGCACCTTTCCTATGAAGGCAGGCTGAAAGATTTGGGGTTGTTTAGCTTGGAGAAGAGAAGGCTTCAAGGAAATCTTACAGCATCCTTCCCTAAGCTGAAGGGAGAAAGAAAAACTGGGAAGGGACTTTTTACAAGGGCATGTAGTGTTAGGCCAAGCAGAAGGGGAGATTAAACTGGAAGATTTAGGTTAGACATTAGGAAGAAATTCTTCTCTATGAGGGTAGTGAGACACTGGAATAGATTACCCAGAGAATTTTTGTCCACTCACTCCCTGAAAAGTTTCAAGGCCATGTTAGATGGGGCATTGAGCAACCTGGTCTCGTGGGAGGTGTCCCGTCCCATGGCAGGTCCCTTTCAACCATACCAGTCTATGATTCTATGAATTTTTAAGTCCTCAATACGAATTTCTTATTTAAGATGGTATTTAACTACAAGTTTGCAGTGTATGAAGCAACATGATAGAACAAAGCTATTTGACATCCTGTACTCTAACTTAATAACATCACAAAACACTTGATCTTCACTTTTGTGTTCTCCATGATGTGAATGACCTCCTTGAAAGAAGAGTCTCTATCTTAAAAGGGAAGCTGTTTTTACCTTCCAACTCCAGTTATTAATCAGTGCAAAATTATAGTTACGGATGAAACTTCTTATCATGAAATCATAATTTTGCTCTTGAACTGTAGCTTCGTTTTAAGATATTGATAACAGAAACTAGATAAGAAACTTTACTTTGCCTTCCAGCACTAGAAAATGTCTTGCACTGCTAATCAATTATCTCTTTGCTTTTAAAATAATCCTATTTTGGGAATGGCAGGATTCTATATATGAGTATACAAAGTGCCCTTGTGTGCACATATGTATGTGTGTAGATGAGTACGTCCTATGGTATTTTTGTGACTGTAAGGCAGATTTCTAAATAATTAATGAAAAAGGCATCCCTTTCTTTTCTTATGGAAAACAAGCCAAAATCTATTTATATGTTCATTCTACATTAAAAATTAATGATAGATAAGCAATAGGGAGTCCGTTTGCGTGTTCTAATGTCTTTTTAATAAGATATATGTCAATATCATCGTATTACTAATATTATTAATATTAATACTCATATTTAATGTGATACATATGTGTCATATGTAAATACCATATATATCATAAGTATCATACATAAGTCTTCCACATGGTAAGAACAGAATGAAAACTCTATGTTGGGCATTTTTAGTATGAAGAATTGTAATCATATACACAAATAGTGCTTACAGTCGTTATTTCCCTATGTAGCAGCAATATGGCAAAACCCTAAGAGACAATTTTCTTCGGAATAAGACCAGTTCCTAATTGGAAACATAGAAACAAACAAAAAAACAAACCAACACAAACCCAAAGCTAAACAAAACCAAAACTAAGCAAAACAAAAAAACAAACCAAACAAAAAAACCCCCAGCACCCAAACTAAAAAAAAAAAAAAGCCCCAAACCCCCACAAACAAACAAAAAACCAAAACCAAACACCACCAATAAAGCCCTAAAAAAAAGGAAAACTAAACCAGCCATGGGCTTGAGATCAAGTTTCTCAATAATATTGAAAAATACAAACTTCAGTACCAAAGTAATCATTTCCGTGATTTATGCTCTGGTGTGCTCCTACACCACTGCAAAGAAAAGCTCCATAGTAATTTTAAGATTTCCTTTAGAAATGAAAGCTTATAAAAGCAAAGTATGTTTTTTAAAAAATTCCATGGGAAACGTGTTGGGTTTGTTGGGATTTTCCCCTCCCGGGCTGTGGGATGGGGAGAAGCGGAGTCAGGAAGGGGAGAAGCGCCACCTATTGGCCAGAGCGGGATCCCGCCCGCCCGCTCCCTGCTGGACCCGCGGCCACTCAGCGCGGGCAGCGCCTCGGGTGCTCCCGGATGTTTCCACTCTCAGTACTTACAGACTTCATGCTCAGGTGTTTAAAGCATATATATTAAAGCGCAACTAAAGGTAAATGAATAGTTTGCAGTAGCGATCCTTCAACGTGGGAACAAAAAGTATTTCCTTTCCCTTTTCCCTTCTTTTCCTTTTCCTTTCCTCTTTCTTCTTTCTTCTTCTTTCTTTCTTTCTTTCTTTCTTTCTTTCTTTCTTTCTTTCTTTCTTTCTTTCTTTCTTTCTTTCTTTCTTTCCTTGCTTCCTTCCTTGCTTCCTTCCTTGCTTCCTTCCTTGCTTTTTCTTTCTTGCTTCCTTCCTTTCTTCCTTCCTTTCTTCCTTTCTTTCTTTTTCTTTCTTTCTTTCTTTCTTTCTTTCTTTCTTTCTTTCTTTCTTTCTTTCTTTCTTTCTTCTTTCTTCTTCTTCTTCTTTCTTCTTTCTTCTTTCTTCTTCTTTCTTTCTTTCTTTCTTTCCTTCCTTCCTTCCTTCCTTCCTTTCTTCCTTCCTTCCTTCCTTCCTTTCCTTCCTTTCCTTCCTTCCTTCCTTGCTTCCTTCCTTGCTTCCTTCCTTGCTTCCTTCCTTGCTTTTTCTTTCTTGCTTCCTTCCTTCCTTCCTTCCTTCCTTCCTTCCTTTCTTTCTTTTTCTTTCTTGCTTCCTTCCTTTCTTCCTTTCTTTCTTTCTTCCTTTCTTTCTTTCTTCCTTTCTTTCTTTCTTCCTTTCTTTCTTTCTTCCTTTCTTCCTTCCTTTCTTCCTTCCTTTCTTCCTTTCTTTCTTTCTTTCTTTCTTTCTTTCTTTCGTTCTTTCGTTCTTTCGTTCTTTCGTTCTTTCTTTCGTTCTTTCTTTCGTTCTTTCTTTCTCTCTCTCTTTCCTTCTTTCTCTCTTTCTTTCTTTCTCTCCTTCCTTCTTTCTCTCTTTCTCTCTTTCTCTCTTTCTCTCTTTCTCTCTTTCTCTCTTTCTTTCTCTCTCTCTTTTTCTCTCTTTCTTTCTCTTTCTCTCTCTCTCTCTTTCTTTCTCTGTCTTTCTATCTCTCTCTCTTCCTTCCTTCCTTCCTCTTCCTTTCTTCCTTGCTTTCTTGCTTTCTTTTTCTCTTGCTTTCTTCTTTCTCTCGCTTTCTTGCTTGCTTTCCCACTTTTTCGCTTTCTCTTTCTCTTTCCCTCCTTCTCTCCTTCTCTCTTTCTTTCTTTCTCTCTCTTTCTCTCTTTCCCTCTTTTTCTCTCTCTCTCTCTTCTAAGTCATTAGATTTCTCTCTTCTGTAGTGAGATCTCATCCCCTTAATGTCTTTCTTAGATCTCTTTTTCTCTCTCCCTTTTCTCCTCCCTCTCTCTCTGCCTGTCTGCTTGCCTGGCTCCCTCCCTTTCTTCATCCTTTCACTCCCTGCTCCTTTCTTTCCCTTCCCCTCCTCTTCCTCTCTCCCCTCTCTCCTGCTCTCTCTCCTATCTCTTCTATTTCTTTTTTCTTTATAAAAAGCTTTCTTCTGTGAGGCATGGTACAGAGGACTTGGGAAGCAGCTTTAACAGATTCTCTAACAATTACAATTTCTCGTATAAGAAATCTGCATGATGAATGGGCAAGGTTACATACCTTCCAGTAGTTAAGGGTATGAACAATTAATTTTTCCTTGGATGAGGGTGGAGTTTGCGATAGATATCAAAAAGTAGGCAAAAAAGCATTTCAAAGATTATGGTGTAGATATTGGAATATTTTTTAGCATATTTTGAAACCTGCCAAGATTTCTGTAATTTGACTTTTTTTTTTTTTTTTTTTTTTTTTTTTTTTTTTTTTTTTTTTTTTTTTTTTTTTTTTTTTTTTTTTTCCCAAATGGGCTTTAATGATGTACATATTGTGACTTAAATCACTGGGTTCAATAATGAATAGTTCATTGACTGCTGGTTCAATGAATTGTGTGGAAATTCATGGACCATGCAAGCAAAGAGAAAAGGTAACAGTTATTATTCCAAACGAAGATTTTATGTCTTCGTTTGTGGCATTGTGAAAGATTGACCTTCACATGAGATATTGCTGTTCTTGCATTACCACCCTGATATCAATAGAAAACTGCTTTTAATCTACACAAAGGGTCCTGTTATCCTCTCAGTGCATGGGGGATTATCATGCTTAACTCTCTAGAACACAGAAAAGCAAATAGACCCTACAGTCTATGTTGCTGTGAAGTAATTTCTTGAACATATTTCATATGCTTTTAAATTATAATTTTGAAAAGCACTGAGGGGGTCTTTTTGTGGTTTTTTGGTTTTTTTGTTTTTGCTTTCTTTTAAACTAGGAAGTTGACATATTGTTGTAAATGTGGACAATAACATTATCTGATACTTTGCAAGAACTTCCTGAGTTCTCAATATTTGTAATTCGATTAAAAAACTCATTATCATCTCAGTTAGCCATATGATCTCTTATCAGTATGTCCATCATAGAAACTAAGTATTTTGTGATATAATGGCACTGTAAATGTGGTATTTATAGAGGAATATGTCAAAGGGTACATCTCATTTGTAAAGAAATACAGGCAATAATGGTAATATATTGGTTTATCAGTATTTATTTTCATAATACACAACTGGGATGGTACTCCTCCTTGTCAAAATTACATGGTGTATCTAACTTTTTCATCTCCAGATCCATATTGTAACCACGGGTTACTGTGTTCTTATAAATATACCTATGACCACATACGTACATATTTCTGTGTGGGTATGTGTGCACTGCATTCGCTCAGTGAAAACTTTTAAATATTAAAAAGAAGTACTGCATCCCATATTTCATCTATTCTTACAAGACAAGAATGACAGTATTAAGATGCACATTCAGGATAGCACTCTTTCTACTTTGAACGCTGTCAAGAACAAAGTGCTTTACAGACTTAAAATAAATCTAGGTACTAATCCATTGAATTTCTGACAACAGGAGCCCAAGGTTTCCATGCACTTAGCTGAGTACTGCATAAGAGCTTGTGCATTATTTATGTCCACTAATGGTGTTGCAATGCTCTTTGTGTGAAGAAGTGACAGTGCAATCTACTAAGATAGCTGCTGCTGTGGACAAAGCCATACATTTTCCTGGGCTTGAATTTTTGACAGAATACTCTATTAATGCCAATTCTGCTTAAGTAAATGCTGAACAGGGGTCAGTTCCTCCCCCCCTATTCCCCTTATTATTTAAGAAAACAGGGCCATAAAACTGAAAATTATGTTCTGGGCTTTGCTGAATTTTGCAACACAATAGTAGCTGATAAAGGTCAGTCTGCTTTTTTGTCTTCTTTTATGATTTTGTGTGATGGTCCACAGACTAAATAGGAAAGCTCTTAGCATTGGAAAAGGGAGGTGCTATTAATTCCAGTTTCATTGCCATTATACTCTTCAGTGGATCAATAGAATTAAATGAGCTGAGATATTAGGAAAATATTGTGAGGAGAAGTAGGGTGGTATTACTTGACCAAGGTTAGAATGAATAGAAAATAAAGAACCATTTATATTGGGATGTCAATAAATCATAGAACTCGTATATAAAATGGAATAGGGCGTAACAATCATAAGCTTTAAAATGACCATAATACCTTCCTTTCTTAAAAAATACGTGAATGTCTGGCTGGGAATTTAAAGAGCCACTGAAAACTTTTTAAATTTTTAACTGGATGTATTTAATACATAATAACAATAATAATTCTGTTTATATAGTAGTTCCTGTTTAAATTGAGTAATCATAATACGTTTATAATAATTATTTCAAAATAGCTGTCTTCCTTACTTGCTTCTCTTACCATTTAAGACCTGGAAGTTCTAACAGGCACACGGCTGAGTCAATACTAACACATTTGGCTGATAGACAAAAGTCTTCCATGTGACAGTTAGACAAAAGACTTCCAGGTATTTGAAGATGCCAAAAAATAAAACCCCAAAACCCCCAAAGCAATGGAGACGAGCACATTTGTCTTTATTCTCTCTCAGAATCCACAGTATTAAGAGCAACAGTTCTCACCATTTGAAGAGCTCAGTGACTGTAAAGGAAGCCATTATTTCATTGCTTCCCTTCTACAGATACGAAACCTGAGATTATATGCAGATGAAGTATCCCTTAAAAAGAAGACCTAATGGCAAAGGTGCAGTCCAGTTGCCAGCTTAATGGTTACTTGTAAGAAAAGTATGTTGTGAAGAGAAGTAGGGTGGTATGCTCTTCAGCTAGCAGTGAATTCTTATATTTATTTTTTTTAAAATATCAGCAGCAAACCAAGTTGACCTGTGTAATAATTTGGGATAAAACTGGCAAACACCAGATCCAAAGTTTTCTGTTAGTTTTGGAAAGCCTACCTTTTTAATATCTCATTTCCTCCCCCTTCACAGTCTTCTTTTGCCTCTGCCATGATGTGTAACTTCACTATTCTGCTTGTGACTTGGGTAGTATCTTTACTTATATCTTGCTTAATGTCTTTAATATATTTAATTAACTTCCAGGATGTGTCTAACTTTGCAGGTTCTTCTTGCCCATTGACTCTGATTCATGGTTTGTGGTATCTCTCCACAAAACTAGAATACTTGTACTCTCATATTTTTGTGCCTCCAGAAATTTTTAGATCTTTGTGAGTCTTGCCCTTTCTATCATATTAAACACCATCTCCTAACTTCCTTTTCCAGAACACTCACAAGCTACTCCTGACTTCACATTAAGCACAGTTTTAAATACAAACCTTTCAGGAGTGTGTGACATGTGCCATCACTGCCCATTTGTCATTTTCTTGAATCATTAATCAGTGTAAGGCATGCATTGTATGGCATGGGTTCCTTGGAAATATGTGTAAGCCTACCTGCAGTCTTCTTTCACTTCTCTCCCTTAGAATTCTGATGTGATTTCTCGGGAAGGGTGGGTGAGGGAAAGAATAGTAAAACAGGCACCTTTGACAGCACTTATGTCAAAAATATATTCATTACCTTTAGCTAATAACTCATTTCTTTACTGTTTTCCAGATCTTATGACAGCGTTATACTGAAATACAGGCATTACATATGTTTCACATTTGTGTGAAATCTAGCTCTTCCTAGATTACCAGCTCTAAGTGCTCATAGTGGAGTTAATCTCATGTAAGACTGGCAATGGAATCTGTATCATTGATGGACTGACAAATATCTAGACCCAAACTAATCTAAGCAGGGAGGGTATCCTCCCCCTCTACTCTGCCATGGTGAGGCCCAATCTGGAATACTTCATTCACTTCTGGGCTTCCCAGTACATGAAGGACAAGGAACTACTGGAGAGAGTCCAGCACAGAGCCACTAAGATGATGAGGGGAGTGGAGCATCTACCATATGAGGAAAGGCTGAGAGAGCTGGGTCTGTTCAGCCTGGAGAAGAGAAGCCTGAGAGGTGATCTCATCAACACTTAAAATATCTAAAGGAGCAGGTGTCAGGAGGATGGAACACTACTCTTTTCAGTCGTGTCCAGTGACAGGACAAGGAACAATGGTCGCAAAATGGAACACAGGAGGTTCAACAGGACATAAGGAAGACCTTCTTTACAGTAAGTAGGACAGAACACTGAAACAGGCTTCTCAGAGAAGTGGTGGGGTCTTCATCTCTGGAGACATTTAAAACCCACCTGAGTGCCATCCTGTGCAACCTACTGTATGTGAACCTGTTCTAGCAGGGGGATTGGAGTAGATGGTTTCCAGAAGTCCCCTCAAACCCCTAACATTCCATGATTCTGTGATCAATCTACAATACCTGCAATCAAAGGGGAAAAATAAACACTAGTCATCTGATACTGTTTTGATATCTGCATTATGATGCAATGTATCACACTAAAAAATGCTTATTTAAGTGGTCTATTTTTGGTACAATTCTATGTCCATCTGTTTGAGCCAGTGAAGAAAATCCTCTTGAGTTACAGTTATGAAACAGCCAATTCCAGTGACAATGAGTAGTGGGGAAAAGTGTAGAAGTGCCACAAAATGCACAAATAACATAGAAACAGGTCATGCTTCCTCTAAAAGATTAGGTTCAAAGGTCGCTCTTGAGAGACAAAGATTAAATCATCTCTCTATTTAAGCTCTTATATAATTTAGTTTGCAATCTGTATTCTGCAAATGGCACTGAAAATCTGAAGCAGTTCAACAGCCTTGCAAGGAATTTTAGTAGGAGCTGCGTCTGGTTTATATGTCTGGCCCTATACAGATAGATATGACTGTCAGATGTGTCGTGAATTTCTAGAGCTTTTCTTTCTTTCAGTGACCAATTTTCATGTGTTGAGAAGTTGATCCCTTATATCTAGAATAGAAAGGAATAAAAGTAAATTTAGTCAGTATTACTGTATAGCAGCTTCTCTATTTGTGCCAGCAAATCTGACATAAACCCTGTTTTTCAGTGGTTTACATCAGGCATAAAAAATAATAATTTAAAAAATCACTTCAGTTTAAAGTTGCGTGTACCAGAAGAAATTTAATTTTTGTAAAATTTGAAAAGCTGGTTGAGTTGGGTTTAGTTATAACAGTGTCAAAAGAAGCTGCTAGTGGTTTCAGACAGTTGTATTCTCACAGCTAAAATACTTCCAACCTCTAAGAGCTCTATTCAATTACAGCTATTTTCTATCTTCTGCAGAAAAGAATCTACAAAATTTTGACCTGTAAGCAAACAGTTGATTCAGCAAGAAAGGAGCAATAAACTGTAGAAGTGTAAGTTATCATTTATGGCATTAGTTTATTTCTTCTAGAAATCTTGTATGTAGCTGTAATTTCTACCACTAGGCATTCCTGCTATTCTGGGAAATGCATGGGAGCTACCAAATCTTTTTGGAGGGACATAGCTACTTCTGTCACTGTGTCATAGTTTGCGTACGAGGAATTAAAGAGGGAGGGCTTTCAGAGATAATAGGAGCACAGAGAGGGGTCTATCCCCTCCCATTCCCTGCCCATACTCCAGGAAGCTCAGGCAGACCCCAGCCCCTCCTCTCCTTCGCCCGCTCCTCGCTTCGCTGCTGTTCCCCTGAGCTCCTTCACCGCCATCTCTCCCCCTGCTCTCCAGAATCCACATCCATCGGGTGCTGGGAAGAGCCATGGAGCTCTGTCCTGAGTCGGCTCTGCTGCAGAGGGCCCTCAGGCATTTATTCCAACATCGAGGTGGGGTTGTAAACCTGTGTTCTTTCATTCCTTATCCCATGTATTACCGCCTTTCCCCGTCCTAGTATCTGTTTCTGTTTTAATTTCCAATTTTAAGCCTCTCATTCTTATTCCCCTTTTATCTTCCCTTGAAAGGGTGGAGGTGGGGAGGTCATAGAGAATAATTCTGTCGTCTGGCTTTTGGTCCACCCAAAATGTGACACGCTGCCACACAGTTATGTAGCACAACTTTGTACTACACCACAAGACACTTGTATTCATTGATTCTTCTGTTCCCTTAGCGTCAGGTCTATCTGGTCAGGAGGAAGGAGACAGATGGCAGTACTTGCTGCAACTTGGTGCTCACTGTTCAGCATCTCTCTCCTCTGTCACAGTCACATAAAAATATGCCCCTTCTTTTAGTGCCTCTGAGGACATGGGTACATCCTATGGCACATCAAGGATTGGGTTCATCCTATGGTACATCAAGGATTGTATTCCCAAGAGAATTGACTAAGTCTGTGTCAGTATCCTAGTAAATAAAATTGTCTATTAAAATGTTCAAACACTGAATCAGGGTTTTCTTGTGGTTAATTCTGATTATGTTCCTGGCATGACTTTGGGTCTGTACCAGCTACCCCCCTTAAAGAAAATGTTCCCATAACTTTTATTTAGTAATATAGATGTAGTCTGCGTGCTACTCTAATGAGTACTAACTCCTATTTTACATAATGTAAGAAAGACTATGAAGACACTTAAAACTCTGGATAAGGGAAATTTTTTTAAACCACTTGGGAGAGGAGTAACAAATGCAGATAGTGCTTCACATGACCATCCTTCAAAAAGTTTTCTACAGTAAAAGGTGAGAAATCTCCTCAAAGTAATAATTTTAAGCATCTTCTAAGAAAATATCTGTTTAGGTATTGAATTGCAGTGGCAAAGATCAGCCATTTATCCTGTTTGATAATCCAGATGCTATTATAATTTGACAATGATTTTCAATTGATAAGAGCTAAATTTGTCAAGAAAATTACCTGTGATACTTTCTGAATATTTTAATAAATATGCAGGAGAAAGCAAATACAGCTACTGGGGTGTTTTGTTCACAGTTACTGTGTTCCCTACATAAGGTTATGTAAACAGAGATGCCTAGCACTGTTTTCTGGCACTGGGATCCGATAGCGCTACATAACTTAGCCCCTTACATGCTTTTTACTCTTTTAAGTAGCGTAGCCACAACCACCTGATGGCAATAGTTCTTGTCCCAGGCTTATACCTGAAATGTGTTGAGAATTAAACTAGCTGGATGTCATTTTGTCATCAAAATTTATGAATATACACAGGAAAATATATGAGCCTGAAAACATTGGCTTCACTGATGTAGATCTGATATAGCTGAGTGGGTCACTGAAGGGGGAGGTTTCCAAGGGCACAGTAGCTATGACTTCCTACTTAATGATTTGATTATGAGGATGATTTCAAAGAATTTGAGGAGTATGGCATGAATTTTAAGTCTTTCTTACTTCCCAGAACTCAGCTCCCGTCATCAATATATTGGGTGAATACCTGGAATTTCAAATTCATCTTGATGGAATAAATGAATAACCAGAAATGCAAGCTTTCTGGAGCCAAAAGGTAATAGACAGGTGAAGAAAAACAGTTTTTCTGCCTCTGGAAATGTTAAGAGAATGAGGTGAGGGTAGGAACAGCAAGGGCAGGGCACATGTAGTTTTAGTTCAGCTTCATAACTTCCTTGACTCAAGCAATCAAGTAACAGTTATGAAACTGGACTTCGCATTTTGCTTATGAAATTCCAGTCTGACCTGTTATTTGTAGGAGTTGGAGTCTCCAGAGTAAAGACAAGAACATAAGAAACACCTTACAGGAGCTCACTTTGTCCAGATCTAGTGCATATCTAGTCAGGTTTAGTCCAGTTCCAGATCTAGGCCATCTAACACACTACTGTCTATCTGCTTAAGGATGCTGTTTAGGAAAAACACTAGTTTCAGCTCTTTCAGCTATTAATCCTGCTATTACAGCATCCACATCTTTTGTATTCCAAGCTTTAGAAGGCACATCCCAGCTTGGCTCAATACACTTGTTCAGCTCTTGCTCAGTTCTAAGTACCTGCCTGTTCGTAACATAGTTGTTCCTAAAAAGGTCAGTATTGGATAAGCCTCTCTGTGGGTTCAGTAGCAGGTTATCAAGCTTGTAAGAAGAAACAAAGCTGTGAACACCTACACAGAAAGTGAAAGAACTGTGAAGACATATGTATATGATGTGATACTTTTTTGTATTGAAATCTCAACATGTCCTCCTAACTCTTCTCTCCCTATGTTGCTGAATAATGAGTCGATAAACACATGACTTGCTTGTGTTGCTGATTGTTAGTTGTACTATTAGATTAATTGGTTTAAGATTCCAGACAAAGAAACCAGAAAAAACAGAAAAGGGAAAAAAAAAAAAAAAAAAAAATCTTTTAGGTATATGAATTCAGAGATTTACATTCTTTCAAAATTTCTGGCAGAAATCAACACTGTTGGTAAATATATAACAGATGTACTAATGTGCCTTGAGATGAATACATTATGGACAAAACATCATATTTATTCCCATCACAATAACAGTTTGTTTTGATCACCTGCTCTTTCTGGTTGCACCTGTGGCTTGTTCATTTGGGTGGAACATGGGAAAATGCCAGGATCAATACAAGCTGTGGATTGTTGCTCCCTTATGTGGCTGTTTCTTTTAGCTATTCCCCAAATG